>JAAXCT010000740.1:0-346975 GCA_012490785.1 Eragrostis nindensis | reverse complement strand
ATTTTCAGAGAATTTGTGACAGTCAGATCGAAAGGCAAAGTAGATTTCCGAGAAGAAAATCATGGAAAGATAGGAGTCAAGATTTAAGCATATATCAAACCTCACAACAAAATAGACAAGAGCGTCCTTAATAGAATTTTGTGAGCAAGAAAAAAATTGTGAAAAAGCTTATCATAAATCCGATGATGTTAAAAGAATTTTGTTTTATTTGGTTTTATCTTCGTAAAATCATTTCATTTATTAGCGAACAGGGAAAGGTAGAGGGGATTAGAACAGAACAGTCAGGAAAAAATTTGAACCTGTTCGGAGTTCGAGCCAGGCCGGCCGGTCCAGGCCCGTGGGCCGGCCGGCGGGTCCTGTGCCCCGTTCCGCCTCTGTTTCGTCGTGGCAGTGCACAGTCACCTGTAACATATTTTTATCCTGCGCGCTCGGGAAATTGTGAGTGTACAGAGGTTGGTTTATGTGGTTACCCACTAAACAACAATTAATTAAATAAACACTCATTTCATTAAACACTAAGAGGCAAATTTTTTATTTTATTCAGAGGGCATTGGGCTTTTACATTAAGGAAATAAATTAAGCAAACCTAATTTAATTCAAAGCAAACCTAAACGAATTTGAAGGGAAATTAAACAAAAGCAAACTAATAAGCGCCGCTCTCTAATCCTAATGCTCCTATGGTGAGGGGCCTCGAAGTGCTCGCTGAATCCTGTGAGCTTGTAGACCTCTCTCATCTTGGCCATGCTCCCCTTCCGGACAAGATTATCTTGTCCTTGTTGTCCTCCAGATCCATGTGCACCTCACCCTGGTAGTCCTCCACCTTAGCAAGGCGCGCCTCCATCCTTTGGAGCGCGATCTGCAGCTCCTTGATGGGGTCATGGGCGCCATCGCTGAACTCCATCTGGCCGGAGGACCGGTGATCGGCGGCGGCGAACGGCGACGCAGCTTCTCTGCGGGGTGATGAGTCATTCGACTCAGCCTTCAAGATGAGCCCCTTAGGTGCTTGTAGTACATCACCTTCTCGCTCACTTCTTGCCCCTAGCACCCAGATAGGTGAAGGGGGGAGCGTTCTCCAGGCACCGTTAGATGTCCTATGGAAGACTCGTCCTTGGACTGGCTGGCGTCCGTGGGCTCGTCAGGATCTTCCTTCGGATTGTCCACCACGGGGTACGCCGGCGCGATCTCCACCCTTGGAGTGGGAGTCGGAAGCGCTGGAGATTTTCCCGTTTTGGGGACAGCTCGCCGACCACGGATGCGTGATGCCGCCGCGGTACTGCTTCTTCCCGACGCCACCAGAGGGGGAAAGGAATCTCCCGAGTTGGGCTCGCGCTCGCCCTGGATGGGCTCCTGCCGCGCCTCGGGCTGGCCGGCGGGCCAGGTGGGCAGACCGGCCGGCCGGGGTTAGCCCGGCTGCGAGCAGGTCGGCCTCCAGCTCGGCTCCCCAGGTGTCCACGAAGTCGAGGTACCTCGCCGCGCTGGATCCCTCGCCGTGATTGACCGGAATTGGTCAAGATAGGCGGATCGCTGCTTCCGAGCGGCGGTGTTGGAGGCTCTGGAATTGGGGGCATTGGAATTGGTGGGAGACATGGTGGAGAAGCTCTGGTAGGGTGCCTTCTCAGCCATGGCCGAAACTTTGAGGTGGGGAGTGGAGAAAAAAAATGAATTTTCAATGTGTTTAAGAAGGTGAAAAATCCACTCCAGGCGAGATAGGCTCCGAATCGCAGGGTAGGGTTTGGTATTCTGTTTGGTTGATCGGGGGCGCCGCCACAAAAAGTTTCGAAAAATTTGAAAATGTGAGGGGCCGGCCCGGCCTGGGGGCCTGGCCGGCCGGCCAGCGTTTCCCCGAAAACAAAATTTTTATTTTATTTGAACATAAAGAAAAAGAAAATAAGAAAAAGGGAAAAACAAGGCTCGGTTAAGGTCGGGGCTAGACCGTAGATGGTGATTTTCACGTGAACTCGATGACATCTACTTCCTCGAGTTCCGGAATGGAGGGTTCTAGAAAGATTTTTAAGCGCTGGCCATTTACCTTTAAAGTGCTCTCCGTCATTACCTTGGAGAGTGACGGCCCCATGGTTAGATGTTTCCACCACCGTATAGGGGCCATCCCACTTACTTCTAAGCTTACCATGACCAAATAATTTAACGCGGGAGTTGTACATAAGTACCTTATCACCTGGTGTGAAGTGCTTCTCCCGAATGCGCTTGTCGTGCCACCGCTTCGTTCGCTCTTTGTAGAGTTTCGAACTGTGGTACGCTTTCTCCCTCAATTCTTCGAGCTCTGAGATCTGAATCTGTCGCTTGACTTGGGCTTGGTCTAGGTCCATGTTCCATTTCTTGATTGCCCAGTAAGCCTTGAACTCTAGCTCGACGGGTAGGTGGCATGTCTTTCCGTATACCATTGATATGGAGTCATGCCGATTGGAGTCTTGTAAGCTGTCCCGTATGCCCATAATGCTTCATGCAGCTTCGACTTCCAATTCTTGCCCATTTGGTTGACGGTCTTCAGGAGAATATTTTTGATTTGTTTATTAGATGTCTCCGCTTGACCGCTCGTCTGTGGGTGATATGGGGGTCGCTACCCTATGAGCAATACCGAGTGATGAGAGCATTTTTCTGAATGTCCTGTCGATAAAGTGCGAGCCCCCATCACTGATTAGTACTCTAGGTGTACCAAACCGTGGGAAGATGACTTCTTGGAGCATTTTCTTGGAGTGGATGGAGTCAGCGTTTCGACATGGAAGAGCCTCCACCCATTTAGAGACATAGTCGACTGCCACTAGAATATTTCATATCCCTCAGAGTTTGGAAAAGGTCCCATGAAGTCTATGCCCCAACAATCGAAGACATCGATTTGAAGATTATTTGTTAGGGGCATGGCGTCACGAGCGTTGATCCCTCCTACTCTCTGGCAGCGAGAACATCTTCTAACATACTCCTTTGTATCTTCGTACATGTTTGGCCAGTAAAAACCGCTTTGCCAGACTTTGGCACTTGTACGAAATACTCCATAGTGACCTCCAAAGGCTGATGAATGACATCTGTCAATAATTTGCATAGCCTCACATGTGGGTACACATCTTCTCAGGAGACCATCGGTGCAGACTTTATATAAATATGGGTCGTCCCATAGATAATACTTGCTGTCCCTGATGATCTTCTTTTTATCCTCCCCTGGCGGTATATATCCTGCTACAATGTAGTTGACAATGTTTGCATACCAGGGGTCGGTGCTTGTTACCTTTAGTAACATGTCATCTCTCAAGCAGTCATTAATGGGTAGTCCAGTAGGATCTTCCGTCTGCAATCGCGAGAGATGATCTGCCACAGTATTCTCTACTCCTTTTCTGTCTCTGATCTCCAAATCAAATTCTTGAAGGAGGAGTATCCAACGGATAAGACGTGGCTTAGCATCTTTCTTTGTCAGGAGATATTTGAGGGCTGCGTGATCTGAGTAAATTATCACCTTAGCTCCAACCAAATACGATCTGAATTTGTCAATAGCATATACCACAGCCAACAATTCCTTCTCAGTGGTTGCATAATTGAGTTGAGGTCCAGTGAGAGTTTTGCTAGCATAGGCGATGGCATGATGCTTCTTATCCTTGGTCTGTCCCAACACTGCTCCTACGGCGTAGTCGCTTGCGTCGCACATGATTTCGAACGGGAGTGACCAATCGGGTGGCTGGATAATGGGGGCTGATATCAAAGCTGTCTTCAGTTCATTGAATGCCTCCATGCACTTGTTGTCGAAGATGAACGGTGCGTCCTTAGCCAAGAGACTGGTGAGAGGTCTCGCCTTTTTGGAGAAGTCCTTGATGAACCTTCTATAAAAACCGGCGTGTCCTAGGAAGCTGCGGATCCCTTTTATGTTTCTCGGAGGTGGGAGCGACTCAATTACCTCAATCTTGGCTTTGTCGACTTCAATCCCTCGAGCAGAGACCTTGTGCCCAAGAACAATTCCCTCTGTCACCATGAAGTGACATTTTTCCCAATTCAAAACCAAATCTGCATCCTTGCATTTCTGAAGTACCTTCTCAAGATTCTGGAGACATCTGTCGAATGTTTCACCGTAGACCGAGAAATCATCCATGAATACTTCCATTATTTTCTCCACTAAGTCTGAGAAGATTGCCATCATGCATCTTGGAAAGAGTGCGTTACACAACCCGAACGACATTCGTCGGTAGGCGAATGTGCCGTAAGGACATGTGAAGGTAGTCTTGTCTTGGTCCTCAGGGTGGATAGGTATTTGATGGTACCCTGAATAACCGTCAAGGAAGCAGAAGAACGAGTGCTTCGCCAACCGTTCGAGCATCTCATCAATGAACGGGAGTGGGTAGTGATCTTTCCTGGTTGCTTTATTAAGCTTCCTGTAATCGATGCACATCCTCCATCCTGTCACTGTGCGCTGAGGGATCAACTCATTCTTTTCATTCTTCACAACTGTCATCCCTCCCTTCTTAGGTACTACCTGGACGGGGCTAACCCATTGACTGTCCTGAACTGGGTAAATTATACCTGCCTTGAGTAGCTTCAAAATTTCTTTCTTAACTACATCTCTCATGGCATTGTTCAAGCGTCGTTGGTGCTCACGCACAGGCTTGTGATCAGGTTCCATCGGGATTCGGTGTGTGCAGAATTCTGGGCTGATTCCCTTGAGATCTGCTAGTGAGTAGCCTATTACCGATCTGTATTTTTCTAGCACGGCTACTAGTTTCTCTCTTCTTCCTCTGACAGCTTATCACTGATGATGACAGGCGTGGTCTGATCTTTGAAGAGGAAACTGTACTTGAGACCAGGTGGCAGTTGTTTGAGCTCGACAGGTGTTGGAGCTGGTTCTTCATGCTTATTGAGTGGAACATAGGGGGAAGGGTCTTCATCTTCATTGAAGTATTGTGCATCTTCCTCCGTATCAAACTGCGAGGCTTCTAAGAATTCAACGGCCGCTGCTTCTTCTATGGCCGCGTATTCATCCATCTTCTCAGATTTCTCCTCTGCCTTGGCATTGAGTGTTCTTCGAATGTCGATGGAGAAGCTTTGTCTTCCCATTGGAACTTCCAACTCTTCTTGGCCGCTTCTCATCTTTGTGAGTGCTGCAATCGGTGTTCCAATAAGGAAGAAGTTCTTGCCGGAAATGTCAAAGATGTAGAAATTCATGAGCAGGGGTTGCCCATTGATTCTAGTTCCAATTCTCGCAAGATCCCCTCAGCTTGATAGCACTTGTTCCGGAATATCAGCCTTTTCCCTGATGGTATAAGGCTTGATATGTCTACCGCCAATTGCTGGGCCTGCTGCTTTGACAGAATGTTTACTCCTGCTCTTAAGTCATAGCTAGCCTCAATTGGTGGTTTATACTCATACTTTACTAGAATGCTCTCAGGCTTTTCATTGAGCTTGATAGCCTTCTCTGAGCATTCTGTTTCTTGGAGCCAATCCTCGCTGAAGACGGCAGACAGTTTCTGCAAACGTGTGTCTTGATCTACCTTGTCTTCCCAATCTAGCTCATCTAGCTCAGCCTTTTCAACATAGCAATTCTTCTCCACCGGGTAAGTTCTTGTATTACCGAATCTCGTTAAGTCTACCTCTTCCTCATATGGTAGAAGAGGGAGAGTGGACTCAACTTGATTCTGTCCTTCGGAGAGAATTTGACTATCTTTGAATAGCGTAGGATTCGAGGGGCAGACATAGAACGGTTCTTGTTCTGCCTTCGGAGCTGGCGGTGGTCGAGGTGGTTCTGCTTGGGGGTGTACCACACATGCACACTTCTTCTGTTCTGGTGAGCTGACTGAAGGTGTCTCAACTATGGTTTGTGCCTCTTCTTCATGTTTTTCAGGGGCAACTGCATCATAGGAGCCCAAATTGCTGAGAATTTTCCCCAACACGTCAAATCCTTCTTCAATTGTTTTGTATAGGAACGACCCTCCTGAAGCTGTATCCAAGAAGTTACGGCTGTTTGGAGTGAGTCCTGCAGCAAAATGTTGAAGGAGTATTTGTGATGGAATTCCCAGATCTGGTCCTTCTAGAGTGTAGGTCAGGAAACGGTCCCAGGCAGCTCCTAATGGCTCATTTCTGCCCTGCTCAAAGGTAATGATCTTCTTGCGAAGAGCAATAACCTTGTGGAGAGGGAAGTATTTGAGACAGAAGAGCTTCCGGAGAATAGCCCAATCTCCTGAGCTTCATTCACGTGCTTGGCATACCAGAGCTCTGCATTGCTAGTGATGGAGAACGGAAACAGCAACCATCTGAAACTGTCTCTCGGAACTCCTGATGTAACAACTGTGGAGCAGAGCCTCTCGAAGTAACGCATATGTGCGTATGGATTTTCATGATCTTCCCCGCGGAACTCAGATCCCTTTACCAAGGCAATCAGCTCTGGACGAATCTCATAACTGACGGCTGTGATTGGTTTGGATGCTGGTGCAGGCTCCAATAATGCTCCTTTCGGAGCAGCGGCGTCGAAGATCGACGGAGTGTCCATGATATATGATATAAAAAAAAAGAAAAAGAAAAACAAAAGAAAACAAAAGAAAATAAAAACCTTTAACGGGCGCCTCTAGGTTCGAATTTTAGCACAGCTTACCGTTCCCCGGCAACGGCGCCAGAAAGCTTGTTGGCAGTCCTAAGGCCTAACAGAAATTAATCCGCAAGCGTACGGATACCGATGTAGCTTTCACCACAAGGAGTATTCCTAGGGTATCGAATCCACAGGGAACGTATAGTGTACTAAAGCCTAAACACTAGAGGTATCGATCCGTAAAGGCGGCACACAGGAGCGGAGTTTTCAGCAGTAATTAAAAGGGTCTTCTGGCCAGGCAATCTAATGATAAGAAGCTATGTAGCTGGGCAATTTGGTAAGGTCCTTACTCTATTATTTGTTTCGGGGCACACGCATGCCAAGGTAGCAACCCGAGAATTAGGTTCAACCAACTTGGGGAACTACGTGCTATTGACCTCCCTACTAAAAACAATAACCCGGACGTGGTGGATTACAGAGACCGGTATGCCTGTCACACATACTCGCGGCTACCATCCTCCGTGGGGTTACGAGCAAATCAGGGATAACTCCAGGTCTAAACACCACGTTTACACCTATCGTCACAACTAGCGAGGACGTCCAAATAAGCTAGTCTATGCAATAAATAAATAAATACTCATTGCATACCTGAAACCCACAAATAAATAAAGCAGAATACCTTACTTTATTGCCCGACCAATAATCTTCTTACATGTTGCCCGGCCTGGAAGACTAAGACGACTACTCCCAGGCGAGGAGCATACCGGAGGCGACGAAGAAGTAGAGTCCCGACATGCCGGGGGCCTCTAGCTCTCCTTCCCTCTCACTCACTCTCTCCTAGCAACACTATCCTACTACCAAAAGACTAAAATGAAGTATCAACTGAGGTGTGTCTTGCTTCTGGAGCCGGATGGTGTTATTTATAGCTTGCTGGAGTCGGTGGGGATCATCTGGCCGAAGCTGGGACGTCGGTGGAGCAAAGGTCGCCGGCCGGCCTAGTAGGGGGGCCGGCCGGCCACTGATGTGGTCGGTTCGCCACCGCCTCTTCCCTGGACGGCTCTGATGGACTCCTGAGGGCGGTAAGAAGGTCGGTTTCTTCATGGAGTCGGCAGAAGTGGAGTGGCCTTCAAGTTTAGGCCCAAAAGCCCATGTTCTAGAATGTCGGTTGTTTGATATTGGGCTGGGCCTTGAATTCCACGTGGGAAAGCTGTAGAAGGCCTCTGGGGAGGAGCTGGATCTCGGTGGGAGCCTGAGCAGGCCGGCCGGCCTATGGTTGGGCCGGCCGGTGGGCTTTATCCCCCGTTTCCTGTGAATTTCGTCCATATTGCTCCCTGCATTCAAATACTCCAACAAAACTTGTGGAGAGCCATTAATATAAAAGAATGTTCATTTTATCCTTGTATGATGGCTTTTATTGAATGGTGTTGGCGGTAAAATATTCGTATTAAGCAGCGCCAACACTCGCCCATCATGGACATCATGAACTCATTCTCCATCATTGCCTGAAACTTAGACACAAGAGCATGAGATGAACCACCAAAGATGATATCATCCACGTAAATCTGAACCAAAAGAAAGTCAGTGCCATGCTTGAGAGTAAACAAGGTTTTGTCCACACACCCCATCTTAAACCCGCGCTCTAGCAAGAAGGTTTTCAGCCTACCATACCATGCCCTGGGTGCTTACTTTAGCCCGTACAAAGCCTTCTGAAGCTTATACACTCGGTTTGGGTACTTGGGATTTTCAAAGCCTGGGGTTGCCTGACATAAACCTCTTCCTCTATGTAGCCGTTCAGGAAAGCGCTTTTGACATCCATTTGGTAAAGCTTGAAGCCCTTAGACGCAGCAAAGGCTAGCAAGATTCTAATGGCTTCTAGACGCGCTACAGGAGCAAAGGTTTCCCCAAAGTCTAAGCCCTCAACCTGGCTAAACCCCTGAGCCACAAGCCTAGCTTTGTTTCTCACAACTAGACCATCCTCACCCTGTTTGTTCTTGAACACCCACTTGGTTCCTATCACATTCACATTGGGTGGAGGCTCAACAAGGGTCCAGACTTTGTTTCTCTCAAAGTTTTCTAGCTCCTCATGCATGGCATTGACCCAATCGGAATCAGAAAGAGCGTGTCCAACATCTCGAGGTTCAAAGGAGGCAACAAATGCAGAATTTGTAAAGCATGAGAGATGGGCAGACCTCGACCTTGTTGTCCTTTCATTTAGATTACCAATCATTTGATGAGGAGGATGTCGACTTTGGATGTGTCGAGGGGCCTCTCTCTCGGAGCGTACCTCCCCCTCAACAACAGCTGGGGCTTGCTCGACGACGGCTGGAGCTGGATCGACGGCCGCCGAAGAGGATGTAGATGCTACGGGACCCTCTGCTTGAACTGTGGAAGCAGGGACCGGCTCAGGAGCAGGCGAAGTAGTAGGAAGTAGTGGTTCATCCTCATCTTCATCTGGAGCCGGTAGATCACCGTCTACAAAGATGCTCTCTTCCATTTCCCTGTCACCTGCACACTCAACAACACCACTTGTACAAGGCATAGATTCATCAAAGGTTACATCGCAGGACTCCACGATGGTGTTAGTTTCCAAGTTCAAAACCCTATAAGCATGACCATGTGGAGTGTAACCAAGAAAGATGCCATCGGATGACCTTGACTCAAACTTATCTAAATTGCCACGCTTAAGGATAAAGCACTTGCAACCAAAAGCACGCAAATGAGAAACACTTGGCTTCCTCCCAAAACGTAGCTCATAAGAAGTCACATTAAGAATTGAGCGCAAGAAAACCCGATTGGAAACATAGCAAGCGGTGCTAATGGCTTCAGCCCAGAACCGCCTCGGAGTCCTATGCTCATCAAGCATCGTCCGGGCCATCTCAACAAGGGTTCTGTTCTTTCTTTCAACAGTGCCATTTTGCTGAGGAACGCGAGGTGCAGAGAATTGGTGCTCAAGACCATTCTCAAGACAGAAAGCACTGAATGAGGAGTTCTTGAACTCGATGCCATTATCACTGCGGATAGCTCGTAGTGCACCAGGGAGTTCCTTGAACAACCTCAAAGCCAAGCTCCGAAAGTGATGAAACACTTCATCCTTGCTCTCACGAAAGAAGACCCAAGAGTAGCGAGAAAAATCGTCAACGACAACAAGAACATACCACTTCCCACCAGCTGAACGAACCCGAGCAGGACCAACAGTGTCCATGAAGCAATTGCCCAGGCTGCTCAGTCATCACCAAATTGATTGGTGGATGAGAAGCGGCAACCATTTTGCCATGACGACAAGGTGCACAGACAAGATTTTTCTCAAATTTGAGCTTAGGCAATCCTCGGATAAGGCCTAGGCCACTTAAGCGACACAACAGTCAAAGCTCATGTGACCTAGTCTCCTATGCCATGTCCAAAGCTCTGAAGAGGGTTGAGCAAACAATCACTTGTGAGAACCAGAAGATGATACAAAATCAGCACGAAAAACTCTGTCAATTCGAGTGATATTGCAAACCAAAGAACCACAAGAATCAACAACTCGAGATGCATTCCTCTTAAAGATCACTTCATTACCATCATCCAACAATTGAGAAACAGAAATCAGATTATACTTTAGATGCTCTACTAGGGCTACTTCCTTGAGAGTGAAGAAGTCATTTACCTTGACAGCGCCAATTGCTTTTACTCTACCTTTTTTGTTGTCCCCGAATGTCACATAGTCAATTTGCTTCACGGGGGTGATGCTGGAGAACCATCTAGTATCTCCGGTCATATGGCGCGAACAACCGGAGTCCATCAACCACTTGTCCTCCAGGCCTCCATTAGCTACCTACATAGAACAAGAAGAAAAGATCGAGGGCTCAGTGCTGGGGTTAGAGAGATAAGCCTTAGGAATCCAGCACCTAACCACACCACCTGCAGAAGTAAAAACAGTTCTATGCACTTGATCACTTGAACGCACAGGACGAGTACCACGATAGGGACGACGTGGACCGTCAAAGCGTCTAGACTCACTCCTCATGTCACGGGGATACAAGTCATATGAGGTATGACCATATCCACGCTGCGGATGGACACCACGAAAGGGAAACGTGGGCCATCAAGCGTCGCGACTCAAATCTTCTGTTTCGTGAACCAAAGTCATATGAGCGATGACCAAGTCCACTGTAAGCACGAGAAGGAGTGTGAGACGGATAGTCAACATAGGAATGATAGACTGCATTCCTAGCTAACTCAGCTTGCCTCCTTTCAATTCTCTTCCTTCTAAAGCAAAACTTATCCAAATGACCATCCCTACCACAGAACATGCAAGTAAACACATTCCTGGATTTTGGTTTTGGTTGTGTAGGTGGTTTGGATTGTTGCTTTTGCTTCTTGACCTCTCTTGGGTTAAAGGATGGCTTTGGGTTTGATGGGTAGTAGGTGTCAGTGGGTTTAAGTTTCTCACTCTCATCTTGGAGGTTGGAGCTTGGTACAAACTTACCCACATTTTCACTCTCCTTCTCACACCTCTCATAACCCAAACCCAAGTTGTATCCTTGAGTTGAACCTTCCTTAACCCTCAGCAAGTCACTCTCAATTCTCTTCTCACTCTCTTTGGTTCTTGTGAGGCGAGTGTTGAGGTATTCGACTTCTTGGGATAGCTTTAGGTTCTCGTTTTTGGTGGTGACAAGATCACTCTTCAAAGAAGCACACACAACACACGGTGGTGGTGTTCCACGAGGACCACTTAGCAATTTTGCCTCTAGCTCTTTGACCTTGGACAATTGACTATCCAAGTCATGTGTGAGCTTAGGGCAAGTCTTACAAGCACCCAAGAGTAGAGGTCGAGCCTTGAGCTCCTCTAGCTCTTTCAAAGCACTCTCAAGCTGACCGGCAACTTGAGCATACACATCTTTCAAAGAGACTATATCATTCATGACAACATCACAAGATTCACACTCTACCACCCTATCCTCATCAACACAAGACTTGAGGAAAGCAAGATCAACATTGGTACTTTCAAGCTCGGATTTTAGCTTACGATTCTTGCGCACAGCCTCAACTAACTTCCTATCTTGCTCAAACAAGGCATTACGCAAGTATTCATTTCGAAAGACGAGCTCCTCACGAGTTTGTGATACCTTGCTTGTCTCGGAGTCGGAGTCGAAGTAGGGATCATCCTTTGCCATGAAGCAGAGCCCGGTAAAGTCGGAAGTCTTCTTCTTGTCCTTGACTTCTCCGGCTTCTCCATCTCCTCCTCAGCGCTTGAGATGTCGTCGCCCGTAGAGTAGTCGACGTCGCTGAGGGAAGCCACAAGTGCCCTTGCGAACACCTTCGCCATCTTCTTCTTGGTGTTCTTGCCCTTCTTGGAGAAGTTGTTCTTCTTCTTGGGTTCTTTTTCTTGGCGGTCGGTGTAGTTGAACTTCTTGTTGCGCTTGGGGCAGTCGGCAATGTAGTGACGAGGATCGCCGCACTCGTAGCAGCCACGGGGATCACCACCTCTCCTATCTCTTCTGTTGTTGAAGGAGCGCTTGAACTTCCTGATCAGCAAGGCAAGATCCTCCTTTGGAAGGGACTCCACTTGTTCATCTGAAGCTGCAACCAAGGAAGAAAGAGCAAACTCCAAAGTAGATTTGTGAGAGGGTTAGTCCCATAAGATGCATTAGCATGAGAGTCAGTCATCAAGGCCATACTAGTTGATGCATTGTGGTTCGGACGTGACTTCCTAGAGAGCTCGTGAGACTTGAGCTTGCTATAGAGCTGCTCGCAGGTGAGTGTGCCAAAGTCGGGGGATTCCTCCAGTGCGGAGATCTTCACACCCCAGGTGTTCTCATCTAATGAGTAAAGCAATTGCTTAGCACGCTCATTGTCAGTGTAAACAAGATTACCACAAGCCCTGAGATGACACACTATGGACTCGAATCTAGCAAACGTAGCATCTAGTGACTCGCCAGGCAGCTGTGCAAAGGTCTGGTACTGCCTGTTGTACGAATCTCTACGCATGGTCTTAACTTGGTTAGTGCCTTCATGATAGGAGCAAAGCGTCTCCCATATGGCATGAGCAGTCTTAAGGGGAGCAACGCGTTCGTACTCTTTTCTACCGATAGCGGAAAGCAAGATGTTAACAGCCTTAGAGTTGTTATCGAATTGAGTGATCGCACCTTGTTGCGCCGTCTCCATGTTCTCCGGAATCTCGTAGTTGGTTTGCACAATGCTCCATATCCCAATGCCCTGACTCATAAGATAAGCTTGAGTGCGAGACTTCCAATAGGGAAAATCTTCCCCATCGAAGACTAAGAGTTTGATCGCACCTTTCTCCATGTCGCCTTCGGATCACAAAGCCGGTTAAGCTCAACACGTGATCACACCGGCTCTGATACCAATTGAAGGACCGAGAAGGCGACCAGAGGGGGGGTGAATGGGAGCCGATAAAAATTCTTGCAAAGAATTCGGCCTATGTCCCGACCCGCCTCAAGATTGATCACCAAGATCACACACACACATGAGGAGTGTTGTGCTGACCCTATGAGTGATCAAGGATGGTGTAGGAACTCCTGCGGAAGCAAATCAAGCGAAATCGAACTCCATGAGACGATCTGAAAGTTCCAGTCCAGAAACCCCCTATCGGACAGTCCGGTATGAAGTCGGATACTCCAGCGTCGGATACTCCGGTAGACTGTCGGATACTCCGGTCGGATACCGTACCGGGTACAGAAACCCCCCACCGGATAGTCCGGCAATTTGTCGGATACTCCGGTCGAGTACTCCGATCGGATACCAGGACCGGATACTCCGGTAAGCTGTCGGATAGTCCGGTGAGTATCAGGTCCGGATACTCCGGTAATATGTCGAATAGTCCGGTCGGGTACCAGGTCCGGATACTCCGGTACTCGGTCGGATAGTCCGGTAGGCGATGAACAGCAAGAACAAAAACGCGCGACCGGTTGCTCCAAAATCCACAAACCCAATCAAACGACCTCCAAAAATCACCAAACTTGAACCCTAGGTGCGTGACAGGATTGGGAACCTCATACAAGTGGATCCATACCAAAAACCCAACCAAATCCCCTCGAATTTCAGATCACGTGCAAGAACAAGGGTTTGGTCAAACTTGGACGAAATCCACAAATTCGAGGTGCTCGTGGGGAGATCTTGTGCAAGATCAATCAAGGCATGTTCCCACACATCCTAGCACCGAATCCATCCAAGAAAACCATCCCAAATCGCAGCCAAAAAGGAGATCGAAAAATCACCCGAAAATAGCTCCGAAAATGGGGAAAAAGATAAATTGGGGAATTAGATGGGGAGGAAGAACAAGAGCACGAAATTGATTCAAGCAAACTTCATTCCATTGATTCAACCACGAAATTCATAGGTACATGGCTAGGGCGCCGCCCACTTCCTCCCTCTCTTGTTGAAAGTTGAAGATACAAGCTCTCACCTTGTTCCCTCTCCTCTCATCTCTCTCTAGCTCTCCCCTAGCTAGTCCTATCCCTAGATGCAAATGACTTGGTCCCTAGAGGCTCAAGGTGGCCAGCCAACTCCACCTCCCTATATGGGCATTTTCTCTTTCCCAACATACCCCTAAGGTATTACATACTCCCATCTACCACTAGGGGCAAAATCGTCCAACTCTTTTTCCTTCGCATGAACGCCATCGGGCCCTTCACGACTTCGCTTCGCCTCGACGCAACCTTCGCGATGGTGCCACGTACACCACCATGCGCCTCCGCCGGTTTGAGGCCCAAACCGGGAAACCGTCCGCCCGCCGGTTTTGAGGCATAAACCGGGAAACCACCTCGATGTCGACGCGTGTCACCTCGTCCCGCGAACCTCGCCGTCAAGTCTTCTCGTCCCAGCCCGTCGGGACCCTTCACTTGACTCGGCCTCCCTTCGACTCTTGACTTGGTCAACCCGCCGTCTTCATCACCTCTACGGTTTTGAGGCCAAACTGCGAAACCCTCTGTGCTTCTTGTCCGCCACGTGTACGGTGTGGATCACCCTTGACCTCACCCGGCCTCTCGATCACCGGACCCAAGCCTCCCGCTTGTTTCCTCCCGATCCTCTCGCCGTTGACCATCAAGTTGACTCCTTGACCTACACATCATTAGACAAGCAAACACATTTCTCCATCTCCTCCATTCTTCCCATCACCTTCACCAACTCCGGTTAGCCATAAACATAATCAATATACATGCTCATGCAAACCTCAAAAATCCCGCAATTCAAACCCGAACCTCAAGTTCAACTCAAACTCGTTCGTTGTCAATTACTCATCACATTATGAACCATGGCACATCTCAACATGGTTCCTCAGAGGTAGACGTCGATCTCAACGACGCCGCCGCGTGCGAGGTCGTAGTCGTAGTTCCTGGTGAGCATGTACCCGTGCGCGAACCGGAAGCGTCCCGTACCGCCGATGACCACCGACTCCCTCACTTGGCGTCCATGTCGATGCGCCCATTCGCCGTGACCGAGCTGCCGCGGTGCTCGTCGGCGTCCAGGACCAGGTGCAGCGTCAGGTGCGACACGACGCCGCCCTGCGACATGCGCACCGCGAACCCCTGCGCCGTGCCCACGCGCGCGCTGTCGCCGCGGGGCTCCTCCGTCAGCGCGTTGTTCAGCGCCACGATGTCGCCGAACTGGCGCGGAGACCTCGTCGTCAGCACCGACGGCGGCCCCGTGGCATTGTCGTCGTCAGAGCCGGACGGCGAGGGTGAAGGCAGGAGGGACCGGCCGGAGACGACGCGCGCCGCGGTTGGATGCGGGCCGGTGTAGTCGTCGTGCATGAAGAAGTGGAGGTGCGTGGTGGTTGTGGCGGAGGCGGCGTCTCGGTTTCTGTCGGCATCGTAGCGGGGGAGGTAGACGGCCGCGGGGAGGAGAAAGGCTGCTCCGAGGAGGAGGGAGGAGATGGAGGCCATAACTGTGAGCTTCGTTTAGACGACTATGGCTGCTTAGACTGTTTGTGTGTGTGGTTGCTCTCACTCTGGACTCGATCGATATGTGCTAGCTTCGTATATATAATGCACTAGCAGGAGCAGGATGCATGGAGTTATGGGCTCTTAATTCACCACTTTAATAAAATATAATATTTTATCTTCGATATCCCTTTTTCGAAAAGCCTATCGGATCGCAGTTCACAGGACCAGATGTTTTGCGGTCCAGATCCACTACCAGTATATAATGGACTTATAGACCCAACCACCACATGCACATCACATAATATTTGATCTTCGATATATATCCAGTATTTCTTTCTGACACGGATATCCAGTTTTTTTTAAAAAAAAGGTAACAGTTCACTGGACGAGCTGTTTGCGTTCAATTAGCTCACACGTCTACGACTTAGTCCCCACGATTCCCACATGCATCGCTGTCGTGTTGCCGCCCTAGTTCAACTGTTTATGCCACAGTTTCCTAGATATGTCGCGAATTTTCTACATCTTTGATGTCATTACACCTTTAGTTTCATTCTCCCACTCTTTGGCAGGCTAGCTCTCACAATCAATTAAATTAAATGGATTCGCCCTGACTAGAGTTTCTTGTAGACCATACTAGATGAACAATTTAAGCGTGCAGAAACAGGAGCAAGATGCTGAAACAGGTGCCGAACGCGCTGGAGCGAATTGGATTGGGCCAACATCGCGGTTGTTGCTTGTCAAATTAAAGCGGATGTAAATGCATGTATACTACACATTAGCTACGATTTCTACGAGCCTAATGCATGCGTCGCTCGGGCACCAAACTATGGAGCTTTGGCACAGACCACAGAACTTCGCATGATCCTGCGTGGAAACATTGCTTGCTCCTGTCCTCTATAGTCTCAAGAACTAGTGAGATGGCCCGGCGCTAATAGCGTGGCTAGTTTAAAAGTAATGTATTTTTAACTTTTTTATGAAGTGATATCTTGAAAACATCACATTGAGTTTAGCTATGTGTACGTGTATTCATGTGCATTTTTAGATGTTCTAAATTGGGGCTCAACAATGGAACCGTGTGGCGTCCTGAGTGGCCAGCAGCAGCAATAGCTGGGCAGCCTAGGGAGTTCTAGTCTCCTCCCGTCGGAGGATACATAGAACCGGTTTGTCTACTGGAACTGAGGATGCACACTTTTCTTATGAAAAATCTTAAAAAAGGCTCGACAATGATGATTTTTAATTTTTCATTATTCGTTGTCGGCTTATTTGGAGTGGTTTCATGATTAAAATTGTGGCAAGGGTAGAATTAATGAGAAATGCACAAATAACATGATCGAAGTGTGACCTACCAGCTCGCTATTAGTGATTCATCTGTCTCCCTTTCACAGCCGTGTATATATGAGAATGTTTTTTGTTTACTATTTTGACGCATCTTTCACTATTAGTGAACCTATTTCTACTTTCTAGTCTTGAAAACTTTAATGTATGTAGAAACAGGTAGTTCAATGTCCGTAATATTTACGAAAACGCTTCGCATGAAAAAAGAACTCACGCAGCAAGCGCGGCGGCGGCGACTCAGAAACTCGGCTACGCCGGGCCCCTCGTCTCCGATGGTCTCGCCGTCGGTGGAGGAGGGAGGGCCGGCATCCCGTCGTCCGCTTTGTTCCATGATAGGTTTGGATAGTTAGATCTTTCAACGGTGGTCACTCTTAGCGGCGACCGTAGTGTCTGTTAGGGTTAGAGTTTCTCTAGTGGTTCGGTCGAAGAGGGTGGCGAAGGCGGTGCGACGTCGTCAAGTTCATCGGCATGAAGCACTGGAGGTGGATGCGTCTTGACGGTGGTGGCGAGTCGAAGGCGCCATCATCGATGAAGAATAAGGTACTCCGGCCCCTTCTTTTTCTCGTCGTGGTTCTTCATGGCCATAGCTGTGGGCTAGTGAGAGTTTGGTTTCCGGCAATATTCTTCTGGATGTTGCTTGGATTTGTGCTTTTCCATTACGAATATGGTTATTGTCTCCCATCAATGGAATTAGTGTTGATTGGGATGCTTTTATAATCAGGAGATATAATATGCTTCAGTATTAAGAAAATTCCCTTTTCAAAAAAAATGTGCTTGATATTTCTTTTGGTGCCCCAGATTTAATTACCTGATCAAAAGTGTGATACAATATGATAGATAAATATTTAATGGAATCCACTGTTCTTTGCTCGCATAGGATCAACGCAAAAAGACGATCTATCATAATGTTTGGGACCAAATCATAATCTCTAGCGGTGGTACCTCTACTTTAGCAAGAGAACAACAACCTTCACTGCAGGGGTGAAGCGAGGTGAGCCATCCCGAGTGCACCAACACCTTAAAAATGAAAATTTCAGTGAAAACTTTCGCGTCTTCACCTCATGTGCACCGTTTTTAGAAACTCTCATGAGCTGTTAGTGGCACTCTGGTCTTCCTAGCGCTATTTTCGCCACTGCTTTGTTGCCCGACGGAGAACTACTCTTGCTTGATCACATAGTTGTAGTATAACTACCATTGACTCATGTGCACATATACCATGTCTTCGTCCATATCAAACTGGCCCTCGCAAAAATCAACATATCGGCTATATTGTCTACATGCATGGCGAGCGCTAATGCCTGGTGGGTGGTAGCTAAAGCTACAGTGACGTCGTCGCGCATAGGCCGGTGAGTGTCGATAGCGCATCTTCGGTGACGCCAGTGCATAGTGAAGGAATAAGCTAGTTGAGCGCAGCATCAAGGCTGACAGTGGTTTGTGTTGCTTTCTAGTGATGTTGGTATGCTTGTTCATTTGAGCGCTACCAGAGCTTCTGTCGCGCTTAGCTTTATGCATCGGGGAGGCTAGAGATTTGCAACACCTCGTTAATTTGAGTCGTAACCGGATGGGACTGTTTTTCCTGGTAATCCATGGATTCTAAAATACCGGGTGTGACTTTTTTTTTAATTTCTGCTAAATCCATGTATATATATAGATTAACATGCGCCCATGTGCTTTTCATTTTTTTTTCTAGTTAACTTGTAGACAGACACTATCCGATAATTTGTTTTCTTTCCTACGTGATGACACAGATTAATATGGGTATTTTCCAATCTGTAAGAAAATCGAGCGTCCAGTTTTCTTTATATTTTATTCCGAAAATATGGGAAAAATATTTCTTTCCATTGACGTACACAGGACTATTTCATTCCGTACACAGAGATGTGGGACTCTTTTGATCGAACCCTTGACAAATCAGTGTCGTTCTTACAATCAAATGTGGTAGGAGACTAATTTGGTAATTTTTGTAATTTTTTTAGTCCGAATTTCACATATGGTTGAGTTTGACACAGACTCGTTTGATCTATAGAAGTTGTTTTCATGGTGGACACTTGTTTAAATCTTGGCCGTTGAATCTTCATAAAATCCAACGGTTCATATTTTGTCTTTTTTCCGATTAACATGGTAATTTTGTGGCCTTGAGAGCAAATGTGGTGGCTCCTTTGGACCTTCAAATACTAAGATAATAATAATAATAATAGATAGAAGATACCTAGTCTCCCAAACACCAGATTCTCAAGACCCCTATAGATCGTGTATCGCATATCGACTAATAAATCATCCACATAAGAGTTATTTTAAAATGACTCTGTAGTTAATATTAGTCGATATATGTAAGTGTATACCCGGTGCTAATCAATTAAAGCTTCTTGAACCAGATGGGTAGGACACACGGAATTTAGGTATGCATATGACGTCATACAGTACAAACACAAGGATCGTACATGATGCACTCTGACTTATTCTTGGTACTATGAACAATAAAAGCGATGTTTTCTCCCACAGTTTCAGTCTAGAACCGTGAACGGCTAGAAAAAAAATTAAATAAAATCCATGCAAGATACAAATTGTCTCGCATGGATCATTTCCCCAACCGAGTGATTAGGGCAAACAATCAACGACCTTTTGATATGAATTGATGCATTTGCGTCTTTGATGGGTCATGGACCCACCCCTCCCCATTCACGCCAGAATGAAACGAACACTGCCTACGCTAATTGCTATGCCCAAAGTTCCCAAGGGCATTAATATAATGATATTTTTGATTATTTTCCTTTTTGCAGCAAGATAACATTCAAGAAATTTGATGTACCATGCTCGTTCAATTTTTGTTAACTATGCTAATTTGTCACGATTAGTGGTTATTACTAAGGTCTATATATAAAAAATTAATTAAACGTAGATGTTCTTAGCCATAATTAGTTATTATTATTGGGATGTGTGATGAATAGCGATAGCTTCAACTAAAATTATGCTAAATAGTAGCTACAAGTGTTAAAAGTGCTATTATATATTAAAATTAATTCACTTATATATGGTTATAATGCGTCTTGCTATTAAACAAATTCATGTGCCATCTCGTACAACCAAGCAAACACATTCATGCATCATCCCGTATATCTAACATAACGATCTACTTGTACCATCTCATCCAAGACCAACCAATCGAGGACAATCCAAACAATTGAATTAGGGATAATTGCCAATCCTACCCCATAAGTGGGCTGCTTTCTGGTTCCACCCCCCGCCCCCTCCCAATGCCCACGTGCTGTTGAATATGCGACCCGTGTTGGTCCAGCTAGAAAGCAGCCTTTCCACGTCGGATGGTTTGGGCCGGAGGCTTTTTTGCCGGCCTGCCCCGGAGCCTAGGGTGGGATTTGCAATTATCCCTTGAAATTAGTTCAACCAACCAAATATGAGTGATCAGAATAGTAATAATTGTAGATTCATCCTTTTATATGCGAGCGATTTATTGGACAGGCAGAGCCCATGCAACATGCGAGTGAGCCTGGGGGCATCACCCCCCCCCCCCCCCCCCCCCCCCCCCCACCCTAACACACACACGCACTAACACCTGTGTCATTTTTGGTTACCTACTATTCTTCACCGACCAGAGGCCCATGTCCTGCGCAAAAACAAACCTTAGCTGCTGAGGAAAATGTCCACCAGGGAATCGGATGTACACATCCACTCAGGAAACATGTAAGCATTTATCGTTTCTTTGTGGATGCACTGTTTTGACTTCTGAGTGTAAAAAAGGTAGATTGCATGAGGTAGTGTTGCACTGAGCGTCTGATCGCCTCTTGTTCCTTGTATATGACAGAGAGAGAGAGAGAGAGAGTACAAGACATTGTAAGCAAGACACCTTTCAAAATACATATGTCTTAGATACATAATATCTAAACTACCAGATTTACTCAAACTTGCGTCCCATTGCAATCACAGCGAGAGCACCGCAAAGAGTAAAATTAGAGAAGAAACCGAAGGTAGAGACTGACGCAACTGGCACTACCACTAGTGAAAGCGTCATCATGGTGTGAATGCCATTACTGTAGAGCAAACCGGCAAGTAGCTCATGCAGACGACAGCCCCTGTGTTGCTTAAGTAGCCGGTATCAAGGTGGCTGGGGTCATAGCCGGTGCATGGGGTTGTGACACCCTTGCTGTCTCTAAAAGCCTAACAAAATGCCTCATATTCATTGGTACTCAGTACATATGCATGTTCAGTGCTGAACTAGGAAGGAGCTTTCATTTTTAGCACATCTGCATGCATGGAGCATAGATATCCTCGATGCATGTTCAGCACATCTGCATGGAGCACAGATGTTCCTCGATCCTATCATCAGTATTCATACCTAATGCATTGTGTTAGATAAACATATTAACAGAATCATTGTATTTGGGCTAGTATTGGCCTGTTGGGCTGTATGCGTTGCGTTAGGGCTTGCCATCCTTGGATCCCCACCTATTATCGCCTAATCATTTGGCTTTCACATTGCTTGTCTAGGCATGATATAGGTGATCCAGTATAAGGAAAATTACGTTAGATTTCTGATCATAGGACGAGCATATTCAGTCGTGAAAAGTCGGAGGAATCCAAGATCCCATTTAATCGCTGCCGCACCATGGAGCAACAACGGGACTGATCCGCCGTCAACATTACATGATGCAGCGCAGTAGCGACTTGCGAAAGAGCATGGGGATGCCGTTGAGCCATCGTTAACCAACAACGAGCAAGCATCATGAACTGCAGAACTTCGCCTTCCTGACCTATGGGATGGCACCTTCATGGTTCATCTCAGCTGCCGGCCTGCCACAACTGCGCTCTAGCTTTGTTCTCTTAAGGTATGGATGATATGGTGCTTCATCCTAGCTTGAACGATGATCATCTTTGCAGCTTGGCCTGCCACAACCCCATTCATGCTTTGATGGCCAAAGGTGTGCACAATCTAGTGTTTCTTTGGTGATCATGTTGATGGTGATTCAGTGCACTCTATATTATGAGTAGCATTTAGGCACTTTGGTGAGGCTTTATAAACTGGCACA
This sequence comes from Eragrostis nindensis, assembly GCA_012490785.1. Classification (NCBI taxonomy): domain Eukaryota; kingdom Viridiplantae; phylum Streptophyta; class Magnoliopsida; order Poales; family Poaceae; genus Eragrostis; species Eragrostis nindensis. The sequence goes on along the minus strand of JAAXCT010000740.1, from coordinate 325,193 downwards.
TTTGCAATGCTTTAGATGATTTCCAGTTGTAGCACTGAACGTCTTCCTGTTTCCCTTGCAGTAGTACTGCTGTCCACCGTAAAATTGGTCGGCTTCTAGGTGGTTGTGAAGTTGGTCATATATCAGCAAAAAGGCGACTTCTTCGGCACTGCAAATCTTTTGGATAAAAGAAGCTTTTATTTTGAGGTGAATAATGTTTGAGGCCTCTGCATGTGTAGGTATATCTAGCCCATACATAACAAACACTGTAGCATCTCGCCTCAAATAATGAGGGGTTAGCTTAACAGGATCGAGATCAGGTGATACTTGACGACGCAAGAGTTCAAAAGTACACACATATGAGCATAGATAAAATAGAGTTCAAGTGATATTAAGTTATTACAAACTTTGATTCATATTTGATTACATAAAAGAGTTTGAAAAGCATAGCGGAAGCGATCGATATACAACTCAACGTCATTACCCTAATATGAAGCACATCGAGCCCATAGACATGCCTCATTCTCTGAGCCAAAAGAGCACCTGCAATCAAAGATTTAAACAACAAACCCTGAGCAACTAATACTCAGCAAGACTTACCCGTCAAAATAGCCTTCTAAGACCGACTCCTAACATGCTGGGGGGCTGACCATGGCAATGGAAAATATTGCATAAAAGAAGCACTAGGAGTTGGTCCTTACTTTCAAATTTTAGCCAAATTAAAAGGGTTCATGCATAAACATAAATATTAGCACCTATGCTAAATCATACAAGGTTGCAATACAATATTTAAAGTATCAAAACAGCATATATACATCATCATGTGCACTTCTTACTACGAGGTGACTCAGTGAACAAGTGGTACTCAATAACTGCGAGGGACGGCGATTCGAATCGATTTACACCTGCAGGCGAAACCCGGAAAACACGACGTACGCACACTCATAAAGAGTCACGCACGGCAACCTTTCACAAGACCCATAAAGCCGGCCGAGTGTCACCTCTCCCGGGTACACGTCCTCCACGCGATGCCCACGCCGGAGCCATCCGTGGTTAGTCCGTGCACCCTCCCTTCCTACATATACCTGTGAACCACCGTGACCATCTTCATCACCAGAAGAGAGGTGGGGCCCCGTCCATCAATACAGTAATCGAGTTACATCGGTTTACTAGTGCCCATATCACTAGCATGCATCCGGTACGTTCAAACTTGCTCAGCGGGGCCACAACGAACGGTCCTCAATCGACACAGACGGGGCTACCGCACACAAGACCTCCATGTCCTGCTGCAACCCTACACATCCCCGTCCGGTCTCCAGTTATCATAATCATGTGAGATAGCAACAACTAAAGTACTTTTCCCAAAAGAGTCCTATAGCTCGCGAGTCGTGTTCCGCACCACTCGACTTCTACCGATGAATCAACATTAAGCATAGCATAAGGTAACGTGCGGCTGAAGAACCAACCCATAGGAAAGCCTATAGATACATGCAACTATTAAAGGTGTCATTCAACTCCTGAATACCTAATGCACATAGCATGACTCGCATACAAGTGAGAAAGTGAAAATATTTCGAAAAAGGTTGAGATGCACCGGGGCTTGCCTTGGGTCTTAAGGTCAGCACACTAGAATAAGTTAGCAGCAGCACCAAATTCACCATGGCGATGATTTCCACCACTTCGGTTACGGCGTCGTTTCCTAATTAAATGGATGCAATGCATGAAAGTTCATGGAACTTCCTTAATAAAAAGGAATGCAATGAAATGGTGCTTCAGAGGATGATGTGATCAGAATTGAATAACAAAGAGTTTAATTTACTTTTGTTTGAAGTATTTTCGCAAATAAAGTTACAAGATTTCTAGGTCTTAAATGAGCGAAACAAAGATTTCATTTCGAAATTTCTTTAACATGGTTATGGAAGGGCAATAATTTGTTTTGTAATTTTCAGAGTACACTACTACTAAGTATAGTAACATATCCAAAATTGGATTAAAAGCATGCATGATTAATTAATTTATGAAAAAGAAACAAGTTAAAGCTTGAAAATGCAATTACTGCTAAAATATGCAGAAATGAAATATACAACTTGGTGAGTGGTTCAGTAATGTCATGAGATGCATTCAAACCAATTTACATGATTTTTGGATGAACAGGAAAAACAAATAGGAATTTATTTAGGTTTTCGTTCTCTGAATTTTGTACAAAAATTTACTGAGTAATATAGTGATGTTGTTGCACAGATGGATAGATCTCTTCATGAGGAAGCCAACACACTTCGTTTCATATTTTTCTGATTTATATTTTATTTTCTATCGAATTTACAACATCAGCTAGATTTCTGAGAAAAAGGAAAAGGAAAAAGCGAGGCGGTACTGTAGCAGCGACACAGCAACTAAGCACGTTTATGTCTGTCGGACTTGTCCGTGATCAGGCCGGACTAGTCCGGGGTGGGCGAATCTGGACTTGTCCGCAACACTTGCGGACTACAGAGAGTTGGCACGTTCAATTCCGGACTTGTCTGGGGTGCTGTGGCAGTGCCAGCGCGCGGCGGCGTTCGCGGCGCGAGCGGCGGCGGCATGGCCGGCGTTCCGGCCAAACCGCGGCGAATCAGACGACGAGAAGTGAGGCCACGTGACGAGCATGCGAAGGCGACCTCGGCGCACTAGCGTGGCGACGTGCGCGCGCGGCAGAGTGCGCCGGCGGCGAGCGGTGGCGCTCCGCGTCCCGGTGATAAGAGTGCGCGAAAGGGAGAACTAGAGGGAGCATGAGCTTCCTGAGGTCAAGGAGAAGCTCACCGCGGGGGACGTCGACGTGGAGGAGGGCCGGAAGGATGAGTTCGCCTGAGATGGAGGTCCGGCGGACGGCGGCGGGAAGAAGCTCCGTTCCGGCGAGGTCGACTGAGGAAGGGGAAAAAGAACGGGTCATGAGTGTGCGCCGTCGAGTTGTGCACCTTCCACTGAGTTGAATCGAACTCCGGCTCGCCGTGGATGGAGGAATCGGCGTCGGCGTTGAGCTCCCTCACCCTATGGCTATGGTGGCAAAGCTTCGTCGATCTCGGCGGCGTCGCGGCGGCTGGGGAAAGACGGGTGGGGATAAGCTAGAGGAAGCCCTTGCGCATCCTCTGAACCACTCACACTCGACGGGGACCAAGAAATGGTTGCGCGCCTGAAATTATTGAGCTGGGCGGCAATGGTGGCTGTGTTGCACGCGTGGGAAGAAAGAAAGAGAGAGAGAGCTCGCGCGAGAGGTAGGGAGCCAGTCAGGGGGGAGTGGATGAGGACGGCCTGCGCGGGATCCTGGTCGACGGCGTGACGACGGCCACAGCGCCGGCACAGGGCGCGGCATGGAGCGAAGCAGAGAGAGGCAGAGCGTGAGAGAGAAGAACAGGTGGGTCCTGTGCGTCCTTTTGATTTTTCAATGAATTTCCAGCTGCTGCTGAATTCCATCCAAACACTAGGCTCCAAGGCTTGTAAATTTCTAGGAAATTTTGTGGAGACAGAGCAGATCAGGATCAGATATTTTGTTATTGTAAGATTGCAAAATTCGAAATTATTTGTGAAATTAAATTCCTGGAAACATGAAGGCTTTGAGGGCTTTTCGATTTATTCAAAAAGATTGGCTTTTGATAAAATTCTGAAACTTGGTCAAGAATTCTATCTTTGCTCCCAGATATGATTTTGTTTGGACTCACTTATGTGCAAAGATTTGGAGTTTCAAGTATGAGCTCAAATTGAGATAAATTTGAGTTGATTGGAGACGATGGTACTTCTCAAACTCAAAATTGAGCTTATCAGTTATTGATCGCTTTATAAATATGATTAAGAGTAACTAATACTTTTAGAGAAATCGGGGATGTTACAAACACCATGATGAGCCGATAAAATATACCTTAAATAGACCTATAGAATAAAGAAATATCAATCGCTCCACACCTAAAATGAAATCTAATCGTGTCTGTAGTCTCTATCGTTGCAGCCATATCTTCGTCCTAGATAAAAATCTTCAAAAGCTTCTCTGCAGGAGAAACGTTGTCGCCTTACAAAAAGACACTTGAGCACTTACATCCATACTCCTGCAGGCAAGAGAGTCATGGGGAGGTTCTGTACCTCCTGGTGCAACACTTTCGATGCACAATCTTTGTAGTCAATGGCAAAAATGTATGTCAGACTATGCGGAGGTGAAGCACCTCCCAGGGCACCTCTGTTGCGCTGCACCATTGTTTGACGCTGAAGCATCCTTACCGATGAACTGATGAAGCTTTGCCCCATGTCCTTGTGCACTCAAGGCACCAAAGCCGATAGCCTTAACAAATTAATGGCAACAAAGTCAATGAGCTCCGCAAATAGCCATACCCATGGATTTTGATGGCCTCTCCTGAATAAAGCGAGATCTAGGCACTACAGATCATGGCTGCCATAAACTCCACTATATCTGCTACCTCCATGTCTGATAAACCACCAAAATATAGTGCGAGGCACTCGAGATGTAGATCTTGAGAGATTGGAGGAACTAAACATAATCGAGATGCAGATCTTGAGTTTAGATAAATTAAACGTTCCAAGAACTCCCACCAACTCAATCCCAAGAAACCATTCACAGGTCAATGGATGTGACATGCATTGACCAGTGTTGGAACTTGAGCCCAGTCCGGGGGGGGGGGGGGGGGGGGGGGGGGGGGGGGGGCATGATCCATGTAGGTTTACATGAACGGTCATCTACGCTAAGACGGCGAAGTGACATATTTCTGCCAATGAGACACAATAAGCTAGGTGAGATCTCACCGACATCGCGATGCACTTGGCACATTGAAACCCCGCCGCCACAGTCCTTATTGTGCGCTTGGGTTCTTCCTGCATCAAGCTCCGACGGTGGTCAGGTAGAATAATTGAGGATGGATATAGGCGTAGCGATCAAATTTCTGCCGGAGTCACCCGTGCGGCGGTTGAGTCACATTAATTTAGAGAGAGAATTTATTTACAAACAGAAAAAACAAATTATCACCTCTAGGTATAAAACCATGTCACTATATGCGCAACAAATTAAGATATTTGGCTGCTTCGCAGCAGCGGGATTCACCAAAGATAGATAATTTAAAACTGGTATAGCTAGGTCGTATACTGAATATGACTTCCTTCCTGTGTTTGCAATGATTTTGTAAATTATCTACTTCAATTGAAAAAGGAAAAGAAATTTGCTAGCAGCAGTAGGATTCGTCATTACCAGAAGTGACACCAATTATGATAGCATTTGCTACGGTCCAGCTGGTTTTGATTGTATAACTTTCAGATACTTCATATTTGTGTCAACGCGTGGACCTTATATGTACATTGTAATTTGTGCAGGAAGTTGAATATTATATACTTTCTGAGTTATATTAACCATATATACATTAGTAGAGACCAAATTATATCGTATATGAACAGAGCAACTGGGCACTAAGAAGGGCGCAGGCAAAGCAATTTGAAAGAGACATTGATGGAAAACACCATACCTCTATTTGTGCGCAACAAATTAAGTATAGCTATGTGTTATACCATTCGGTGTTTGCAATGATTTTGGATTGTATCAGGCCACTTCATTTGAAAAAGGAATAGAAATTGTTTTGTAGCCACAGTAGGATATATTATTTACAATAAGTACACTACTTATGATAGCACTTACTATGGTCCTGCTGGTTCTGAGTGTAGAATTTTCTGATACTTAATATATGTGTCAGTGCCACGGTGTGGACATGTATGTTCTACTTGCAATGTTTTCAAAGTACAACTAGATTTATTTTTTCTTTTGTGAAGTGTGAACCGTACATTTCTATAAAGAAATCTTGTTATAAAATGGACTCGGCACTCCTGTTAACGAATTACGTTGGCAATCAGAGTGAGTATACATGGCAAAAAACTAAAACATCACTTAGAAGCAGTATTATGTAGGCAACATCATTTATTTAAAGAAGAGTAGGAAGTACAACATGGGATAAATATAGGTGGCCCCGTCTGTCTCATTTATTGAAACGAAAACGATGGTGGTGGAGAATAACCATGGCAGCAAAGCAGCTGAAGCCATTACATGGTACAGTAATAGGCTAGATAATCCTGCTTTGCTGCCGTAGCAGATCTCAAAGAAACAAAACACGATACTGGTTTTATTTAATAGGCTAGATATATAATACTTGATGGTTTCAGTTGAGCACGCGCATCCATTTGATCTAGCAGCACGCAGGCCAGCAGGGGCACAGGGGGACGCTATGATCATCTGTCGAGACGTCACTGCTTCCAGGTTGCTCCTGTCGTCCGATGACGACGCCAGCAGCTACCGAGAGGCCCGGCTTCACGGAGACCTTATTGTGCTCTGCGAGCAGCCGCCGGGCGTCCTGGTGGTGCACAGACGCATCAGCAACCATCAGGTGCCCTAGGGTCAGGACCAGCATGCACACGGCCATCATCTTGACAATGGATGCGGAAGCCATGGCGGCTACTGGCTAGGACGGCTGGGGATTGGCAGGGGGTCAAGGTATAGGCTACTGACCACTCTGATCACCTGGCTAGATATGGCCAATTTGTTGCAAGCTCTTGAGATTGATCGTAAATATGAGGTGAGGGCGTGAGTGCTGTGACCAGATAGATCACTGTTTATATAGAGAGTGGTCAATGCAGCAGGGGATGGCAACGGGTCGGGTGAATGACTGTGTGCAATAACAAAGGCTGGTCAGGCTCAATTTCTCTGCTTTTTCCGAGGACGAGAAGAGGAACATTATCAAGTATATGCCCTCACAAAAATCGCCAGGCCAAGGTGGCTTTGTGCATTTTTTTTCCTCTCAGCATTAGGTAAGTTGAATAATATATTCTTTTCCGAGTTGAATGTAAACTATACATTAGTAGCGATAGTCATATATATGAACAGGGCAGCTGGATACTAAGAAGGGCGCAGGAAAAAAGCAATCTGAAAGAGACATTGACGGGTAATACCATATATCACTATTGATGAGCAACAAATCAAGATTTTGGCTGGTTCTCAGCAGCGGGATTGACAAAGATAGATAACTTACTAGTACAGTTTTGTATAGTGAATATCACTGCCACAGAACAGGTGATTAGCGACAGGTTTTTAGGGTCATTAGCGACGGGAAATGAACCGTCGATCCTATCACGTCGCTAAAGGGTACCATATAGCGACGGGGAATTGCACGTCGGTATAACTCTATAGCGACGTGTCCTGATCCGCGTCTGTAACATGTATAGCGACGGGGGTAGTGAAACGCGTCGATAGATCTTTAGCGACGTGTTTTGCTTCACCCGTCGATAGATCGTTAGCGACGTGTTTTGCTTCACCCGTCGATAGATCGTTATCGACGTGTTTGCTTCACCTAGCGACGTGTTTTGCTTCACCCGTCGATAGATCGTTAGCGACGTGTTTTGCTTCACCCGTCGTCTATATAGTTCCGACGTTGTTTCATACCCCGTCGCTCGAATCGTAATGACGGGTTACTGAACACCGTCGCTAGGTCATCCTAGCGACGGGTTTAGCAGTCACGTCGCCACAAACAGATCAGCCATATATGAATATAGAGCGTCCAACAGAACACAGCATATACAGAACAGATCGACCAGCCAGAATATGACATACAAAGATGGAGCATGTCATGACAGACTCACATAATAACCATCCCATACAGTAGAAAACAAACGTCGTGAACAAACACAAATCCCCTGCAGTGCCAGATTAGTCTTAGGGTGCACAGCTGATGCTAAATGTCTACATCATTTAAGTTACACATGAAAAGCACGTTTGGGTTCGAGCAAAACACAGAACATATTCCTTTTGATCAGGCTAGCTGCATCTTGATGCCTTCATATCGATCCAAACTTTGCGAGACCAGGGTTAGCTGCAAAACATCACAAAGGATAACTGAAAAAAATAAATCCATATGAATGGATGTTTTTAACAAGGGACATAATAAAAGGTAGTCACTTCGGCGCACTATTTTTTATGAAACTGAATGAACAATGATAAGGGAATGGTAAAAATCTAAACACTAACTGAATGAACAACACTAGGACTAGGCAATGACACGAGAGAACCATTTAAGCAGTGTACGGGCAGGTTAAAATATGAATAATTCGTGGATAAAGCCTTTTGACAACAACAGTTGCTAGATGTATCTAAACAGTGATCATTGCAGTACATAGAGAAATGCGCGCTCATCGATTCCCTGGTGCAGACATCGGTAAATGTTTTTTCTTAAAGGGCGCTGATCGGCTGACAAGCACACACTAGACATTACTGGGAAGAATATTAAATGTAGCAACTGCACAAAAGTTTCTCCAAATGTTTGAACCAGCAACGAGCTAAAAAATGAACAACACTAGGCATATCTGTCTGCTCGGTGCTGAATGAACAACACTAACCCGTTCCCTGAAACTTGTGTTGTGAAAGAACCAACCTAAATGCTTCAAACTGCATCAACCAAACCAGCAACGAGCTAAAACTGAAAGAGGTCTACACACCAAACCTGATCATGTATCACAAGCTACGCACCAAACTGAAAGAGCTAAAACTTACATGTCATTCTCAGTTGGCACGACCTACGTCATGGAACTCCCCATCCTTAGGAATGACCTTGGTCATGAAGAAGGAGGCAATCCGTTCTCGAAGGTCTGAGAGCGCACTATCGTCAAGTGCATCGGTAGTCAAGATGAAGTCCTGAAATAAAACATGGAAGAAACATATGCATAAGAATGCATTAACTGTATTTGAGACAGATTACTTATTATGAGGCTTAGTAGAAAACACCTCGGGTTTTTTTAATTTGGCTGATATGCTAGCAGCATAGAGCAAGTGATAGGCTGTGTAGAAACCACAAGTTTTTGCCCCCCAAGGCTGCTGGTGGCACTGCAGTTATCAATGAAGAGGCTTTAGCGAATTGAAATTAATATAAGTACAAGAAATAGATGAAAACTGTAAGTATGTCAGATAACCTGAAAATTTGTTATATGATTTAATTCTCCTAGCTTCCTTCTTGGATCATTTTGAATAAAGTTTACAAAAGACCTACATGCATGCAAATTAATATTTAGAGTTAGGAAAACATTAGAAATTAAATTACCATGTCAATATAGGTACACTTACTCATCAAGCAGCTTAACCAAGGTATCAAAGTTATTTCCCTTAAGAGAGTTCATGTACCAAACGGTGCTCCACTTTAAGCTGATCACCACAGCTATATAATGTCCGCCGGTATTGCAGGCGAACATCAAATATTTTTTCTTGCTGAAGTTTGCTAAAGACAATGCCTTTTCCACATAGCTTCTTGCAAACGATCTATCTTCTTCAATCACCGAGAAAGAAAGTAACTGAGGGTCAAGAAAAGCTACTGGCTTATTCTCTTTTTGTACTTTTTGAGCCGGGTACCTTATACAAGATAAATGAATCACTAATTATTAACTGAATATTCACAAGGAAGTATCAACACTTACACTTACACACACAATCTTTAAGCAAAAGCAACACTTGATTTCATTTAAGAACAAGGAGTCGAGGGGATAAGCATTTCATGTGTTCCAGCAATAAACCTAGGATGTGCATTTCAGTTTGGAGAAAGAATACTTACAAACTGAAGCTTCTTACGATGGAGATGTCCAAGGCGTCAAAGTTGAACAGATCATATAGGTCTGCGTAGTCAACAGGGAAGACGTCACCTGAAGGCCTTAAGAAATGTTGAGACTTGAAAGAAACTGAAAAGCTATGTTTCCCGTCTTTACAACCACTCGCATACAAGTTATGGAGGCTAAGACAACTAGGTCCTGCCTTCCGAAGATCAGCTGGACTCATCATCGGTTTGCCATAGCAGTGTGCAGCGTTTGCCTTTGCCCATACTGATGGCAGTGGCGGCTTTGGTATCCCCGGCTTCTTATAGCTTCCAGCGGCACTTTCAGGGGACGTGGAAGTCACCTTTGCCTTCTTCTTTTCTGTGCCTATGTTGTCACTTCTTGCTCTTTTAGGTTGCTGTACTTTGTCTTTTATCTTTCTGTCACTTCTTGCTGTCTTTCCTTCCTGTTCTTTGTCTGTTGGCTTCCCATGCTGCCCCTTGCTTCCTCCTCGAGGTTTGGGTGGACTTTCAGGGTCTGAAGCCTGCATCTCCATTGGATTGAGCACTATCCGGGACCTCTTCCACTGAATTCTTTGAAGCAAAGCTTGGCCAAGTGATGTTATCTCATCATTTAAGGGGAATTCCAGCTCATCATCCCGATGGCTCTTACGCACAAGATCCACAAATACCACAGCACAATCATTCTCTATATTGGTGGAATGCAGCACCTTCTGTTTAGGGTGAACTAGTCCCCTTGCCACCTCAACCTCATGACCTCCAATGGTGCTCATAAGAGCGCATGGTGTTGGCTCCGAGATGAGGTTTATAGAGTCTGGTTCATCAAATCCTGTGTGACGCATCATCTCGTCATACAGATCATGCTCGCCATTGCCAACGGACGCACAACTGCTCTTATGTGCTTCTCCCGGGCTTACTCGATTTGGGCTTGGAGAAATCGGCACAATCTTGAGCCCTTGAGCTGCAAGGATGCTGGGTATGTTCGCTATGATGTCCTCTGTCACTTGAGCGCGAAGATTTTCTGTTATCTGCTTCAAATCTTCCTTACTAAGACCCTTCTTCTTGTTGTATCCGGGCCAGCTCTTCCATCCATCGTAGCTCGAGAAGCCTCTAACCCGACCTGCAAGGAACAGAACCATCTAAGCAATAGTGTTGATGCAACAGAACCAGCCATCTAAAACTGGACAGAAAGAATGCATAAGAGGACCGCAGCGACTGACCTAGGTGTTCTTTGTTCTCCAGTCCTTTGGTCAATGAATCATGTTGAATGTCGTCATTGCAAGTGTCATCTTCACTAAATTGTTTAATCCTGTCCGAGACTTCTTTGGTTTCCTGGCTCTTGAAACTAATCTCTCCATTGTCCAGGAGCACCCCTCTTGCTCGCAACCAACTCTGTGACCGGCCCGGGTACAAGTGCCACGGATTCGGCTTGCCCTCCTTAGCTAACTGTGCATCCTGAGCTTCCCACTTGGGGATTTTCCCGTCATATCCTGCTGTTCCCAATCTGTGTGGATGCTTGTTCTTCCCCCGAAGCTGCCTGAACTTGTCACTTTCCTGTATGGATAGAAATAGGCATATTAGATTATCATTATTCAATTTAAGAAAACTAGACATTATTATGGAAGGGAAACAATGTAACAGAGAAAGATAACCTGTTTAAACACATCTGTGCTCTTCAATTTGACAAAAGCATCCCAATCTTCTTTCTTCAAAAATTTGAAGCGCTCAAAGGGAGAACGATCTTGTAACATGAACTCATTGATGAGTTTGCTCTTGTGGTCCCTCCAACGCTTAGCAATTCCTTTCATAGCTCTCTTGAATGCTTTCAGATACATATCCTCACTGAACTCTAAATATGGCATCATCCAATTATCAAACAGGTCTTTCTTTCCCTTCTTTTTGAGAGCACCAAAGTTTGGAAGCACTAGTGACACCTTCTGTCGAGCAATCAGACCTGAGAGCTTCCTCATCCTTCTTTTTTCAGTTTCAGCAACAGGCATCCCATCTTCTCGTATTGCTGTCACTACCATTTTATCAATAGGCCACTTGGCCTCAGATCGTGATCTGAGGCTATCACTCCCAGAATCTGAATCAGATGACTCGCTGGAACCATCTTCATCACCTGAGCGTGACTGTTCATCGGAAGACATCTACAAGATAGCACATACAAATTAAGAATGGTCATGCTGAATCCTTCACTGAATAACACGAAATAGTAGAATGGAACTAGGACAAAAGTAACTAATTAGTAATCAGTTCCATACAACAACAGTTATACATTAAGAATGGTCATGCTGAATCCTTCACTTTAATCATGTGTTGTTATTCTTAAGTTTTATAAGAAATATACCTATGAAGAATCTAAAGAGCAGTTATACATCTTAGCATGTTATGGACAATGGACAATGGACTATAGAATCACTAAATCTCCAGCTCCCAATCCAGTGAAACAAGAATGCAGGAAACTATTAGAAAAAACTTGCCTTCGTCGTTCGCGTTTGCTGGCGGTGCTCCCGGCTCGGATTCCTCAGGCTGTCGGAGCCGGGGTCGAGGGTGAGGGCGTCGGGGTCGGAGTCGACGGGGACGGCGGTCGGGGTCGGAGTCGAGGGGGATGGCGGTCGGGGTCGGAGTCGAGGGGGACGGCGGTCGGGGTCGGAGTCGACGGGGACGGCGGTCGGGGTCGGAGTCGACGGGGACGGTGGTCGGCGGCGGACGGCTAGGGTTCGGATGAGTCGAGGAGGACAATGAATGGCGCCGGGGTCGACGAGGAGAACGGCATTGCGGTGGAAGCTGGGCAAATGGCGGCTAGGGTTTGGAATGGGAGCCGCGCGCGGAAATGATAAGCCTGTCCCAATTGCCAAAAAAAAACAAGGTACGTTTGCCTCTCATGTGTTTCGAACTTGGGACCTCCCAGTCAAGAGCGTGCAAAACCTGTACCCATAAACCACTCGGCCTTGCCTTTGGTATTGAAATCAAAAGACAAATATAATTTTTATACATAATAGCATTTGTATGGTATATTAAACGGCCGAACCCGACCCTCAGTGGAACCCTACCTCGCCCTTCTCAATCGCCGCCGCACGGGCAAACCCTAGATCTCGGCCTTCTCCCTAACTCGCCGCCGCTCCCTCAGCAGATCCTGTGGAGCGGGATGGCTCCGGTGACAGGAGATGGCTCCGGCGACGGCGGCGTCGGTGCCGTCGGTGGGGACGGCTCCGACCTTAGCAGGTCGGAAGCATCTCGCTTGGAGGCCTTCATCGGCAGCCTGATATCATTTCCCAGCGGTGGGGACGAGGCCGAGGATGCGGACGAGGACGCCGACGAGGCCGAGGATGCGGACGAGGACGCCGACGAGGCCGAAGATGCGGACGAGGACGACGACGACGACAACGACGCGGACACCGGTTCTGGGGGAGGAACGTCGTCATCAGTCTCCAGCCCGCAGGTGAGTTATCGGCACTGCCTACCCCCCCCCCCCCCCCCCCCCCCCCCCCCCAACCCACCCCCACCCAAATGATCTTGTCTGATTACCAGTGCTGCTCCTGCTAATGACGTTGTCTTGAGGTTTGGCAATAACATATGATAGTTTTTCTTTTACCATTCCTATTCTTGTCTTCATTATGACTGAACTGGTTGCTTGCAATTGTGGTGCACTTGGACTTTACGCCATATTTTAGGTATGCATATGAAATTGAAAAAATAAGTTAAATGCTTGCCTGCAACAAATCATTTAAGTTTCACAGTGATAATTGTTAAACAGTTAGGCTTGCTTTCTTGTTCATGTTTTCTAGGCTAATTTGATGCATAATTTTCTGAATTGTCTTAGCTTCCACCGGAGATTGAAGAAGAAGGGTGGGCCGGCGTGGATACAACAACACATTTGCGCTGTTTCTGTGGATTGCAGCCACGCAAGAAGGTCTGCTACGCAGGAAAGGATACAGGTCGCCATTTCTACGGCTGTCCTCTTGAGGTAAAAGCCTTGATGTTGCCCTGCATCTTACACATTATTTACAAGAATAAGAATTGTGAAGATGGATCAGGGCAGTTATTCATTGATGTGTTATTCCTTATCTGCAGGAAGATGAAGAGCAGTGCAAGTTTGTCTCATGGGTGGATTTGGAATGGCCAGAAAGGGCACAAAAATCTTTTGTGAATGTGTGGAAAACTGCTCGTTTGTTTCGGAAAGATGGAGACAGAACCCGGGCTGAGCTCAATGTTGCCACTGCAGTCAGGAATGAAGCACTTGAAGAGAAGGAGGCAATGAAACGGCAGAAGGAGCTGGAGATAGCAAGGACCAAAACACTAGCTGCATGTGTCTGCCGCCTGTACCAGGGAAAGATGCGGCGTGAAGCTTCAGAAAAGGAGAAGGCAGTTGCAGAAAAGAACAAGGCAGTCTCCGAAAAGGAGAGGGCATGGATGATCATTATCGCACTTACTGCAATACTGCTTCTGCTAGCTTGTGCGCTGTTCTACCTCATGATGATGAAGTGATTTTGCTGGTGGTCAAGGGGAGGTCTGCGATTATGTGATGGATCATTTTGTAAACTGATGTTGGTTCATTTTGCTGCGACATCAGTATGTTCATATTCATGTCATGTTAGGTTCGTCTAATCTGTTAGGACTGATGATATTAATGTACTGAAGACATGTATTAAGGTACCTACTGATGTCAGCCAGGTCCTTATTAAGCCACTGATGATATGTATTTGCAACCGGTGACATGTATTAAGACACTGGTTATAACATTCTGATGGTGTTAACCTTCTAATGATACCATGTCCTACAGATAATAAGGGGACGTTTGGATGGACTGGTGACATGTATTAAGCCACTGGTTATGCAGGTGTGTCGATTACAGGAGTTCCTAGTGCTGCAGAAGCTAGTGGGTGGACTGGTGATGTTTTCTTATGAAGATGATCAGGTTACGTGGTCCTCTGATGAGTTACATGGTCAGGTGAAGATTTACATGGTATGCTGGAGATGATTTTCCTGTGGAGCTTATCAAGTTACGTGGTCAGGCTGGGGCTATTTTGCTAAGCTGAGCTATACCAAATGTGAAACAAGGCAAGCTTGCAGTTGCCGGCTGGGGCTATTTTGCTAAGCTGAGCTATAGCTCTGGGTAGCTAAGCTAACCAAACGCACCCTAAGTTCAGTCGCAGTGAAAAACAAACAAAAAGTTCCTCTAGTTAAACCTAGTTTCTCAACTCACAAATTAACTGAAAAATAACTGCACATTTGCAATTTAGTCCCAAAACTCAATCAGCTCCAGTTTCTTGAACAGGGTATATGAAAACAGAGTATTTGAAAATAAAGTAGTACTAGTAGGTAAGAATCTCCGTGAGATTATCCACACCATTTAAATGAGATTCAGATTGTAACACTAAATGAGATTCAGATTGTAACAGACACAATTTAAGACATTCAGATTGTAACACAGAGACAATTTATACATGATACAATTTATACATGATACATAATTTCAGGGTGAACTTTCTGTTTCTTTTCGCTGAACTTTCTGTTTCTTTTGGCGTCTCGGCACACGAACAACTTCTTTGTGGTCAGCTCGAAGATAAGGAGTTTTCTCACTTGGCAGGACCTCCGGCATGATTGAGGTGGCAAATGGGGGGATTTCGTCAAACTGATTGAACTCCACCTCGTCCAAAGCATTTGCAACCCCAACAATTCGCCTTTTTCCGGGAAGTACCACCTTACGCTTCTTGCTGCACGTGTCAGGCACATAGAACACTTGTGCCACATCCTTTGCAAGCACAAACGGCTCCTCTTTGAATCCAATATGATTGAGATTTACAGTGGTGAACCCGTACTTATCCTTCTGCACACCTCTTGTTCCTTGTACCCAAAGGCACTTAAACAAGGGAACCTTAAACGTCCCATAGTTGAGCTCCCAAATTTCCTCAATTTGACCATAGTATGGGCTCTTGGTCTGCATGTCATTGTCATATGCATCGATTCGGACAGTGCAATTTTGATGTATGCTCTTCTTGTCTTGGGCGATTGTGTAAAATGTGTAGCCATTTATTTCATATCCTTGGTATGTCACAACTGTGAATACAGGCCCTGCAGCAAGCTTACGAAGCAAGTCACTCTTCTTTGTTTCCGATTGACCGATTCGATCTCTGAACCAAATGTTGAACTTCCTCATGTGTTCTCGCGCCAACCATGCTTCGTTCCGCTCGGGATTTTCTTTAAGAAGGAACTTCTTGTGCTCTGCGATGTAATGAGACACTTCTTTCATATGTTGCAGCACAACGAAATGAGCTTGTTCATACGACTTAAGATCAGGAGTGATTGCCTTTTGACCGAGAGTTCCTTTACCAGCTAACCTTCCCTCGTGGGGAGACTTTGGTACACCAATAGGCTCTTCTGGGTCAATGTAATTCATGCACCACTCAACCACCTCCTCCGTAGAGTAACCTTCCGCAATACAACCCTCAGGCGAAGATGGGTTCCTCACGTATGACTTGAGAACCGCTAGATACCTCTCATATGGATACATCTGGTGTAGGAAAGCAGGCCCGAGGTACAAGACTTCTTTGACAAGATGTGCAGTAAGATGGACCATCATATCGAAGAATGATGGCGGGAAGAACATCTCAAGAAGGCACAAAGTCTTGATAAGGTTCTTTTGCAGATCCTCAAGCGTCGGCAGATCTATGACTTTCTGAGAAATTGCATTGAGGAAGAAGCAAAGACTCATGATGGCTTCTCGCACTTTAACAGGAAGAATGTTCCTGATCCCAACAGGAAGCAATGCAGTCAACAAGATATCACAGTTGTGAGTCTTCGTCTTACCAACCCACTTCAGATCTTTCACTGAGAACAACCTCCCAATGTTGGCTGAGTAACCAGATGGTACCTTAACGCTACTGAAGAACTCGCAGAGTTCCTTTTTCTCTTTCTTGGATAATGTGATGCAAGATGTGGGAAGATCTTCATCATTACCATTGCGACAGAGCTCAGGTCTCAAGCCCATTTCCTTCAAGTCTGCCCGAGCGTTAGCATGATCCTTGGTCTTTCCCTTCATATTCAGCAAGGTGCCGACAAGACTATCGTGGACATTCTTTTTGATATGCATCAGATCAATGCAATGTCGGACAACCAAGATCTCCCAGTATTCTAGCTCCCAGAATATAGATTTTTTTCTTCCACAACGGCTTCTCCTCACCTTTAGCACCACGTTTTCTCTTTCCGAGGATGGAATCTATTTGATTGACCTGAAAATGAACATCTTCACCGCTAAAGTGCCTTGGAGCTGACCCCATCTCCTTCGTGCCATCGAATTGAGACTTCATCGACCGGTATGCATGAGACTTTGGTAGGAAACGCCGATGCCTCATGTACACCGTCTTCTTTGAATTGCGGAGACAAATGCTTGCTGTCTCATCCAAGCACTCTGGACAGCCCTTTTCTCCTTTCATTTGCCCTGACACGGCATATAGTGCTGGGAGATCCTGTATCGTGCAAAACAACATGGCGTGCAGCTTGAAGTATTCTCTCTTAAACTGATCCCAGACCTCAACGCCATCAGACCAGAGTATTTTAAGATCATCCACCAATGGTCTAAAGTACACATCGATATTGATGCCAGGCTGCTTTGGACCAGAAATTAACACTGTCAACATGATGTATTTTCTCTTGTTGCAAAGCCATGGCGGTAGGTTGTATATGGACAACACGACCGGCCATGTGCTATGGGCACTACTCATGTCACCAAACGGATTCATTCCATCTGTGCTTAGTGCAAATCTGATATTTCTCATTTCCTCCGCAAATGGTTTGTACTCTGAATCAACGTTGCGCCACTGAGTTGAATCTGCAGGGTGCCGAATGTATCCATCATTCTTATGACCTTCCTTGTGCCAGCGGAGGAGCTTGGCCTCCTTGCTATTTGCAAACAAACGCTTCAGTCGGGGGATGATAGGAAAGTACCACACCACCTTCCGAGGAGGTCCATTCCGTTTACTGGCTACCGCATCGTCACCCCCATCCTTCCTAGGCTTGTAGCGAGAGGTTCCACAGTAAGGACAATGGGTCAGCTCTGCGTAATCACCACGAAAGAGCATGCAATCCTCCTTACAAGCATGTATCTTGTCAACCTCTAACCCCAAAGGACAGATGATCTTCTTCGCTTCATATGTGTTTCCAGGCAGCTCATTTGGCTCTGGAAGCATGTCCCTCAAAAGATGTAACAGTGCATTAAAGCTCCTATCTGACCAACAATTGGCTGCCTTCAACTGGAGAAGTTTGAGCACAGAGTACAACCGAGTGAACTTGTTTTTGCAACCAGGATACAAGAGTTTCTTAGAGTCTAGCACCAACTCTTGGAACTTCGCAAACTCTCCATCAGTATACCCATCATTCCCCTCTGCGTCAAGCACCATCTGATCAACATTCTCTATAATGTTAGCGTAGTCATCACTCAAAGATACAATGTCCTCATCTGTGAGCTGCTGATCATCTGCATCGCCTCTCGAAGTCCCTTCATCGATACCGCCATCTCTGGCGTCCTGGCCCATTTCATCTGGATTGTCTCCTTCTTCGCCATGCTTGTTCCAAACTAGATAATTCTTTTTGAACCCGCGCATTATCAAATGCGCATGAATGTGCCTGGAATGGGGGAACTTCTTCATGTTGTTGCAATCATAGCATGGACAACAAATAGTTGTTTTCTGTTTGTTCTTCATGTCCTCTTCCGCGGCAGCGACGAAATGAAAAACACCCTTAAGGAACTCGTCACAAGTGCGGTTCTCAACATACATCCAGCTCCGCTCCGCCATCTGCAGTTTGCAAACGCAGTAAATCATAATTAGACCCGATTAAAGTCTTACAGAGAATATCACTTGATCGATCAGTCACCTTGTTTAGTTATTTAGGCACCACAAATTTTGAAGCTATGCATCAGCTCAAGGCATCACCACACCGCAGAACAACGCCCACTAGAACATGCTGAGAACACACAATTTCCAAATACCACCAGTTAGAAATTAGAAAACAAGCATAGCATGCATCACGCTAAGCATCAGCTCAAAGGAGGAGGAGATTGGCCGGACCTTTGAGCTGGAGCATCAGCGGCGGGCGGCGACGCTGCAGGTCGAGGGCGCGGCGGGCGGCGATGCTGCAGGTCGAGGGCGCGGTGGGTCGATCTCGCAGCGGACGGCGAGACCGGGACGCGCGCGGGCCGCCACTGCAGGTGGAGCACGGGAAGGACGCGGCCGCGCAGGTGTAGCACGGCAGGTGGCGA
Organism: Eragrostis nindensis; assembly: GCA_012490785.1. Lineage (NCBI taxonomy): Eukaryota > Viridiplantae > Streptophyta > Magnoliopsida > Poales > Poaceae > Eragrostis > Eragrostis nindensis. The sequence continues at coordinate 306,350 of JAAXCT010000740.1, read as the reverse complement.
GGGGCGCGCGCGGACGCTGCCGCAGGTGGAGCGACCGGTGGACGGCGAGGGCCGCGTGCGCGGACCGCTGCAGAGATCCAGCGCGCGGCGGACGGCGAGGGCAGCGCGCGAGGACGCCGCGGCAGATGCAGCGCAAGCCGGTCGACGGCGAGGGCCGCGAGGGCGCCGCTGCAGGTCAAGCTCACGCCGGGGGTCAAGGGGAGCGCGCACCGCCGCCGCAAGGTGCAGCGCAGCGTGATGTGCTCTCTCTGCTCCCAGTCGTGATGTGCTCTGCTCCACCAGTCCAAACCGCGTGTCCTGCAGCTCGGTGGATGCAAAGAGGAACTCCAGCGACGGGTTTCAAGAATGCTTAGCGACGGGTTTCAAGAACGGCGTAGCGACGGGTTTCAAGGATGACTCTGCAACGGGTTTGTACAACCCGTCGCTAGGATGGAAAATTTAGCGACGGTGTTTTGCAAACCGTCTAAAACATGGAAATCGTAGCGACGGGTTTTCTATTAGCGACGGCGTTTGGCGGAAACCCGTCTGTAAAAGTTTAAGTTTTAGCGACGGTGTTGTACACAATTAAACTAGCGACGGGTTTTTGCAGCGGGTTTCAAGATTACAGACGCGTTTCTGAATTTCGTCGCTAATGGTCGCGTCGCTGAAGCCCTGTTCTGTGGTAGTGTATGCCTTCCGGTGTTTTCAATGATTTTTGGCTGGTTCTCAGCAGCGGGATTTTATAACTATTTCACTCACATGAGGCCTTGGATCTATGGCCCGCGTTAGCAAACTTGTCCTATCAGACCTACTCTACCACTTAACCAACCTCCAATGCCCATAAAGCTGGAGCACCTGCGAGGCACCACAAATGGTGAGCACCTGACTCTTTTTGAAGCATCGAATGAGGTGGCTAAACTGGCAATGAAGTGATATGGATGTGATGTACAATTTCTCCTCAAAATGGCGGCAAGTAATTGAACTAAGAAACATCATAGAATTTTGGTTTCCTTTTGAGAAACTCTTTTCTTCAGTGAACCAAACAAGCAACAGTGTATCAGTGGCATGACGTATGCAAGGTTTTCCTACTAGAAAGGAAATGGCACTACAATAAATACAATCCAACCCTACAATGATATTTGGACAACGGACACCAAAAACTAACACTACTGGTTGAGAGGGGAGAATCCGCTCTCTCTAGCCACCGGAGGCAATGCAAAAAGAGAGAGGGGACCAAGAGGAAGCAGGAGGCAGTGCCCTAGGAAGAGGCGATTCTATCGCGTTTGTATATTAGGTGCACAAAGATTTACCTACTACTCCGGTTATCTCCCATTGCATTTATAAAAGTGTTGATCGTATTAGAACCCCAAATGACAAGAAAAGGATGGAAATTGAAGAACTATTCTTGGAACCACACTAAGAGTGGAAAGTGATGCATGATGCTAGCTTTCAACTCTGCTAAATATGGGAAAGAAATTCTTTGCGTCGGTGATACAAAGCGTATTGTGCATATTGAGCGACGACGGTGCTCTCTTAGTCTCCTCCTCCCTTACTACTAGGGCGTTGACGACAGGCGCTATCCTTGTCACAGCCGCGCGTAGCGCCGGGACAGCCACGGCGTCGTCTTGCTTCCGGCAGGGGCAACCACGGCACAATTCTGCTTCTAGAGCCTGTGGCCACGTTATTGTCCTTCTCTTGGTCTCTAGCAGCCTTGTCGAACCAGTCCATCCATGTGTACTTAAGTTACTGATAAGCAAATGACACTGGAATCGTGACATGCATGAGCTTGGTATTCAGAAACATGCCTCTATTTATCATCTGTGGTGCGAGGGACAAGAACAATATGAGAGGGAAACAAGTTACAAACTTACAGTATTCATGGCTGCATCACAGTTTATAAATCCTGCATCACAGTTTATAAATCTTGTCCAAACAATATATCCTCTTGTTCCATAAAAAAAGACCATATACATATGGTTCGACAAACAAAATACTAAGTCCTGACTCCTTTCTTTTGCACTGAGAATGCCATTCAAAGAAGATCGAATGGCAAGGCAATTCATCAAACACATTATATACAACGGTGATCAGTTGCAACTTGCAACGGCATGGGAAAAGATGGGCAGGGACCTCGGACCTCGTAACCACACTGCCATTCAATACCAAGAAGAGTATTGCGCTGTGATTGCCAGCGCCGTGGCCACCACTAGGGCTGGACTACCGAGCCAGCTCGGCTCGGCTCGGCTCGGCTCGGTCCAGCTCGTTAGGATAACGAGCTGGCTCGGCTCGGCTCGTTATCTTAACGAGCTAGAATGCTGGCTCGGCTCGGCTCGTTACGAGCTCGAGCTGGCTCGCGAGCCAGCTCGTTAAGCTCGTCATCGCTCGCCTCGAGCACTCCCGCTGCGATCTGGAGAAGAAGACAATGACCACTGCGTCTAGTACATCTTCACGCTTTTTAGGATCATGGCGCGTCGGGCGGGAGGCGGAGGCCGACGTCGCGGAGGCGGTCGCAGCTGGGAGGGGAGGGGCCAGTGACATGGAGAAACGGCGGAGGGGGAGTCAGCGCCACCGTGTGAGGGAAGGGGGTGGAGGGGTGTCATCACCGCGTGAGGTAGAGGAGGGTGGTATCGCTCGGCCTTAGCTGCCGGCTGTCGCGAATCGCGCCGCCTATCCGTGGTTTGGATCTTGACTCGGTCCCCTTCTGCCATCATCATTGTCATGGGAAGAGCGGTGAGGACAACAAGCTCATCTCGCCATGAGCTTTGACGTTGATGGCTGCAACGTCGGTGACGGAGGGGAAAGGAGAGGGAAGTGCTGTGACGGGGAAAGGAGGCACCAACAAACTCACGAAGCTTCACCGGGCAAGCCTCTCCCTTTTTCCGATGAGCTCGTTTGGCTCGCGAGCGGCTCGCGAGCCAGCTCGAGCTAGCTCGTTAAACATAACGAGCTAGAAACCTGGCTCGGCTCGTTAGAAAAAATGAATGAGCCGAGCCGAGCCGAGCCGAGCCAGTCGCGAGCCGAGCCGAGCCAACGAGCCACGAGCTTTTCGTCCACCGTTGTCACCAGCGCCACCTGCGGCCGAGAAGAGAAGAAAACGCACGCCGTCATTGCCTTGGCCGAGAGGAAGATAGCGCCGGTTCCGCCTGCGCGAGACGGAGGAGCAAGCCGGCTGGCTCAGGAGAATCGTCGGGCCCTGAGCCCACAAGGGAGCTGCGCTGAGATTCGCGGACGAGACATGTGTCAGGAATCCGAATGGTGATGCACAGCCACGCGTTTGCATACGTGACGCAGAGAATTTTCTTCCCTGCCTTTTTCTTCGACTGTCTCAACTTACTTGTTTTTTTTAAAAAAAAATAAATTTTACAGATCCATTATGTGCATATCGCTAGTACATCATCATCCATTTGTTAACAGTGCTAGCGATCTATGTTCAGTGGAGGGTAAAAAAAGCTTCACCTTACTGTTTCTTCTTTATCCTCTTTTTCCTGTTTTTTTACCTCTCAAATTGGATACAATTGCAGTATTTGTTCATGTGCATAATCACTCACTCACTCCCATACTCGTACCAACACACACCCACGAACACGACCAGCTCTACAACTTTACGCAACCACTAAGATTGCGGCCTTCTAGAGATCATCAGAGACCTCTGGATCTAATGTGCCACGAGGAGCGTCACATTCTGTCACACCCGGTTTAAGGTCAAAACCGAATGCTCATCTATATATGTGTCTCGGATCAAGTTTCACACATATAGGGTAAAGTAAGGTAAACGGTATAACCAATGTCGTAATTAAATCGTATAATTATTACAATAAATGACTCAAAGAACTAAATAAATACAAATGTTCGCAGAAAGGCTTCATAACGCCACAAGCAGTCGATCGAGGGCTCCACAAGCATAGTCTTCACCGTCGTCCTCAAAACAGTCAATCTTCATTCTCTCAGCAGCATATTATGAATGTAGGGGAATAGCAAGTGTGAGTATATGTAGTACTCCGCAAGTGTAGGAAATGATGACATACAGGTTTATATGAAAGACAGAATGGCATATGGTTTATAGCAGAAAGCAAACTACAACTAAGATAATTAAAACAACACCTATATTACTAAGTGAATGTTACACAAAACCTAACAATAATAAACCTTACAAATTAGTCACTTGTAGCAAACGGGTTAACCACCCAAACCATACTGCAAGTTATCCACTCACAGTATCCAAACTGAAATCATACTGCAAGGTTACCCACTCACAGTATCAAACCGGTTACACACCAGATCCAACCATCCATGGCTAGCTCCTACACGGAGACCATCCAAAACCAAACCAACCAAAATCACTAATCATGCGAGGATCCAACCGCTCCTGACCGTGAGCACGTTTGTTATAACAATTTTACTTCTCTGCAGTGCACAACTTTACCCACAGGGTGGTGATTTCGTCACCGCAGGTGACTAAAGTCCCCATATTGCCATAATCACACTACCTATGGTGTGAGACCAAGAGATCACCACATGGTCTCTCAAAGTGCTTCCCAGCCTGCTAACACCCGGCTAAGGTTTCACTACTACGAGTACCCCTCAACAGCAGCCTCAACAGCAGCCCCCTCTGGCGCCGTGGCTAGAAGTACCCCTCTATCCCCTGAGCTTAGAAGTACTCTTTCCTCGCTACTACCATGAATGCAAGCCAAACTGAAGACACAACATAATACTTGACCAAGTCTACCATATCAACCCAGTGCTTTGCGTAGTTGTTCTAGGTTGCCGCTCTATGAAAGGATCCTTATGATCACAAGCAGGTTCTACCCACAAACCAACAGCACCATAACAGGCACCCGTGCATACCCGCACCACTACCAACATCCTCCTGCTTGGATCAACCAAAGTATCAAGTTGCTAAACAAATTAACCGGTCCGTAATCATTATGTTGAAGTGAACAATTAGTCAAAATTATTAGTCAAGATTATTATCCATCCAAGACTGCAAAAGCATGACCTACCCATCTATCACTATCATCTACCATAACCCGGGCGACAAGGAATAATATGGAACATGATAATGACACATAGGATTCAAATTAAACAAAAAATGCCTAAACTAGAGAGAGAAAGTATATAGGTCCAAAATGCGTCAAGGACACTTGCTTGTATTCCCTTTAGCTGCTCAGAGTCTTTAATGTCTTGATCTTTGTCTGGAAGTTCTCGAACTATGCGCACGCTATTTAACGATTACATGCAAAGCACACAAAGCACTAAAAAAAAGAACAGAACATCAAATAGCACCAAAATACTAAAATAACAGTACCAAAAGATTCTACTCGTCGCTACGATCGCATAAGCGTAAGAATTGCTTAAAACGGAGCTATGGGTAAAAAGTTATGATACTTTGAAGTTTTAGGAACTAAAACAGGAAAATCGAAAAGTTTGAGGGCTTATCTGTAATATTAAAAGGTTTAGGGGCTAAGGTGTAAAAGTTTAGGACCAAAACATAAATTATAAAAGGATCTGGGTGGTTTCTGTAAAAGGACAGAACCCAAAGCTAATTTTGTAAAAGGCTAAGGGCTTAACGGTAAAAGTGGTTTTTCTGTAATTTATAAAACGGGAAACATTTAATAATGGTTTTTCGTAATCAGAAATAACTGAAAAAGATAAACAAATTAATTTTATTCCGAAAATTCGGTGGACCGAGTTTACAGATTCCGTCGACCGGGTCAGAGGCGTGGTTCACGGGTCGACGGGGAGCCGATCGCCTGGAGCGGGCGGCGCTAGCTCGGGATACGGCGGCGCCTCGCCGGAGAGAGGACGGGACGGCGCCCCAGTAGCCGTAATCTCGCCTCGAGGTGCGCGAGAGGGCGAGGAGCCAGAGGCGCGCTTACCTTGGGGTCGTATCCAGGCGGAGACGGTCGGATGAGCGCTTGCGATGGAGAAGGGCGGTGACGGTCACCGGTGTTCTATGGGAAGGCTCGTCCGGTGGCTGAATCGTGTTGAGTCTCGGAGTCTCATTTTTCCTGGAGGATTTTCCTCTCCATTTTTTTTTTCTTTTGAGGAACTCCTCTCCATTTCTAGCAAAGGCCGTATAATTCACAGCTTTAGCCCACACAGCCCATAAGAGCATGCCTTACCATTTCGCTCAACCGGCCCAACCCACCGGGTGATGGCAGCCGCCTACAGCCCAGCCAGCCGTCTCTGCGACCACGATCCAACGGCTCAGTTCCCATACCCTCTCAAACCGCCGCCATCGCAACCCTCCACATGTCTCCACCCCCTCACGCTCTGCTGTCTGTCCTTTCAGACTAGCAACGGCAGGGAGGAGGATAAAGGCAGGCAGGTGCGAAAGCAAACCCCTCTTCGCCCAAAAATTTGATCTCCCTCTCCTGTCCTCTCCCCCCACTCCCCTCCCCAATCCGCCGACCCAAACCCTAGCAATCGATCGCCGCTTCCGGCTTCCGCCTGTCGGAGAAAAGCCATGGACCGCCGCGGGCACGAGGAGGTGATCATCGACCTCGAAAAGGACGGCGAGGAGAATGGTGAGCGCCGCTCCTCCCCCACCTTTCGCTGAATGGCAAAAATTCCCCCTTTTTCTTTGTTTCGCCGTCCCTCCCCTGCGGTTTTGCTTCGGGTTTGTGAGGTTCTTTTCGATCTGGATGCGCGTTGTGGTCGGGGGCGCGGTTGGTTGGCTGGTTGGTTGGTTGATTGATTGGAGGCCGATTGATGCTCTGTATGGGGGTAGATGCGGTTTCTTGCTCCTTGTTTGGTTTAGCGGAAATGGAAGAGCGTTTGTAGGTTTATGCCGTCTTAGATTTTGGGGCACGGCCTGATTCGTAGGTGGAGAATGCTCCCACGGTGCTCCCTGCTTGTGTGGGATAATTGGTTCGTCTTCAATTCTTTGGAAATGGGCAGGGATCTTGGATTCACCAGTGGCTCTGGTTTATCTCTAGTACAGAGCCCGTCGACGTGCTGTTGTACATCTCTTGTTCTGGTGGAAAGGAGGAGATTTGGTGCTGAGGCTGTGTGTAGGGCCGTGGTGTGGCGCTACTTTGCTTAGTGCCTTATGCTTTTTTTTTCCCCTTTTTGTAATTTCTCTGGCACCATCAAAGTGCATATGGTTTGGGTAATCATTTGGATTAGATGTATTTATTCTGTATCCCGCCTCTTTGCGCAGTATCTGCTTGCCATGCCGGGACATGTGGGGTTTTATTCTTCATGGCATTAGTTGCTTCCTGTTTACATATGTTGGTTGTAGTTAACATGTATCTTGTAAAAGTTAATGTGTATGTGCTTCATAACGGTTACTAGCTTCAATTCTGTGATGTTTTATGCCCAAAAGGTTTTTTTGGGCGCAAATATACACATATGCCCCATTTCGTTTAATGCTCTAATAGTCCAATTTAGAAAGTTTGATTGTGTTGATGTATAGACGGCAAGTACTTGTGACTAATGTAGTATTCACAATCAAGGCTGCAAGTATTCACAATCAAGGCTGCAAACTAAATTCCATCTAAGCACTAAATGCTGGTGACCTTTCTCTTATCGCCATTAAAATTTAAACATGTTCTTCCCATTCATAGTTCTATGTCATGTACCTTGCAGGATTTAATCATCTGTATGTGTAAAGGGTTAGGCATAAGGACTGTAATTTGCTCTCTTTTTTCATACTTAACTTTAAGCCCTACTATGATGTGAACATGGAGGTGATTTCTGTTAATTGTGGATTTTGTAGACTAATGTGTTATAGGATCAAATTGTAGAATGGCGCCCTATCTTATTTGTCAGATGCTTCAACTTAAAAGAGCTGTCTGTGCATCTTGAGCGAGAAATTCAGATTGTTAGTTTTCCAGTTTCTCGCATTTCTCCTGCTAGTAATATACCAATATGTAATGTAGCTTGCATAATTATTTGTCTTGAGAAAGCAGACCATTTCTCAATTAATGGATTGTTCATCCTTTGATTTTTGTAGTACCATCACTCATTGTCATTGTTGGCCCAAAAGGAAGGTTTTCCATTGTCTCAGCCCAACAAGGGTTCAAGGGTTACATATATATAGAGTTCAACATAAGGACCTAGATGCAAATAGATAAAGATAGGGGTGCCAAACATATGCACCATCAAAATACACTCAAGGCTTATTCTTTCATTCTCCCCCTAAGACTTGAGTGGTAGTTGAACCATCCCGATCCTAGACCGAAGCTCCTGAAACTTGACCCTTCCAAGTGGCTTGGTAAGAAGGTCAGCGAGCTGATCTTGGGTGTTGATGTAGTCGGCCTTGATGCTTCCCTCCTCCAGGCAGCTCCTGATGAAATGGTACTTGACCCGGATGTGCTTGCTGCGCTCGTGGAACACGGGGTTCTTGGCCAAGGCAAGGGCAGACTTGCTGTCCACCCGAAGCTCCACTGCCTCGGCTTCTCGACCAAGGAGATCACCAAGCAGTCGTGCTAGCCAGAGACCTTGGGTCGATGCAGAGTTGGCGGCGATGTACTCAGCCTCACAGCTGGATTGGGCCACCACCTGCTGCTTGATCGACTGCCAGCTGACAAGGCACTTGCCGAGAAAGAAGAGCGTCCCGCTCGTGCTCTTGCTGTTGTCGATGTCGCCGGCGTGGTCGCTGTCGCTGTAGCCGATGAAGTGTGCCGCGCCGGGACACCTCGGGTAGTGCAGGCCGTAGTCGAGGGTGCCCGCCACATAGCGAATGATCCTCTTGACAGCCTGCATGTGCTCCTGTGTCGGTCGCTGCATGAACCGACTGACATACCCAACAGTGAACGCCAAGTCCGGCCGCGTGTGGACGAGGTAGCGAAGGCTCCCCACAAGGCGCCGGTACTGTGTGGCGTCGACCTCCTCAGCGGTGCTGTTGCGGCTCAGCTTCAGCCGCTCCTCCATGGGTGTGTGAGAGGGGTTGCACCCGGTGAGGCCGCCTAGCTCAACGATGCGTTTGGCGTAGGCGGTCTGTCGAAGTGTGATGCCGGAGTCGTCCTGGTGCACCTCGATCCCCAAGTAAAAGGAGAGGAGCCCCAGGTCACTCATCTGGAAGGCGGTCTTCATCTCAGCCTTGAACGCCTCCACGTCCGCTTCCTTGGCTCCAGTGATGACCAAGTCGTCGACGTAGACGCCCACCAGCAGGGCACAGCCTCCTCGGCCCCGCCGGTAGACGGCCGCCTCGTGCGGGCTTTGCTCGAAGCCCATCGCCTTGAGGGTGGCGTCCAACTTGGTGTTCCATGCCCGCGGCGCCTGTCGTAGGCCATAGAGGGCCTTGCGCAGCCGCAGAACCTTGTGCTCCTGCCCGGGGATGACAAATCCCGGCGGCTGGTGCACGTAAACCTCCTCCTTCAAGTCGCCGTTGAGGAAGGCCGACTTGACGTCCATGTGGTGGACGCGCCATCCCTCCTGGGCTGCCAGCGCAAGGAGGAGACGCACGGACTCCATCCGTGCAACGGGTGCGAACGCGTCATCGTAGTCGATCCCCTCCTGCTGGACAAACCCGCGCGCCACCAGGCGCGCCTTGTGCTTGATCACCGCCCCGGCCTCATCCTTCTTCAACTTGAAAACCCACTTCAAGGAGATAGCGCGATGGCCAGCGGGGAGATCCGCCAGCTCCCAGGTGCGGTTCTGTTCGACGGAGTCCATCTCCACCTTCATCGCGGCCCGCCAGGCCGCGTCCCTCTCCGCCTCTGCAAAGGAGCGGGGCTCGCTGTCGCCGTGCGCCAGGTGCAGCTGCTCATCAGCACCGCGCTGCACCAGCCCTGGGGTAGGCTGCTCGCCGATGATGTTCTCCATCGTACGGTACCGCAGCGGCTCGTCGTCGTGGTACGCGTCGATGCGGTCGTCGTCGTTGGAGAGCGGCGTGGCAAACTCCACCGGGTTCGGCTCGTCGTGGACCGAAGCTGCCGGCGCCGAGCCTGGAGGCGTAGGTGCCGGTGTGGGGGTACGGGGCGAAGCCGGAGGAGTCGGTGCAGGAGGACTCGGCGGAGGTGGTGGTGGTGGTGAGCCCGAAGACGAGGGGGGCACGCTCGGTGGAAGAGAGCTGCTCACTCCCCCGTCCCTCTCGAAGTAGACGTACTCGACGGTGAAGTCGCTGGTGGTCGAGGCCGTGCCGTCGTCCACCGCCTTGCCCCACGCCCAACCTCGCCCTTCGTCGAACACAACGTCACGTGCCACCCGCACGCGCTGTGTCTCAGGGTCAAGGATGCGGTAGCCCTTCACGCCATCTGCGTAGCCGATGAAGACCCCTGGCGTACTCCGGTCGTCGAGCTTGCTGACGTGGTTGAGCTCCTTGACGAACGCCACGCAGCCGACGACGCGGAAGTAGCCGACCGCCGGCTTGCGCCCATGCCAAGCCTCATATGGCGTCTTGCCATCGAGGGCCTTGGTGGGCGAGCGGTTGAGGATGTGAACCGCCGTCATCACCGCCTCTCCCCAGTAGATCGCCGGCATGCCCCTCTGCTTGAGGAGGGCACGCGCCATAGCCACCACCGTCTGGTTGCGGCGCTCGACGACGCTGTTCTGCTGCGGGGTGTACGGCGCGGAGAAGTGCCGCTGGATCCCGTCGTCGGCGCAGTACTCCGCGAACTCAGACGCCGTGAACTCGCCGCCGTTGTCCGTGCGCAACACCCGCAGCTTGCGCCCACACTCCTTCTCCGTAGAGGCTTGAAGGTGCTTGATGGCGTCTGCCGCATCACCCTTGGTGTGGAGGAGGACCGCCCACATGTAGCGGGAGACGTCGTCGACGAGGAGGAGGAAGTGGCGCCTGCCTCCTGGAGTGGCTGGCGTCACCGGCCCGCAGAGGTCGCCGTGCACGAGCTCAAGCCTCTCCTTGGCTCGAAAGCTCGACTGGCGTGGGAAGGGAAGTCGCCGCTGCTTTGTTAGCACGCAGGTGCCGCAGAGCTGCTCGACGTGGTCGATGCGCGGCAAGTCCCGCACCATCTCCTTGGCCCCGAGCTGCTTCAGGGCCTCAAAGTTGAGGTGCCCAAAGCGCTCGTGCCACCGCCATGCGTCGTCGTCCCGTCGGGCTGCAAGACACACGGGCTGCGCCACGTCGACATGGAGGACGTAGAGGCGGTTGCTCCCCCTGTTCACCTTCACGAGAAGGCGGCCGCGAGTGTCCCACACCCGCAGAAGGCCGTCCTTGATCTCCATGCACGAGCCGTTCTCATCCAGCTGTCCCAAGCTGATGATGGAGTTCCTCAGCGCGGGGATGTAGTAGACACCGGTGAGCAACCGATGCTCGCCAGTCTTGGCGATGAAGATGATGGAGCCGGCGCCCTCGATCTCCACAGCGGAGGCGTCCCCGAACTTGACGGAGCCTCGCACGCTGGTGTCTAGGTCGGAGAAGAACTCGCGTCGACCGGTCATGTGGTGGGTGGCGCCGGTGTCGAGGTCCCAGCCGTCGATCTTCTCGTCGCTCGAACCCTTTCCGAGGAAGGCGTGAGCGCGAGACTCGTCGAGGTGGAGGAGCGCAGCCGTCGGGCCGGGAGTGGAGTGAAGCTCGACACCCCCGTGCATCAGGAATAGCGCCGGCTCACTGTCGGCCTCTGCCTGCGCGACGTGAGCCTGGCCGCTGCGCCTGGGCTTCCTGCAGTCCCTCGCCTAGTGGCCCGTCTTGCCACAGTTGAGGCAAGTGTCGTCCCGGGTGGCCTTGCGCTCGCCGTCGCCGCCGCCCTCGGCGCCACCGCGCGCGGGAGGAGCCTTGTCCTTCTTCTTGCGTGGACGACGTGCGCGACCGGTAGATGTACCTGAGGACTCCCCCTTCTTCCGCTCACCCTGCCGAGCACGCCACTGCTCCTCCGTGAGAAGAAGCTTGCCTCCCGGAGTCGTCGACTCGACAGGAGGGTGGTCCTCGCGGTTGTCGACGGCCTTGAGCCGCCCCGTCACCTCCTCGATCGTCAGCTCGGAGAGGTCCAGCAACGTCTCGATGGAGATGGCGACCTGCGTGTACTTCTTGGGGACGACTCGGAGAAACTTCTCGACAGCTTTCTCCTCATCGATGTCCTCGCCGCCATACCGCGCCATCTGCTGCATCAGGCCGGAGAGGCGGAGGGAGAAGTCGTCGATGTCCTCGCCCGGCTTGAAAGCCAGACGGTCCCACTCCTTGCGAAGCTTCTGCAAGGTGGACTTGCGAGCACGGTCGCTGCCAACACGTGCCGCGGCGATGGCGTCCCACGCGTCCTTGGCGGTATCCTTCTCCGCCAGGCTCGCCGCCAACTCCATCGGAACCGCAGCGAGCAGCGCCTCTAGCGCTCGCCGGTCCTCGTGGTCGTCGACATCGCCGTACCGCACGGCCTCCCACATGTTCCGCGCCTGCAGCTTCACCTTCATGACCGCACTCCACTCGGTGTAGTTGGTCTTCGTCAGCATGGGCCACTGCGTGCTCCCGCCGGACTCCCGGGGAGCCTCGCCGCCCATGGCGAGGGGAGGCTCGCCTCCCATGGCGCTCACGGCGCTCACGGCGCCGCTCCGGGGAAGGAGAGGCACGTCGACGCCGTGGAGGCGTCCGTGTGCCGCCGGTGCGGTCGTCGGGGTCGGAACCGGAGTCGTGGGCGCTTCGGCGCGCATCTCGAACCCACCGGTCCACCTCCGACTCCCGGTCCTTGTCCCGTGCTGCCCTCCGGTTCTCCCGCTGCTCCAACGCAGCAAGGGCCTCCCGGGCCTCCTCTGCCACCTGCTGCTGTGCGCCGCTGCACAGCAGCCGCAGCCGCCGCGGCCTGAGCCGCCGCCGCAGCTTGCCGTTCCGCCTCCGCAGCACGCGCAGCCGTCGCCTGCGCCGTCGCCAAGCGTGCAGCACGCGCCGCGGCCTCCTCACGCTCCTCTGCGTCCCTGCGAGCCGCGCTCGCCCGGCGAGCCTCAGCCGCCTGCCGCTCGGCCTCCGCAGCAGCAGCCGCCGCCTGGTCCGCTGCCTCCGCTGCGCGGCGCCGCGCGCTCGACCCAGCCGAGCCGTGGCTGCTCGCGCGCCGCGGGCCGCGCCGTCGCCGGCTGCTGCCGCGCCTGCTCTCAGCGAAGCGCGGGAAGAAGCTCGGGGAAGGTCCGCCATGGGAGCAGGAGAGAGAGAGAGAGGAAGGAGTCGAGCCGGGCCGCTGCTGCGTCACGCGAGCAGCAGGGGTCGGGGTCTGGTGCGCCGCCGCCGAGCTGGGCTCGGGCCGCCGCGCCGCACCTGCCGCGGCGCCTCAGGTCGAGGAGGACGCGCCGCGCCGCCGCTGCGTCACGCGCGGGTCCGCCGCGACGCCGGTCCAACTCGGGCCGCCGCTGCTCCGGAGCTCCACGCCGTCCGCCTCTGCTGCCGCGAGGAAGAGAGCGGGGAGGGAGCCGAGCTGCTGCGAATCGAGCTCGGGGACGAACTGCCGCGCCTCCTTCGCTGGATCGAGGCGAGCTCGGGCTGGAGCTCCAGCCGCCAGGAGAGGAGCGCGTGCGGGGTGGGGAAGATGGGAGCGGTGGCAATTTCGTGATTTTGTGGAAACTGGAACCCTAGCTCTGCATACCAATTGTTGGCCCAAAAGGAAGGTTTTCCATTGTCTCAGCCAAACAAGGGTTCAAGGGTTACATATATATAGAGTTCAACATAAGGACCTAGATGCAAATAGATAAAGATAGGGGTGCCAAACATATGCACCATCAAAATACACTCAAGGCTTATTCTTTCAGTCATTGTGCTATGTTGATTATTATCTCTTTAGTAAGGCAGCAGGTTTTCTAAGCATTCACATTTTGTTCCAAATGCACATGAACATTTATCTTTTTGATGTGTTTGTGTAACCATGTGGTCCTGGACAAGGTTTTGTCATGCATCAGAACATAACAGTATATTGCATACTCATAATGGAAGATTTTATAGATCATAAAACAAGGTTACCATGGGATACAAGTAGAAAAAAGGATTATTCTGATGAAAAGGTGATAAGTTGTTGACTCAGTAACATAAAAAAGCATCCTCTTTCAAATGAAAAATCTTTTTTGTGATAAGAAAATCAGATGCTATATGATTTACATTTTGCATTAGTGTTCTCATATTATTACTATTCCACCAATAGAGTGCAAAAGCAAGCGCCCTCGAACAAGTAGAAGGACAACAGTGATGATGCGTGGGAGCTCCAAAAATGCATTGCCCTCCTTTTATCATAACCTCCCACAGAACAGCTCTCGCAATGCATCTAGCAGGAGGAACAAGGACAATCAAGACAAGTTGGATACTGATATTTTTGAATCATACATGGAGTACGTGCTCCCTTCTTCTTTCTTTTTTTATCTGTTTGTTCGTCTTCTCAGGAAATTTAGTCTTATTTCTGCTAAATCATGTTTAACAGGGATCTTTGGAAGCGCATTGATGAAGACAAAAAGAGTGCTTATGCGTACTTTGATTCATTATGGTTTAACATGTACTACAGAGGGCACAATAAACCAAACGTCCTTAAATGGATAAAGGCTAAGAGAATTTTTTCAAGACAATATGTTTTTGTTCCTATGGTTTGTTGGTAAGTTATCCCCCCTAACCCTGTGAAATTTCTTAAAATCCTCTTTGATGTAGAGAATTACTTAATTAATTTTCAGGTAAGTATGATATCTTTGTTTTGTATTTCTGCAGCGGACACTGGAGGCTCCTTGTCTTATGCCACTTTGATGAGACAGACTGCTCAGAAACTAAGAAAGGGCCACGCATGATAGTTTTGGATTCACTCAATTCAACAGATCCGTCATTGCAATCAGTCATCAGAAAGTATGCTCCCTCTATCCTCCAGTCGCTTATAGGTTTATATATAACCGCAGTAGGACAACACCAAATCCATGTTGCATGTCAAGATCATTTGATCCTTTCCAGCAATAGTTTATCTTGACAGATTTGGAATTTCTATGGTTGTCCCTATTTGGGCAGAAAGGACATTAATAGTTGAGTTCTGCGCCTTATATGGTACATAACTGGTACTGTAGTCTATGCCTAAATATCTTGAATTCACTAGCATTTATTTGCTGGTATGCTAGATTCATTTTTGATATCTACAAGACCGAAGAACGGGAAGAAAGCAAGCAGTTCATAAACAAAATCCGTCTGGAGTATCCCAAGGTACTGTTTGTGTCTATTCTTCGCCAGTTATGTTAGCTTCTGAAATGTTCATTTCTTATCCTAGTCCTTAAAACAACTATGCAGGTGCCTCAGCAAAATGGGGACGAATGTGGGATATATGTTCTCTACTTCATCCAATGTTTTCTTCAAAATGAAAATCTTGCTAAAGTTCTTGGAAACAAAAGACTGGAAGAAGATTTCGGCCAACTGGTGTGTCATGCGTTTCCACCTTCAGATCCCTTTTGTTGTTGTATCTTGCAAATGATTAATTAGTTTGTTTTATCTCCTTAGTTTGAAGATGGCTTGTTTAATCCAGAGGAGCTAGAGAACTTCCGCAAGGATATCCATTCATTCCAAGCGTATGTTTGTCCTGTTGTGTTCATTTTCTGTATTTTTGGATTGAGATCTTATTGCTCTTTTCACAATTCTGCAGGAGTCGAAATAACAAGGCTGAAGAATAAGGCTAGATTTTAAGATGGCGCCCAGTACGTGATGCTAGTATACCTATTATCTGAGTCAATTCACTCTCTTAATATTGTACCTATTGGTGTTACTAACAGTTTATTTCTATGTTTCTCTAGGTAACATGTACAATATCTTAGTATATACAAATTGCTGAGATTGATGTTATCTGGTGGCACATGAGGAAATTTGAAGATTGTTTGAGAAGAATTAGCAATGCAGTTTTATGCATTCAAGAGGGACATGGATAGCTGTCCAAGCATAGAGCAGCTTTGATGCTTAGTGAAAAGATCGGCATACTGACTCTAGTGATATTGGCTATACTTGGCAAAGTGGAGATGCTATTATTTATTGAATCTAATTATTGAACTTTGTAGTTGTACATTTCCTAGGTTGGGTTTTACCTTCACCCTTTCAAGTATATACTACCCGGGGTGCATACTATGTAATGATGCGTTATTCACATTAGAGACATCATATTTGCCCCTTCCGGGTTATACTATTGTAGATTTGTACTTGATGCACTGAAATGTTGTCTATTTATTAGCAGCATATGTTCTTGTTCAGAACTTAAGGAGCATGTGCTGAGATGTTTGAGCAGACTAAGAGAACATGTGCGCCTGCCAATTGCTGCCACGCGTCAGCCATCAGCTTCTTGTTGTCATGTTACAGATCAGGTGGCATACGTTGTGCGGTGATGTTTAGGAGGTCTGGTCTCTCCAGCAACGCATTGTTCAGTTAAGACTGACTCCAACAGATGATGCATTGCCAAATATGCATCTCCAAATGCTACTATGCATCACTAATCTTTCATCCAATAGAAGATGCAAACGACTATGCAATTTGCCTGCCGAGGAGAGAGGCGATGTAAAAATACACCACCTCTCTCCTCGAATGCATTCCACGAGCAGCGGCACCACACGGAGAAGGACTAGTGGCGGCGCGGCGGACCTAACCTCGTCGGCGCATAGCCAAATGGTGCTGCCATGCCGCGCAGACCCTAGTGCCCCCACTCCCGATCTCGCGCGGCCATGGGCAACTGCTGCCGCTCGCCGGCCGCCACCGCAAGGGGCGACGGCACGCGTGGCGGAGGCGCGGGGCGACGAGCTTCACGAGGTCAAGGCGGTCTTCACCGTGGGACACGTTGTCGCGGAAGAGCACTGGGATAGGGAGTTTGTCGACGAGACGGCGTGGTCCGGCGGACGGCGGCGGGGAAATCCTCTATTCCGGCGAGTTTGGTTAGGGAAGGAGAAGAAAACCGGTCAGGGGCGTCCGTTGGAAAGTTTTGTGGCCTCGGGCGCGAGTAATTGACAAACGTCTCACCGTGCGGTGCTAATTCGGCGGCGAGGTCGACGGCGGTCACGCACCGGCCATGGCCGAATTCTTCGCATCGATCTTGGGCTACGAGTGGAGATGGTGAAGTAGGAGGCTTGGAGGAGGTAGAGGAAGGTCTGACGAGTTTCTTGGTGGGGGATGTCGACCTGGGGATGGGTGGATTGCGGCGCACGGGTAGCTTCACACTCGAGCGGCCATAGCTTCACGCTCGACAGCAAGGCGGCGCGTCGGCATTGAGCTGGACGAGCAGGGTGAGCTTCGGCGACGGCACGCGCGGGACGAGCAGGGCGAGCTGCGGCGACTACGCGGGCGAGCGGGGGCGCGGCACGGGCCGACCTGCGTGCGGCGCGGCGGAACGAGCGTGGGCGGCGGCGCGCTGCGAACTGCCTCTTCCTCTCTTGCCTGTTCTGTTGGAGACACCGTGAAAAATGGCTTCTTCTTTTACTGTGCGCATCAGCAAATTGTCCTTTGGCTCTCCGAATTGCCCATCCATTGTTGGAGTCAGTCTTGGAAGAAAAAGAGAACACAACATGCTCTTTTGGTGTCATTCCTAGCAAAATTGGGCGCGTTCGGCGTGCGGCAAAGCAGCCGGCTGCTGCTGCTGCTGCTGCTACAGTCCACTAGATTGCTACGGTGCAAGATTCCTCCGCTATAGTGTTCTCTCTCACTATTCAAACTGCAACTGCAACTGCATCCTCCAACCGAACACCCCGAATCATGCCTCCATTGTCAATGACTCGGTGGTCAAACCTGCCAGGACTGATAACAGTGACAGCAAAATCATGCCTCCATTGACAATGATGCTGTGACAACTCAGTTGACGTGTTGGAACACCCAGGCCCTGTGTATTTCAGCTTAGGGGGTGTTCGTTTCTCTAGGCCTAAAGGTCACATCAAAACTAATCTTGTTATTTAGGCGTTTTAAATAAGTCTAATTAAAAAACTAACTGCAGAACCTTGTACTAATTTGCGAGACGAATCTAATGAGGGTAATTAAGCCATGATTAGACGATAGTTACTGTAGCATCACTGTAGCGAAACATAGATTAATTAGGCTCATTAGATTCGTCTCGCAAATTAGCCTACATCTGTAAAAAAGTTTTGTAATTAAACTTATTTAAGACACCTAAATAGCAAGATTAGTTTTGACGTGACCTCTAGGCCTAAATTGCACTTAGTATCAAGGTAAACTAGCTTACTGGTACTTGTTTGTCTATTGAAGCTAAGAAAAATAAATTGTGAGCAGTTTCACAACCGGGATTATTTTTATTTTTTTTTGCGAAAAGGGAATTTCATTAATATTGAAGCACATTACATCCCCTGATTACAAAAGCATCCCAATCAACACCAATTCCATTGATGGGAGACAAGAAACCTTGAAAGAGCCATAAATTCCACCATCTAGGATCACCATTCCAGAAAGATATGCCACGGACGAAAACTCCGATCTGAAAGAACACGGCCAACTCACCATCCATCACCGCCATCCTCATCTCCGACGGGGGAAAACTGAAACCCAACCCTTTCGCAAAAGAGGGGTAGACCAATATTTCACATGCAAATACGAAGAACTCGCCGCCGTCGAGCCCGTAGCCGAGCCCATTGTCACCTTCTTATTCATGATCGACGATGACACCTTTGTCTTGGCATCATCAACCGGGATTATTGGAGGCCTGGATTGTTTTGAAAGTCGGATTGTTTTGAAAGTCAAAAGGCTAATAACTTGAATGAACTCCTCTTGTGCAGCTGGTTGATTATACTGGCCTTCTTGTTTTAATTTGAAGCAAATAACTAACTTATAATAATTCTAACTTAAACAATCAGGATATAAAATCTTAGAAGCAGTTTGTAGATGCAAGCTGTTATCCAGGGACGATGGAATGGACGTACTGGAGCTTAAGCAAAAGGTGCCGTGCTTCTGGAGGAGAAATGATTGGCTCTAAAAGTAAAAAAGACAAGCTATTTTGAGGAAGAGGAAGTAACATGCAAAACGCCAAATAATCTGCACAAGAGATCATAAAATATCCGTTGTTAGTCTGTCCCAATCGCTTTATTTCCTCAAGGAGATGATACGTGTACCAGGATCGAAGGGCGCGCTACGCCGCGCGGGGTTGGAATCACCGTTCGTGGCCCCCACCCATGTGATTTGTACCTCGCTAGCTGGAGCATCGTGGCACCGGCTTGAGGAAAATGGCGCGGCGGCCCGCGAGTCTCGTTGTCACGCCTAAGCTGGGCTGGACCTCGGGACATTTGTGAAGGCACCGGTAGGCCGTTCGAAGCAATGAGAGATCAGCAAAACAGAAAAGTCTAATTTACGTCCCTTAACTATTGGAGGTAGCGCAACTTTCACCCTGAATTATAAAACCGGGTATCCACAGTCTCTCAATTGTATGGGTGGGTGCAAATCGAGTCCTCGGACGGTTTTGAGAGCGGTTTTGTCCTACATGGCACAGTGGGTCCCACATGTCAGGTGCCACGTCACTATTTCTTTCTTTTTTTCCCTCTTTTCTTCTCTCTCCCCGACGGCACACCTTTCCTCACGCGTCGCCACCCCTTCCCGCGCCGCCTCGCCCGGCAGTCTCTCCCCGCGCCGCCCCTCCCCACGCCGCCCCTCCTTGCGCCGTGAGCTTCTCCTGCGCCGCGATGTCGCGGTGCTGCGCCTGCGTGGGGTTGCCGCCCAGGGAGCGCATGAGGACGCCGAGCTCGGACGGAGCGATGCGGCCGTCGCCGTCGGTGTCGAAAAGGGAGAACGCCTCCCGCATGGAGGCGATCTGGTCATCGCTCAGCTCTTTGCCGGCCATGGTCGCCGGGGAGGGTGGGTGGGGTCGCCGGATCGGCGGCGGCAGAGATCTCCGGTGCGGCTCTCTCTGTCTCGATTGCGTCTGACTGGGTGGTGCTGGGCGGATCCGAGCTGGAGGTGCGGGGTGGTGGTGGTGGTAGGGCGATTGGCTGGTGGTTGGAAGCCGGCGCGCAGGAAGAGGACCGGGCGGCGAGGGAGAGGGGCGGTAGAAAGAAAAGATGAGAGAAAAAAAAAAAGAAAAGAAATAATGATGTGGCACCTGACATGTGGGACACACTGTGCCACGTAGGACAAAACCGCTCTCAAAACCGCCCGAGGACTCGATTTGCACCCACCCATATAATTGAGGGACTGTAGATACCCGGTTTTATAGTTCAGGGTGAAAGTTACGCTATCCCCAATAGTTGAGAGACGTAAATTAGACTTTTCTCTCAGCAAAATCACGCCCGCGGACCAGCAAAAGCAGAGGCAAAGGTGTGGCCCGCGGACCAGCAAAAGCAGAGGCCAAGACGTGGCCCAGATGACAACATAAGGTCGGTGAGGGCGCTCGGGCGTTCACGTAGCGCAGAATGGTAAGGCGGTGGGATCGGGTGAGGTAAATGCATACGTGTTATAAACCGTCGATGTCCACGTTAGCCAAAACGCTATGAGAGGCTTCTGTCTCCCACAGTTGAGATTAGTGTATTCAGGCATGTAAAGGAATATTATCAAACTTTTTTTGCAAATCAATATTATCAAACTTTAATGGTAGTAGACCACAGCACAAATCTTTGTTCCACAACATAAATTGATTGTTACCTAGATCTATAATTTATAGAACCAAGTAATGTTGGGTTGTCCTTCCATATGAAGGATGAAATTTGAGGTCCAACAAGTCATGTGTCGTCCTTGTGATTCATTAATTTGGCTGAAATCAATAGTAAAGATTGCCTCATATTTGATATATATGTGAGAAGAACACTCTAACTTCAATGCTGAGAAAGTGTCTGGCCTTTTGCGTCCATTCCACACACAAAGAGAGTAGAGAGGAGAAGAAAGATGAGGTAAATATTTGGATTGATTTCGAACCTACCGGCGTCAAGCTGTTGATTGGAGTCTAACATATTTGGATTGGCTCCAAACTTTATGAGCTCATCCTATACTTAGATTACTTTGATTCCAGTTGGATGGGGTAAGTGGAGCATCAGATTTGTGAGATGTTTTCTCAGTTCGGAGTGCTGTAGTTCACAACATAACAGTTGTGGTAGATGCATTATTTGATATAATCAAAGGGGTTGGATTGAGCTGAAATTTGGTCATATATACAAAGGACTCGTGGAACTATTGAGCTACCAAATTTCATGCACTGTTGAGTTGTAGCTTGTCAGTTATGGATTGATTATCAAAGAGACAGAATCTGTGTCATCTCTACTTAGCTGTTGGCATACATCTTCTAGTTATTGTGAGTATTGCTACCGTGGCTAAGTCAACTTGATGAGTGAGTTGTTGCTGTTGTAAATCTCTATGGGTTCTAGGGAAGATTCCATTATACCCATTGTTGATTATAGTGGAAGTTGGAGTGGATCGGTTGGTCCCGTGGTATTTACTCCTCACACCAAAAAGGTTTTCCACGTATATTGTTGTGTCACGTGTGGATGGGATTGTTGTTTCCACTGCAGGTCTAGTGAAGATTGTTTTTCTCATTATTCAACACAAGATGAGCAACAAGTAAGAGTATGAGAAAAGTTAAAGTACTCTGGGTTGCACTTCAATCTATTTTTAATTAGTATGTTACTAAAACTGATTGAGGTAGGAGATTTTATTATCATTTATAAAATGTTTAGTACCTTTACATATTCCGACATATATATATCAGATGAAGACAAGGTGTACAACCGAGGAAAATTAGACACTTATAATCATTGCATTTTAGCCATTCTATGTGCTCAATCTTGGAGGAATGAGCTGTATAACACTACTCCTACCCTTGGGTTCCGGACCACACACAATGACACAAGGACCAAAACTGCACACGACACACCGAGGCAACAAAGCACAGAATATGTCGAGTCAGTCAGTCAGAGATAGCCTATGGGACATATTGGTACGAAGGAAAGTTTTATAAAAAAATTATTCATTATAAAAGAGAGAAAAAGGTGGGAATCGAGTAGCTATGGGTTGAAGTTGAGCGTTCCCCACTACAAACAAGATTGTGAGCAAAATGATATTTAGATGTACGTTTCCAACATAATTTTTCTAAATGTAAAGAACACATCTGATAATTTATATGATCGAGAATTACATAACACAAAACTAATTTACATCCGTTTTTGCATATATACACCACTGATCTTTTCTTTAAACTTCAACCAGCAACACAAACACCGTTGGCTGACATGCCATCTAGATTGTGAGATACAAATATAAGACTAGCTACACCTGAAAGTAGAAAGAAAGCTTCCTATATGTATAAGCAGGGCCGTCCCTGGGGCGATCACCCAGGGCCTCCCAAATCTTTGTACAGCCCGTATACTACTAGTCAGCTATGTTTTCCCAAAACGAGAACCGCTGCTCCGTCTGAGTGGAAAACTCACGTCGCGTTGATTGCGATCTAGCTAGAAATCGCCTTGGTAGAGCCCGGCACGACGACAACACCGCGACTCAGCGTGGAAGCAAAGCAGCATGCAGCCTAACTCAATTGGAACGCAAGTATTATTTTAATCAAGTGAAAGCAAGCAGAACGCATGTACTTTATTCGTTTTTAATATATGACAGAGTTCGTTTTTTTCGTTACTTTGACCGTTCGTCTTATCTATAAATATTTGTGCAAAAATAGGTAAATGTATAAGTTACCCTTAAAGTTCTTTTGATGATAGATCTAATTATATTCATTTGATGTTAGAAAACTAATTTTCTAGATATATATTGTTGGTCAAAGTTCAGCACAAAAGTCAATGGCGTCATATATTTAAAACGGAAGAAAGTATTATTTTAATCTATCTGTCTAATTAGAATAACTGATGATGCATTTGTCCAAATAGCAGAGGGGCTCTGAACGCAGGTCTATTTTAATCCTATGCGTTAGCTAGCATATTTATTGTTCACCATTAGTTAATCAATTTCCTTCTCATTTTCTTTCAAGGTTTAGCCATGTCTTCTTCAAATCTGAGATATGATTTCATTTCAAAGAACAGCCAAAGAATGATGTTATTTCAGTAATGATACACAATCGAAAGCCAAATATGCACACTTTTTGATCTACAGTTCTAAATGTTGTTTCTTTTTGGGCCTCATTTTATAATTTTGCACAGGACTTTCACTTTTGCCGGGATGGCCCTCTATGTAAGTATTTAGTTACGTAAAATGAAATGAGTATTATTAGATTTATCATTAAAAACATTTTAAACTTAACTTATGTTTTTTTTGTTTACAGATATATTTATAGAAAAGATGAATATAGCCAAACCAATGAAAAAAATCAATGGTGTTGTATGTCTAAAAACGGAGGGAGTATGTTCTTACAGGTACTTCCTTGCAATAGTAGTTTTTTTTGTTCTCCATGACGCATTTATACATTTTAGACAATGCAATGAAGTAATATTTCTTTCTGGTTGTTTCTCAGGCAAATTAGTTGCAGGGTCAAAGTCTTTATTTTGTCAGTTCAAATTTTTTTCTGAGACTGAAACATTCAATAGGGAACATGCTATATGCGATTGACGTTTCTATAGTGCCATTCTGTATTCATCATCCAAAAAATCATTCTGGTTGTAATTGGTTTCCATTCATGGGTTTCGTTAAAGTAAATCATTTTCTAACTAAAATATTTATAAAAATAAATTATTCCAAATGTTTAAATCTATATATTACAAAAAAGCTAATTTCACGATGGAGTTAGTACATGCTTCACTACACTTCAGTGGTTATTGCCAACATATATTGGCTGAAAATGATTAATTTAGGATCATTTGGTGCTGAAATTTGATTTTGTTTTTCTTAGAGTTATGTGTGACCAGATTTCAGATATACTCCTTATACTTCGTGCCTCTATAGTTTATATGCAATTTAGCGATAGTTCCGTGAAATGGAGATTGTGCATATTAAGTAGGTCATACAACATTTTGACCTATAAGATCATACCAAACTTAATGTCTTCACATGGAAAGTGATTCCAATCATATATTTTGAAAACTACTGAAATGCTTTCATCAGAACTTTAGCTGTCCACAAATGAACGTTTAGATTAGAACAAGAAAAATAAAAAATGAAGAATGTCCACGTGCACCACCGAGAGCTTTTTTTTTATAGCGGAAAGAAGACTTATATTAATAATATAGATGAGTACATATTCATGTTACAAGCACTCTCTAAAACAAAGATATTACAACTAATAGCACTCGGCATGTAGCTCCAAAACTCAATCTCAAACCTGTATGAAGATTCATATAGATAGTTGCACAGGCAAACACTCGGCAAACAGGCTAAAAAGCCAACATTCCTGCAGGCGGAATTGAGTAAAGCCTTCTTCTTACTTGTGTCTTTCTTCTTCCTTCTGTCACCGAAGAAAGAAGAAGCACTAGTCCCAATCTTCTCACTAGCCCTCCATTGTGATCGGATCTAATCACGACAAAACGGAAAAGGGGCACCGTCAAGAGCTGCTGCAGCCAAATTCGCATGCCATTGTGACGGGACTTTTTTTTTCGAGGGCTTACGATGGGATCTTTTGTGAGCAGTCTTATCAACCTGTCGCACTGAAAATGAAAGTCTTTATGTAGAAATATGTGTTTTTACCAATTTGGTACCAAAAGTGTTAAATTACGTTAGATCAACTCCGATAGCCCCATTACATACTATATATAACCTGAGATGTATCATCTTGTCTTAATCTGAAAGAACTTGAGAAGTACAGTTATGCAAAGACAAATATTAACATGTCCACTTTTTGAAAAGTTGCGCATTTGTTGCCTCTTATGTTGTCTCATGCGTGAGAGGTTATTGGAATTTTAAGTTATTGACCAAGTAAAAAAAAAAAAAAGAAAGAAAGAACTACCTGTGTCGATCATCATCACTCGTGCATCTGCATTCTAGTCTCACCGTGTTTTGTTCAATTCTTTTTGTTCAATTCGCCCAACTAAGAATTAGATTTGAACTTCAACCTACTCCCTCTGTTCTACTTTGAATCTTGTTTAGGCTTGGGCATGAGAATTGAGAGACAAAAAGGTAGAGCGTGTAGAGAAAATGATGAAGAGAGAAGAGAGAGAGATAGAGAAAGAAGCGAGAATGATACATAATATGAAAAAAAATTGAACCTAAAATGAGTGAAGCAGATGGAGTGTGTCATTATGTTAATTGCATCTATAACTCTTCTATGCAGTGATTATTTCATTGTTTGCATATAATTATTACGGGATCGATGGCAATAAAATCAAAGAACACAAGAGCAAGGATCATATATTTGCAAGTACTTTGACCTTGTTATGGGATCGAGGAAGGAGAATTGTCCTTCACACTTCCGCCTTCGATCAATTTTTAGTCTAAACTTCAGCTGTCGTGTGCTGGTTATCATTACCACAATTTGCCATACCTTAGGCAGCTGTGGCGTGTCAATCTTGCTGCTCACATGCTGCCATTGACGTGCTCAACCAACTTTTTATCACAGTCGTGATTATAGTACCAAAAGTTGTGACGCCTGGCAATCGTGGCAGGACAAAAGATAACCAAGTGTACTTTACGTAGTTTTTTTTTATTTTTCCCGCGGAGTGTAGTTTTTCGCGGCAGGTAATTATGGTTATCTTTTGTCACGAACCACAAGGCCCTACACCGTCGTTGAAAAATACTCATCGCAGGAATGCAGTGGCAGATGTCCGTTGCAAGAAATCCAGTGTGCTGAACTGCTATGCCATGATATGGCCGTATCTGCATGCTGACTCATGAATGAGGCGAGCAGTGCCTGACGAGGGCCCAGCGCCATGCCACAGCAGTCTTCCTGACGGCTGACGCACGAGCGACAGGGCTTGAATGCCTGCTTCTGACCCAGCTGAAACCGAATTGGCAGGAGCAGCAGTAATGGCTCTCATCCCTTCCGGTGCTCCCTCCAACGGCTACCTATTCATCTCAGGTGAGAGTGCTTAACATCTCAATTTCCATATTCTTGCAAGAATCACTCCCCAACTGCTAGTACAAGTAACACCTTTGGTACCGAAACCACTAGTATTTGGAACGTCGAAATCAAAAGTACTTTCCAACTGTACTGAACTGTAGAACTTTTTTGAACGTTTCATATAAAACCTCCATCACGGGTGGACAAGAAAAGACTAGGAAGTGTTCACAAGACAAGATCAATGACCAAGACCACCGCATGTTGACGGTCGTTAGTATGTTTTTTATGAGCTGGTGATTATGGATTTTGACACAAAAATATAGAACATGTGACTGTTGGATTGAACAACCACAAAAAAAAAATGTTGGATTGAAGCAAAACTGTTGTGTGGGTCAAACCGATTGGAAATTGAGCCTCCTCGCAATAAAATAAAATAGAATCATTTAACCAGTGTCATGATAGCTTTCTCTAAAGTGAATTGTCATATCCCGTATGTATCAATGAAATTGAAAGCAAGATTACACAATCGTGCATCATATAGTAATATGGAAATACACATTATCAACATTCCTTAATTTTCTCTGAGGACACTACGAACAATGATAGGAAACCCGTCCAAATACGTTGTTTATCTGCACAAGCCAAAATCAGATGTAGTAGAACCGTTTCCTTTAAAAGCAGGTGGAGAAAAATCATGTGACCCTCCCTTGTACTCTTCAGATAGAAGAACCGTTTCATTTAAAAAAATACACGTCACTAATTCGCGTTTCCTGAAAATCTGGGAAAAAAACAAACAACCGGCGAAAACAACTAAGCAAATCGCAACAATTGAATCCAACCTGAACTGAACTCTTAACAACCGACGAGCTAATCGCGCAATTCCTGCACGTCGAAAACGAGAAAAAAAAAAAGGCTACACGCCTCCAGTATAAAGCCGGCCCCAAACTCCGGCACTGTTTCTTCGTCCTCGTCCCTCCTCTGCTCTGCTCTGTTCAAGAACCGTCCTCCTCTGCTGCTGCTGCCGGCCGCGCCCAATTCTCGCGCTGCCGCAGCAATGGCGGTTTCTTCTTGGACGGCCGTGGCGGCGGCGGTCTGGGTTCTTGTCGGCGCTTGCGTGTCGGCGTTTCCGGCGGAGGATTTGGTGACGAGGCTGCCGGGGCAGCCGCCGGTGAAGTTCAGGCAGTTCGCCGGGTACGTGGACGTGGACGTCAAGGCCGGCCGGAGCCTCTTCTACTACTTCACCGAGGCGCAGGAGGACGCCGCCGCCAAGCCGCTCACGCTGTGGCTCAACGGAGGTTGGTTGCCGCAGCTATCTTTCGCTCCACTGTTCTTTGGAGTTTTGTTCTTGTTTTGCTTGCGTATGACGTGACAACTTATCTGCCGGCCTTCTGAAATATCCTGGACCGTGCTGGCCCTGTAACTTGGAGTTCTTCAGCAGGACTGTTGCTGCCGGGATTTTTTTTCCGAGGAATTGCGGCAGGGATCTGAAATCCTCTGCTCTAGCCGTCTTGAATTTTGATGTGTTTTAGATTTTACAGATCCGTTGGAAAGTTCATCTTTGTTGCCGCATATCTTTTTCTTGTACTAGCCATATTTTTCTGAATTGCCGTTGTCGGTTATACTGTTCCATTCACAATCTCAGCAGAAACCTCTGTAGCCAGGACCAGGAAGCGAAATCAATCTACTACTCCTATTTTCTCAAATAAAACTATGCCCTTTTTTTTTCTCTTACTCGCTGGTACTCGGTGTCCAAGAATCATTCTTTGTTCCTCAGGGGACTATGATAGCAGGTAGTGTTTCCTCGATTGGAAACATAAAACTGCCCCACACCTGCCAGGATTAAAAAAAAAGACAGAGAAATTAACATTAGTTAACTACATCTTGATTCCCTTCTTAAACAAAGTACTAGGGTATCTTTGAGCTCACCATGTGGGTAACCTTCCCCATTAGAGACTTGCTCCATTGGGCTATGTGAATGCTGGTCCCTGTAGATGTGAAAAGAAGCGAGACATCATTTGATCTCCATGCAGCAAAAGATGACACACTGAAAGAAAAGCTTCAAGAATCATTCGATTTCGTTTTGCATGCACGGAAAATAAAGCGAAATAAAGCTTCTTTCACGGAACAGTATCTCGATTGCAACAATGAGCCTATGATTCGCTAATCGTTAGCTGCACCGGTTCACCTGCTTACAGTCGCAGTACATCTGATTGACAGGTCCTGGCTGTTCTTCGGTTGGAGGTGGCGCTTTCACTGAGCTAGGTCCATTTTACCCCAGAGGAGATGGTAGAGGTCTCAGATTGAACAAGAAGTCATGGAACAAAGGTATAGGGGCTACCATCTTTGGTTCCATCCCGTGCTCAAGTCATCAGGAACTGTAGGTCTTGACTCCATGTATTTTTCTATGTTGTTCTGTCTTAAATTTCGCAGTGTCGAATCTTCTGTTTGTCGAATCACCGGCTGGAGTTGGGTGGTCCTATTCAAACACCTCATCAGACTACATAACTGGAGATAAGCATACTGGTTAGCTTCTGCGACATTGAGTGCATGACAAGGAAAAAGTAGCCTGAAATAGTTTATGATTCCATGTCTGTTCTATGCAGCTGAAGACATGTACAGATTTCTGTTGGGATGGTACACGAAGTTTCCTGAGTACAGATCCAGAGCCCTTTTTCTTACTGGAGAGAGCTATGCAGGTAGGAAAGTATTTTTACTGCAAGTTCTCTTTTGCATATGTATGTGCATTCTTTTATTATGTGGTCAGTTTTGTTGATAAATTAAAATGTAGGTCATTACATACCACAGCTCACTGATTTACTTCTCACCCATAACGAGAAATCAAAGGGTTTCAAATTCAACATCAAGGGAGTTGCTGTAAGTGCTCAAAATATCTCAGGCATGGCCTTCTTGAGTAAACTTTGCTATTATTGATAATTTAACTCCAATATTACCTTGAACAGATTGGGAATCCGCTTTTGAAGCTTGATAGGGATATCCCTGCAACCTATGAGTACTTCTGGTCTCATGGCATGATCTCTGATGAAATATTTCTAGCGATCAGCCACAGTTGTAATTTCGAGGATTACACCTTTGATAGCCCCCACAATGAGAGCAAGTCTTGTAATGACGCAATTGCAGAGGCGAATGGTATAGTTGGGGACTATGTCAACAATTATGATGTTATTCTTGATGTCTGTTACCCATCAATTGTGATGCAGGAGCTCAGGTTGCGAAAATATGTACGTTTGCTCCTCAAAGTACCTAGTGTTCCATTGAAAGCATTTGATTCCTCCAATGTGATTGGTTCTTTTCATTGAATGAAGGTAACGAAAATCAGTGTGGGAGTGGATGTTTGCATGACCTATGAAAGGTTTTTCTATTTCAATCTTCCTGAAGTGCAGCATGCTCTGCATGCTAATAGGACACGTTTGCCTTATCACTGGAGCATGTGCAGCGAGTAAGTGTTTCTATTTTTACTTCTATCTACCAAACAAATTTGTTATTCTTTCGATTCTTCATAATTCAGATGATTCTATAATGACCTGTTTTTAGTAATATCGGCCCTTCATTAAAAGTCTAAACAGAGTTTCTTCTAATGAAATTGTTGATATTTAAAAATTCTTAAATGTTTCTGATATGTGAAGATAGTAAATTATTAGCAATTTGTGTATCTTTCAAACTCACATGTATCATTTCCATCATGTGCCAGTATATTGAACTACAGCAATACGGATGGCAACATCAACATCTTGCCTATACTTCAAAGAATTGTGGAGCACAAGATACCACTTTGGGTATTCAGGTGGTTTAAATTTTTCCTCCTGAAACATAAATATTTTTTATTAAATTAAAATTTAAGAAAACGTAAAATACATACTGACAAGATCATTTAACACTACAGCGGCGATCAAGACTCTGTCGTGCCCCTCTTGGGCAGCCGTACCCTTGTGCGAGAGCTAGCTCACGACATGGGGTTGCATGTCACAGTCAAATACAGTAACTGGTTCCGCAAAGGCCAGGTATACTTTTGGCTATCGAAGTATATGTTTCATTACAATAGAAAAATATTATTTGACTCTTCTGAAAGCGAATTACTGACCGATGAAACATTTGTCCGATTGAATTCAAGGTTGGAGGCTGGGTGACAGAGTATGGAAACTTTCTGACCTTTGCAACAGTGCGGGGCGCATCACACATGGTGCCTTTTGCACAGCCAGACCGGGCTCTCAGGCTGTTTCAATCAATTGTACTTGGACAGAGACTCCCAAACACAACCAATCCACCCATTAACTAAGTGTACCTACAAACGACACTAGAGATATAAACAAGTAGTTTAGTTTCTTTAAAAAAAAGAGAGTTTGCAACAGTAGATAAGCTCATAAGGCTGTGTTGGATGATCAATAAGTTATTTATTCGTTATAAAATAATATATAATGATATTTCTAAGTATTATGTTATTGTCTTTGTGGACTATGTGGTCGCATTCCTGGAAATCTCAAAAACAGAGCTATATGCGTGACCAACTAGTCTATATGCCTTTGTCGTCAGTGCGAGCCTGTGGGGCACTCTGCAACTGAATTGTGTCGAGATATTTGTTCAGAGAACGAAATTATGTTGTTATAGTTCAGGTATGTCATTAATAAGCTCAACTGCAGTCTATTAGTCTTAACTCCAAGCAAATGGAACATATTCGTCCAAAAAAAAAAACACATCCCTATTCTTGGGCCTGTATTTTGCAACTGAGGGAACAATTGTCGTGATATTCAGTGAAATCTTCCTATTTCTTTCACCAAATGTAACAATTGAAGAATTTTTTTTTTTCAAGACGAACGCATGTACAAAGTTACCTTCAGTTCTCTATGCTGTATGTTGGGAATCAACTACCATGCAAGTGCCAGTCGGCGGAGACAACTTCTGCATGATCCGTGTGCTAACCCTGATGGTTCAGAAAGTAGAACTCTTGCATCAGCTTTCAGGAATAAAATAGCAGGCTAATCAGCATTGGGCGACGCAAAGAATCCTATACAATTGGCAGGTTGAATGGTTCATAGAGCACGCGGCATGGAAGCTGCCCCAGATGGAAACTTGGTGTCGCATTGCTTCCCAACGGCGAAAGAGCTAGACAGCAAATATTGGAAAAGTTTATTTGATGGTCTTGGCAGTACTAGATTGGTGTCACGAATTGAGTTGACGATAAGATCAATGCTCTGGACGGTGCCAACAAAGTGCTTGATTTTCCAACCTGGAGCTGATAAAGCTTGGCAACTTTCGCATCACTTTTAGTAAGGCCATACCACATATAAGGGCAGGTACAGTGCTAGGCAGTCTCATAGCTCGTCTCATGCGTTATTATATAGAATTTTTGATGACATAGAAGAGAGAGAGGGAGGTGAGAGAAAGAAGCGGTTGTTCGCGAGGCAATCACCTCATGCGCTAAAATTTAGGAGTATGAGACGGCTTTCACACCATTGTATGAGTTGTAGTTGCCATACAACTCATAAATATTCCTTTTTTCATCCACAAATAAAGAAAGTATAGTACTTCTTTGAGACAACCAAAACAACAATCTATTGTATATGCACTACAAGAAATCTGGTATTTTATGACAATTTTCTCATGACAAAAGGCCTATTTATCATAAAGTCTTGTTGTTTTATGACGATCTGTAGGAGGTATAATAGTTAGTGACGAAAATAGAGTGTTTATCATAAAAATCTTTTCATAGAACGTCATAGACACCACACCCATGCTAAATTATGACGATCTCTAGTCGTCACAATATATTTTTCTTGATAAAAATGATCATGCCATATGCTCTTAAGTTTGGCCCGCCTGTCAGCGAGTAATACAATTACTGTATTGTTAAAAAAAATTGTAGTGCGCTCAGGAATCGAACCTAAGACCTACTGCCTGTGAACTGATGTCCCAACCACTATACCACTGGCTTCTTCTTGCTTACTCCTTTATATATATTAATAATACCGAGGGAATAACGGTCCTTCCTGCAGCGCCTCGCTCGACTCGTTGACGCGAACCAAATCTCCATTGTTGCCCTCGGCCGTCGAGGAAACAGAGCGAGAGAGAGAGAGAGAGAGAGAGAGAGAGGAAAAAAAAAGGTTGCGGCGGCGCCGGCGGGAAGCTTCGGCCATGGGGAGTGGCTGCGGTCGGGGTCGGCGATGCCGCGACGGAGAGGGCTGCGAGCAGCGCGCGGGACGCAAGCAGGGGGGAGGCAGGGGCTGCTGGCGGCGCACAGGCAGGGGCGAGGCGGGCGGAGCTGTCCTGGCTCCACGGCGGCGGCACCTCCTGCGGCTCCCGGCAGCACAGAAGACTCTCCACAGCGGGTCTCACCGGCGGCGCACCTCTGCGGCGACGACGCGAGTTTCTTTTTTTTTTTTTGATAGGGACACGAGTATTTTCTGTTGACAGGGATTGGGAAAGGAGCGTCGGCCTCGTACTGCTGTTGAGAGTCTTCTCTGCAGTAACGTGTTTTATCAGATTAAAACTAACTTTTTTTAGGACCCCAGCTGCAGGCGCGAAGACCGGGCGCGGGCGCCAACAATTCTGCTGCGGGCGCGAAGCCAAAATTTGGACGAAAAAATCTGGCGCCTTCGAGACCCCGCCTCAGGTCAAATGACATTTGTGTCCAAAAATGTTCTAGAAAGGTTTCCTGTACACCGAGTACATTTTGGTAAAATGCCTTGACCTCCCCTGCTGACCGCTTCTTATCCGTTCCTCCCCGAGCCCCAGACCAATTCCCCAACCCTTCCTCATTCGCCGCACAGACCTAGAACACACCACCATTCCCCTCACCGCGATCTCCTCTACGACGCGCCGCTTCCAGATCCACTACATGGCAGCATTCCCCTCCGCCGTAGCCTACTCCAAGCGCTTTGCTTACACATCTCCTGCCATTGATTCCACTCCACCATTCACAGCCACCGCCGCGGCCGACTCACTGACGCGGGCTCCCCGACTACGTCGATCACCGCCGTCTCTCGGGCGAGTACACGACGCCCTCAACGACCTCGGCCGTGGACGAGCCCTCAACGACCTCGGCTGCTGTACGCTCGCTCGCCGACGACTGGTACCTTACTCCCGTCCAGCGACAAAGATCGACGGAAAGATGGCTCCTGGCCGAAAGCTGGGAACAAGCAAACGGACCCCAGCAGGTATGTTCATATAGTGCACTGTTTCCACTTGATGCTCCGCTCGTGCTCTACATGTCAGTTAAAGGTTTAAGTTAGCAATTTGGTTTCTAATTTGCCCAGGATTAGTGTTGGTGTAAATCAGATTAAACATAGCAGCATGATTTTTTGATGCTTGTCATGACTGTTTTCTTGATACAACAGTGGAATGCCCTATACTATGCATGTCATGACTATTTCTGTATCTGTCGGCATCTATGTGTGTTCTGGTAGCTTTTCTTACTGACGCATGCATGAGCTCGATCAGTCAGCATCTTATTTCGTATATGGTTAGCAAGGAGAGATGAACAGAGCAGAGCCATGTCTATGTTTAGATTAAACTGATGACACTTGCATCCTATTAATGGACTGAAACTTGCATTATAAAAAGCACATGAAACTTGTATCTAATTTTAAAAGTTCATGAATATAGTAGGATTTTGTAGTCTAGCTGCACTAGTATAGTGAAATAAACTAGTTCCCCTTGTACTAGCAATCCACAATAATAGATTGAATCATGTCAGTTACTTATCCATCTGCATTCAGACTGTAAGCATGACAGATAGTTGCTTTGCTTGTAGCTGCATGTTCACATGCATGCATCAGAACTAGAGACGAGAGCAACTGAGGTCCTGCCAAGGCACTTAATTTTGTATCTATTGTTATATCTATCCGAGTTGCATCAACATTAATTACATTTCCTTACATTTGCTAATGCTTCTTACTTAGTTACTTTCATACCATTTCTGCTGATAAAATGTTGTTACTAAATTACTTCCATTCCATTTCCTCTGATAAAAAGTTGTAACTCAGTTTATAGCAGTTCTGCGTATGGTTAATTGTTGGCTGAAGTTTACATGTATTGGACTTGCTTCTGCCTGCTTGAATAATCGGAGCTGACTGCTACTTTCTTTTATGAATGTACAGAGGCTCCAATGTGTGAATATGAGAAGCTCAGGGCTCTGAATATGCTGAGGAACAGTCTGGCCTTACAACGCCTTGGTGTCTCTGCAGCATCTTCACTTGTTAACAATTCAATTGCAAATATGCCAAAGAGCAAGGCTGGGAAAGCTAGTGCTTGTGAACACTCAGATCCTTCTTACGAACCAGAAGATGATGAGGACAAAGATGATGATGACTCTGAACAAGGCGTAGTTGATAAGGTATTTGCTATGATTCAGCATATCTACTCATCTAGCTCAATACGCAATGACATTGACTTATATTTTGTTATTATATTGTGCACTGCACGAGGCCACACAGGTTTCTGTTGATGCACCTAGCTTGGGTTCTACAAGGAATGTGAGCACGTGTCATGGAGGACCAAGAGTTTCAAAGAGAGTTATGGCACCAGATGAACAAGACCCACCTGCTAGAAGGACAAGGCAGAGGACAAGGGAGCTATCTACAACAGATGAAAGCTGCCATGAAGGTTCAGCACATGATGAACTGTTTATCGCCAATGGTTCTGCTGAACCAGAGAATCAGATTCAGACTGGCAATGAAGGCAAGTCATTTTATCTACTATCTCCTGTTTAATATGATTTGTAATCTGCATGGCAAATATTTATGATTCCCAATAATTTGAACATATTCATTGTTTTCAGGTCAAACAAGTGGCATAATAGATCGATGGAATAGGGGTCGAAGTATGGGCAAAGAATTGGATAGGATGAGCCGTGGTTTGTCCATTAAGCTTCCGGTGACCGTTGCTGAAGGAATGAAACGCCCAGAGGCACCGATGCAAGCTGCAAAGCTTGCATCAGAGACTGGGATAATTGTGAGGCAACAAATCCCGATTCTTCCACATTGGAAAGATTACAAGAAGGATAAGTCTCATTTTGACAACTATATGGGAAAAATTGCGGTAAGTCAATTGCTTATATTGTTAATTGTTCTATATAAGTTCATTATATATGCTTTTCATGGCTGTTTCTGATGTTCATCCTCTTGACTAGGGTCGATTTACTATTGACTGCAACAATGATGCAGTCAAGAATGCATGCACTGATTTGTTCAGGAGTACACAAAGGCAAATGAGATACAGGCTGAAGAAAATGTACTTTGATGGCATACCTGCAAATGAAGTGAGAACAACATCGCCTTTGGTGAGTATGACTGACGAACAATGGAGGGACTTAGTTGAGATGTGGTCAAATCCAAAGCACAAGGTACAGACTTCTGTTCTCTTCAAATCAGTGTATGCACTTCCATGGCTGCATAGTATTGTATACACTTTCATGACTGCGAACTGTTTTGATTGCTTGCTGTACATTTATTTTGTGGTTTACCTGGCTTGTTGCTTTAGTTCGTAGAGTCCTATCTACTTTAGCACAGTACTAGCATTCCTGAACAACACCTAGCAAGATCTCATGAATTACTTAGCTTGGGTTTACCTATTAATTGTCTGAATAAGTGCCAGCTAATTTTAGTTTCATTCACTAAATATTTGCCAAAGCAATCCACATGCGAGACTACTGGATCCAACTGTAGTACTACCTCCTACTACCTAGACCTGGTTGGTTTGATGTGCAAACCATTATAATGATCGAAAATTTTATTAGGCCTGTTTATTTCTAAGATATCTTGAGATGATTGATGCTATAGCTACCATTTCCAAGGTTTATTAGTATTTATTCCAGAATTATATGTTCCATTTTAGTGCTACAAATACTGAAGGGTGACAAGTTATACCAACAGGTAGTACAGTCGACATTTGTATCCATCCTGAAGTCACCTATCGAATATAGTATTTCTAAGAATGCAGGGACAACTAGAGATGTAAGAAGCTAACTAAGCTACTGTTTTTTGCAAAAATAAAGAACAAGTTGTCAGAAAATAACAGTTCTGTGTTGTTCCAGCATTCCAGCAACTCAACTTCTACTATATTCTTTTTCCCCCGGTCTGTTGGATCATATTAACTCAGACTAATCACATTACTTAATTTAGTTCTATTTCTTCCACTTCACACATCCTGCTATCTATGTATGTGTTTTCTGTTTGCTTTTCATGTTTCTTATCTTACATAAATGTGCCTTTGTTTAGGAGAAGAGTCTGAAAAACAAAGGTAATAGGGACAAAGTTGTGTTCCAGCAGAAGACAGGATCTCGTTGCTTCGTTGCGCATTGCCATGCTGTGGTGTGTGAAACATAGCATGTTCATTTGTCTTATCTTAGGTCTATTTTCCAGTTTTGAAGCTAAATTAATATATTTTTTGTATGCAATTTCAGAAGCAAGATAAATATAAAGATGTGCCGGCCACTCCGATAGATCTATTCAAAGAATGTCATTGCAGCAGCAAGACAGGTTTGGCTGAGCCTGTCAAGAAGGCAATTGTAAGTTTGTTTCTTTATCCTTATGTTTTAATTACGAACAATGATAAAGTGTGATTGCTGAAATCTTGTCTCGCTCTTTCTAGGCTGACATGGAAGCCATGATGACTGAATCTACTGAAGGACAAGTTCCGAAGTCTGCAACTGAAATTTTTTCTGAAGTCTTGCCAAGATCAAAATTTCTTCAAACAGCTGGTATTGTGGCAGCAGCACCCAAGAGAAATGGTAAAGCCGCTGTTGCTTCACGTGTGCAGGAACTTGAGTCTGAACTTGAGGCAGAAAAGCGAGAAGCAGCAGCTCTTAGAGAGCAACTTGATGCCCAGCAGCTTGAGATGGGTGACTTGAAGAAACATGTTCGGAATTCAGATGCACAGATTGAAACTTTGAAGCAGCAAGCAGTAGAGACCGATATCATTCTTCGTAAGCTGCTCATGCTCCACAAGGTTTAGTTCCACACCTTTACCTACCTTGCTGGTTCCAAGATGAAATGGGGTGTCGTCGTAGGCTGCTTTTGCTGGTTCATGCTGATATGGTAGTGGTTGATGAACTAGTTAGGGTCAGACGTGTTTTGGACGTACTGTTGTGCTGTGTAGGTCTTTTAATTATAAGGGCAGACTTGTTTTGGACCTGTTGTCATCTGGCCTGTATTTGGACCTCTTATGTGGGCTGTGATGTACTGGACCTCTTATCTGGGCTGTGATGTACTGGACCTATTATTTGGGCTGTATGAAATGTGTTAGACACTAAGGCTGAATGGGCCTGTCTGTCTACTTCATTATTCTGTTGTTGGACTGAACTTTTTTTTTTTTGTTAATTGGGTTAAATGATCTGGGCCGAATTTTGCTACTAAATGGATAGATCCGTTCAAGGTCCAGGCCACAGATGTGCTAGGTCGATACAGTTAAATGGACCGAGCCTACTATTAAGAATAAAATGGGCGTCTAGTTCTAGCCCAATAACGATAATTCATAGCAGGCCAGACCCAACATGAGGACAGCATGCAAGTGAACTATGACATTTTTTTGACAATTTAGTGACAAAAACGATTGTCATAAAGTAATGACGAAGAATGATTCGTCACTAAAAATTATGACGAAAATTTCGAAATCGTCATAAAGCTTGCATAGGGACGCATGATAGGTGACAAACAAAAATTCGTCACGGATGTGTCACAGGGATCGTTTTGTGACGATTTTTGCATGTTTTGTGACAAAAATAATATGTCATAGAAGCCCATGTTTCTTGTAGTGATGTTAGAAGCCCATGTTTCTTGTAGTGATGTGGTCTCATAAATCGTCTTATAATTATGAGACCGCCTATGAGACAATACCTTTGTACCTGCCCTAAGAACTATAAAGAACAAATAAAAAGTATGTCTAAACTCAGCACAGAACATTGCGATCTTCATTAGGACCGCCACAGACTGACCGACCAGTACTAATGTGTATAAATATTAAAAATGTGAATGTAGGTAGCCAAGCAGGGAATTCACGGAATAGCGTGGAATGCTGCTTTGGTAGATGCATGAGTTTCTTTCCTTCACAAAATCCAGTGCATTCTAGATTGATGCCCACTCAATTGTAAATAGGATATATATTTTTTTTAAAACACGGTACAGACACAGACACTTACAAGCATGCACGAGTAAACACATGCACGCGACTGTTAAATGATGAAGACACGGCGACGTGTCTAAAAATTTGTCCCAATCTTTCACGGTACCGATAGCAATAATATGTCTTCTCTGAGTTAATCGCTAAGATACTAATTATTCAGAAAGTATCAAAGCTTGTTTCGGCCAACAATAGAACCTTCACAGCGAGAACACAAATCTTGTTTTGATCAGTACTCGTGCCCAGCAGAA
Organism: Eragrostis nindensis; assembly: GCA_012490785.1. Classification (NCBI taxonomy): domain Eukaryota; kingdom Viridiplantae; phylum Streptophyta; class Magnoliopsida; order Poales; family Poaceae; genus Eragrostis; species Eragrostis nindensis. Next base: position 268,276 of record JAAXCT010000740.1, on the reverse strand, counting down.
TTATTGGAGAATAAAAATACAAGGCTAACCAATAGCAGGAACAAGGTATAAATTCCACGGCACAGTAATTCTCAGAAACAATCCAAGGTCCAGACAAAATTGCAATGTATCACGGCAGTAGCAAATAATATTGTTTGGCTAATCAAAATACCAGCAGTAGCAATGATAGAGGAATCAGCTTACAAATTGCAACCAATCCCTAGATAGGATTTCTTCCACTCACGGCCAGAACTAGACCACGATCAGAAGAAAAGGATTCCAAGAGGAACCAGAAAACGCACCCAGGAAAGTGATTTCCTGATCACGCAACCACACAATCCTGGACGGATTAACTTCGGTTTCCGATAGTAGATGGGATCGCCATTGCTTTCGCTGGAGCGGCGCTCGACAGGGGAAACTCTACGATAAAACCTAATCTCCGTACAGGGGCAACGCCCAGGCCTTATGGCTCGCAGGCCAGCCAGAAACCAAGTCGGACTCGACCAAAACAGACCCACGCACCACATATTTGGACTAATTCAGTTCTGACTCAACTACTCAAACTAACAGACCGACTCCATTTCACAATGCCCACGTTCCAGAAATATTAAAATATTCCGGCCACATGCTAATACCTTCTTAATTAATCAGATCAACACACGCATGGAACCAACCATAATATGTGCGTTTGACTCCTCTTGTTTGTTTTCCTTCAGATTAGCCCCAACAAATATTTTCTTGTGCCAAGTATATAAAATATCATAAGATAAGTCATTCTCTCTTTTGATGCATTCATTCAGAGAAAAAGGGAGAACTCCAAACTGAAATTTAGAACTTTTCTGATAATTATCATCTTCAATTGCCGAATATGTGCAAGTATGTCCAGGGTGCACAGTAGAATTGACTTGATTAGCCATGGGCTCATCATCAGAATAAATAGTCGTGAAGGTGTATACTCGTGCCAAGTCTAGAACTTGAACCTAGATGAGTTGGTTCCACCGTAATGAACCTAACCATCTGAGTTACGCTCGCTCTGCTAGCTGAAAATAAGATAACTGAATTTTGCTGCACAAAATCCATAGTATGTAGAGCTATGTTCTAAGGGTATGTTTTGCACATCTGATTTGTATATACAAAGTTTACAAGATTAGCCTATATTTTGACTTCAGTATAATCTCACCTCACCATCCAACATTATGAGGGCACAACCATGCCAACAGGAGCGAAGGGCCCTGAATAGTTTGAAGGAGCTCTTGATATCTTTGTCCATCATAATCATAGTGCTTGAGGTGGCGTTTGGATTCTGTGAAATGAGTGGTGGGATTGAGAAACGAGGAGTTGGGTTGTGTTCAATCCCTTGTTTGGCGACAGGGAAAGGGAAATTCAAAAGGTCTAGGATATGGAAATAATGAAGGGTCCGCATATACCCCCACACGTCCAAAACAAATGGGAGAGGTAGGCGAGACAAGATAACGGGGACAGAGACCTTGCTTGCACTTGCGCACCCGTATGACAGAGACCTGTCAGCCACCAGACCGTGCTCGCCGCCTCACAGGCCGCCGGCCGCCGAGATTTGCACTTGGCACCCACCGCCCGCGCATCATGCACTCCATCGCTCCGCCTACGCTATTCCAAATGCTAGACGATATACTATCTGTCTATATCTCCCTAGCTAGCCATCGGCCAGTTGCACTTTGCCACGAGGTGACACCTCCAGGTGCCGATTAGTCCATGGGCTCAACGTGTGCGAGGATTTCTCATCCGGAGCAAAGTTTGAAATTCCAAACAAATCGATAAAACCGGACGCCATCGGTTTGACCGGTTCCCCAAAAAACCGGTCTAGTAACCGGACGAAATTCAAAATTCAAAATTTGCAAATCGATCGGTAAACCAGACAGATTCGTCAGGAAACCAAACCGAATTTCCGTAAAACCGGTGCAAAAAGGAAAAACTGATCCGGTCCAGTTTACCCTGTTCGTCGGTTTTCGATTTCAAAATTTAAAAAAATAAAAATTTGGAAAAAAATGTTAAAACTAAAAATATGTAAAAAAATAGATGCAATTTTCAACGAAATGGTGCAACAATAACATAAAAATTCGATCGTTTGCTTGGTAAAAAATATCAAGAAAGTTTTCTAGTTCGAAAATGGAGAGAAAAATGTGTTTTTATTCTTTTTTTATTCTTTTTTCAACCCAGAAATCTTGCGTGTTCTTGTTCCACTATTGCGTTGCAATTGTTTCTTGTTTTTTTTGTTACATATTTTCGTTCCAAAATTTTTTAAAATTTTAATTTTTTTGAATTTTAAAAACAAAACCAGTCTCCCCGATAAACCGGACTAGTCTACAGCGGGATTGGAAACCCTGACCCGGAGCACTCACTTTGATATTCGTGTGGACAAGGCATCCGACGGCTTGTCATCCTTCTTCTACCTCCGCTCGTCTTCTACCTCTCTGTCGCGCCGCCCACTCCACACTGAGCCCCACCCTTGCTCCTCCCTCGCCACTCCGCGCCCCAGGCACTGCCCCCTCCTCCCTCACCGTTCCGTACCTCGGGCGCCGTCCCCTCTTGCGGATGGGCAGGACGAAGCCAAGCTCGAGGATGCCATCCTTGCATGGGAGGAAGACGATGAAGGCTGCACACACCACCGCGCCGCGTGCGCCTGGCGATGCTCGATCCCACTTGGCCGTCCTTGCTCACTGCTCCGGCCGCCCTGATCCGGTGAAATTGCTATGGAACATTTCTTTCCTCGTCGTGGAACATTTTCTCTCTTGGCATGGAACATTTCTTCCCTCGGCTTGAAACATTTTCTTTCGTCGCGTGAAATATTTCTTTCCCGTCCTCTAATATTTTTTTCTAAGTCTGGAACATTTTTCCTTGGCTCGTGTGGAACATTTTTGTATTCACAAGGAACAAATTTTGGAACGAAGAAGAGAAAGAAGAATTGGGCTGTATTTGCTCATTGTGCCGCTGGTGGGTTGAGTGGCCGAGTGGTTTGGTGGCACCAGGGATGGAAATATCGTCGGTAACCGGTCGGTTTCCTCGGTATGTCGGTTTTTGATTTTGAATTTGAAATAAATTTGAAAATTTGACAAATTTTGCCCGGTTTTCATCGGTTTTGACCGGTATCACAGTTACCGACCGGTAACCGGACTTACCGGTCCGGCTCGGTTGGAACGATAGCAACGGTAAGGTGAACTCTGGGTGGCACCCCAAAGTTGTATAGAAGGTCCCACAAGTGCGTTTGTCTATGTAGCATCGGAAAGAGCAGTTCTATATACCACTCGTGGGCTATTAAAGGAGCTTCTATTTAGCACTCATGTCACTCATGTGCTAGAGGCCCATGAACCATCCATCTTTGACATTTGTGCGCAATTCGAATCGTACGGCGCGCACCCTTCTTCTTCTTCGCCTCCCATCGTAGACCAGCCTGCCTGCTACCCGGCACCCATGCCGCCGCCATCGTGTCCCACCCTGCTCTATCTGCTAGCGCAGAGCTGTAGAAGAAAATGGAAGGTGAGATCCGAAATTTGGTAGAACATTTTTTTTCTTATGTAAGAAGCTAGAACATTAGATTCGTTGGGTGGAACAATGTCCTTTTTATCTGAAACAATCTTGAGTCCGGTCATGGAGCTCTCTTATTGGAGCCGTGAGGAGACCGAGGAAGAACGGGAGCTGCATGCGAGGGAGGAAGAAGACAAGTAGACAACCAACGCCTGCCTGGGCTGTTGCTTCTCCTACTGAGCATTATTTAGTCTAGGGATGGCAATACGGGCCGGGTATCGGGTACCCGACCCGATGGGGCCAGGCATGGGGCTCATTTTTTGCCTGTGGGTGGCGCACGTGCCCGACCCGACATGAGTAGGGTATGGCGGGTACCCGAAATTTTCATTTTGAAATGCATTCTGTATTCTTCAGCCCAGCCCAGTTTCTTCAGCGGTTCAGCCCAACCCAACTTGAGTACACAGTACCTTAACCCTAACCCTCGACTCCACCCTCCTCACTCTTGAATCCTCAATCCACGCACAAGCTGCCGCCGCCCTCGCCCTTCGCGCGCCCACGTGCATGCCGCCGCCGCCGCACGCGCACTCACCCCATGCGCACGCAGCCGCCGCACGTCGCCACTCGCGCGCGGGGCGTCGCACGTTGCCGCCGCACGCTGCTCGCTCCCGCTCGCCGCACCGCCACCACTTCCAGTCGCTTAATCGCGTCGCGCCGCCGCCGCCGCACGACCCTGCTGCCCGCTGGTTGCGCTTTCGCACGCGTCGCTCTGCTCGTCCAGCCTCTGCCACGTCACCGCCCTGACGACACGAGCTGCACGACGCCGCCCTGACGACACGAGCTGCACGACGCTGCCGCGACGGTCCACGCACGACGACGCTCGCCTCCCCGTCTCGTCACCAGCATGGCGCACGACGCCACTCGCCGGCGTGACAGATTCCTCTTCCAGGAGTGCTCGAGGTGGACGACATCGCCGCTCCACCCATGGGCGACCCGATACCCGCCCCGATACCCGACGGGCACGAGGCCGGGTGGAGATTTTTACCCATAGGGCCGGGGTGGGCGGGAATTTTTACCCGATGCACCTGTCGGGGCGGGTATGGATTTGCTCTGCCCGCCCCGAACCCGCCCCATTGCCATCCCTAACTTGGGCCGAGTACCCGAGGTGCTATACGGCACCCGTATAGATAGTCTCTGGCTATTTACTTCCGAGCACTCTCTTTGAGATTCACACAAAGAGAAAAAAAAATGGCTCTGGTATAGGCGGGTAGAAGAAAGGGAGAGCTGTGGGACACATGGTGCTCCGCAATTGTTGGGGCATGATGGGTTTTGTTTCCAATCTTAAAGCATGTTTCCTAATAATTCATGCATCTTTTTTTAAATTGTTTGCACGAATTAGTACAACAAAAAGATATCCAATATTACTATCTTTGATAAATTTTTAAGAATTCAACATTTCGGATATACTAGTTCAACGATCCGAATACTCAACAATATTGAGCTTATTTTACAAAATTGTTGAATCAGATTATTGAAAATGTTGAATAATTGGTTTTACAAATTGTTGAACCACATATTTATTGCTTCATATATTAGTGAATTACATTATCTGAATAAGTCAAATTCAACCATACAAATATTGAAGTATGTATCAAATTGATGAAGAACTTAAGATAGTATTACCTTTCACATATATGGGCTACAATGTTAGTGGGCTAAATGGGCCGTGGTGGTCCAAGTGATATCATGCTTTCGTGGCACTCGAAAACATATATGCAATCGCATTAGGAAGTCATAAAGGTGGCCCACTAGCCTGTTGTACTACGTATTTTTCTCCAAAAAATTAAGCCTTTTTCACTTTGTTTTTCGACCATACTCTCCAATAATCACCATGAAACAATACCGAACAGCAATAGTAATATAAACTATTCCATCCGTCCTAAATAAGTGACGCTATGGCATTAAAATTTTGTTTATTTTCACTTCTCTGTAATTCTCGTGCCAATCTCTAAAATGTCATTATTTTGGGAGGGAATATTGAACACAACTGGAATCAATGCTAAGTAAACGTCATCAGATGTTCCAAAGCTCCAGCCTCATCGATCGACAGAAAGAGCACACACATATGCTTCTATTTTGGGCGCAACGCATGCATGTCCCACATGTGTGGAATGAGAATGACGAACATTCCTTGCTCTCGCTGTCTCGAGGCATCCCAGGGGTTGAAGACAGGTTGCGAGACAAACACCGGGATTTCTCACGTGCCCCCGGAGATTAGGAACAACAAAAGAGCAGATCAATCATACTAAAGAAAACAAGCAGCTTTCTGGTGCATCATCGCCGATCACGTTACTAATTTTTATAGCGTAATGTTAGTATATATGAGATGCAGAAGATCAATGGATATACAAACGCATGCAGTGGTTGACAGACAACAACTCTCGTTAGCTTTTATTAGCTGTGCGCCTTCGACGAATAAGCATGCCGGAACCGAAGCTAGCTGACGCTTTTGGTGACCTGCGCGCGCTGTGTATAAATTGCTGCCCTGTGGAAGCCGGAGGAGTCACCACTGAAAACAGCAGCAAGCTCTAAGCTTCAGTAGCAGTTAAGCACTCATTAAGCACATCTCCTAAGCAAGCTAGTCGATATTAGCTCCCATGGCCAGCTTCGCCGCCCAGCTCCAGAACAAGTTCTTCGACCTCGCCAAGCGCGTCACGGGCTACAGCCTTGCCGGCAACCAGCATGTGGCGGCAGGTAATATATATGCTGAGCATGCAGCCATGCCCCTCTGAAGGGAAGGCTGCTGTAAAACAGAATTTTTTTTCCTTGAAGTACCATAGTACACTCACAGACACATTTTAGTTTACTGAATATATCATTATTAGTAGTCATTAAAACTGTAAAAGGAGTATTGAAGAATAGCGGTCACTAAAGTATAACGTAATTTTTTCGCTCCATGATCTACAGGCGCGCAGCAGCCGGCTAAGTTGGCATCGGCGGCTTCTCAGACTGAACAAGTGGTTCCGGGTAAGCACACAGAGATCAGAGCAAGAGGCACAGACAATCTCCCAGATGACGTACCCAATGTGTCACGAGGCTCACTGCCTCAGGTCCATACTAGGAACCTCTAATCTCTGCCGCAAGACGAAGCTCACAAGTGTTTTCAATTATAACCTTATTAAGCAAGGAGTGTGTCCCATTATTCCTTTTCCTTCCACACATTGTTATCGACGTCGTGTGTTTTATTTGAGATCATGAATCATGGTCTGTTATTTTAGCTTTTGTTCATTTTCATGTACCCATGTTCACCGATCAAAACATGTAAGCTTGTGTTGTAGTAATTTGATGACAATCATTCACTACAGTTCGTGTGTACTTGTTTTTGAAGTGTGTCGTATTTTGTAATGAAACACAGTGAGAAGACTTCGGCGAAGAGAAAAGATAGTCCCGGACAACCAATTACAGTAAGACCACCAATGGGCCATGAAATTTTGACTGGCACATAGCTGATCAACTATGGTGTGCTTGTTCAATCCTCATCTCATCCATCCTAATTGGTGGCTTATTATGGATCAATTTGTTGATGATCTAGCTATTTCGGGATATTGATTCCTCTTAAAGAATAAAATTACCCATTCCATAATGTTCTTTGGTGAATTTTATTTCCATATATAGTTAGGGATAGAAAAGAAAATAAAGATTTAGAAAAATATGCCATCTCTTCTAGTGAATGTAGCAATTGTTTTTGTACTCGTCAATCACTAAAGATATGTAACACTAATGAAGCCTCAGCTCAGCTTGGTGAGCTGCAGACCATGTTGCATGATGTTATTCTGCAAACACAGGAAAATGATGTCTGGTCATATATATGGGGTTCAACTGAATTTTCATCGAAAAGAGCCAATAACCTGCAGCTTATTGGTGACTGTCAGGCTTCACCATGGGTCAAATGGATGTGGCACTCCTGCCGTAAAAGCAGGCAAAAATTCTTCTTCTGGCTTTTGTTAAGATATGGAGACTTAACCCTAGGGATCTGTTGCAGAGGAAGAACATGCAGCTCCAGGACCAAACCTGTCTTCTATGCAGTAATGGTACCACTAAATCCCTGCTACATCTCTTCTTTGAGTACTCATTCAGTCAGTGGTGCTGGAGATTTTTGAACATCAACTGGGACCTCACTCTTCAGACAGCTGAAATGTTACTACATGCAAGGCAACAATTTGGTTCCAGGATCTTCAGAGAAATACTCACTGTGGCTTGCTGGTGTATTTGTTCCCATCAAAACAGTATCATCTTTCATAATGGCAGCCTGTCCCTCACTCGGTGGAAGAAGAATTTCAAAGAAGAACTTTCACTTGCGATTCTATGAGCGAAAGCAAGTATGAAAACACAGATAGACGAGTGGCTATGTATTTTTTAATAGTTTGTATTTTTTTGGGTCTTCTTTTATCTTACGGCCGTGTAACTATAATTATTATTTTTCCTTTTTATAAAAGAAAAATAAAAGGTAGGGGCCTCCCCTACTTTCGCTTAAAAAAAGATATGTAACACTACTTTTGCTTTTTATATAATTTTAGTGACCAAATTCATTGATTATATTAGAGCTTGTGGCAAAGCTTGTTATCAAAATTGCAGGATTATGTGCCCTGCTCCATGCAAGCAAAACTTAATCATATACTATGGCTAATGACTTAAATATTCCCCAGATGATTAAGCCATGGGGTTTCTCTAGTAAGTCTAAATTATGATCCCTTTCGGGCAACCATTAGACTAAAAGTTTCGCGTGTTATATAAAAGTTCTGAACTGCAGATTAGCTACATGTAAGGCGTTATTTAGTACATTCAATAATTAAGTTTATGGTTTTGTGCCGAAATGTCCTAGTATTTTAGTCAGAACACTGAACCACGTTCTTCAGTCCATATAGCTTTAGCAATGATCACAACTGTACCTATGCCTTTAACTCCATCAGAATAGCTTTTTACTTATCACAACTGGACGTTGGGCGCGATGCATGCATATCCCACCCCACATGTGTGGAATGATGAACATTCCTTGCTCTGGCTCTTTCGAGGCATCCCAGGGATGGAAGACAGGTTGCGGGACAACGATGAGATTTCTCACGTGTACCCAGAGATTAGGGACAGCAAAGCAACACGAGCTGACTATACTAAACAAATAAAACACGCAGCATTCTGGTGCGTCGCCGATCACGCTATAGATTTTTGTAGCGTTACTTCAGTATGAGATGTAGAAGAGAATGGATATAAGCGCGTGCAGTGGGTGACAACAACTCTCCTTGCCTTTTATGAGCTGCTTGTTACTAACCGACTTCAACATAATCTAAACTAATATATGCAACCCGGCTGGTGTCTAATCGAGGGTCATTGCAGCTAACCATATGATAAGCATCCGGATACCGAAGCTGGCGCGTTTGGTGGCCTGTGCTGTGTATAAATAGCTGTCGAGTGGAAGCGTGAGGAGTCACCACTGAAACCACCAGCAAGCTCTAAGCAGTTCCGCAGCAGTTAAGCACTCATTAAGCACATCTCCTAAACAAGCTATAGTCGATATCAGCTCCCATGGCCAGCTTCGCCGCCCAGCTCAAGGACATGTTCTTCGGCCTCGCCAAGCGCGTCACTCGCTACAGCCTTGCCGGCAACCAGCATGTGGCGGCAGGTAATATATATACCCCTTTGAAGGGAAGGCTGCTGTAAAACAGTATATATATTTTTTTTTCTTGAAGTACCATAGTACACTCACAGGTCACTAAAGTATCACATATTTTTTTGCTCCATGATCTACAGGTGCGCAGCAACCAGCTAAGTTGGCATCCGTGGCTTCTCGGACTGAACAAGTGGTTCTGGTTAAACACACAGAGATCAGAGCGAGAGGCACAGATAATATCCCAGATGACGTACCCAATGTGTCACGAGGCTCACTGCCTCAGGTCCATACTAGGAACATTTAAACCGTCTCTGTCGCAAGAGGAAGCTCACAAGTGTTTTCAAGTATAACCTTATTAAGACGTGTGCCCTAGCATTCTTTGTTCTTCCACACATTGTAATCAATGTCTTGCGTTGTTTTAGTTGAAATCATGAATCATGATCTGTTATTTTAGCTTTTGTTTGTCTGTGATGTACCCATGTTTGATGATAATCTGTCACTACAGTTCGTGTGTATTTGTTTTTGAAGTGTGTCCTAGTATTTCGTAATGAAACACAATGAGAAGACTTCCGCAAAGAGAAAAGGTAGTCAAGACAACCTAATACAGTAATACAGTAAGACCACCAATGGGCCACGAAATTTTGACTGGAACGTAGCTGATTAATTAGCACTATGGTGTGTTTGTTCAATCATCATCTCATCCATCCCACCAAAAATTCATCAGATAAGTATACAATGGATCAAATTCGTTGATGATCCAACTATTTATCAAACAAAACAAATATTTATTACTCTTAAAGAATAAAATTACCCATTCCATAATGTTCTTGAAAAAAAAAATACATGGGACCTGATAAAACTTAGATTTTAAACACCAAATACTTTCGCAAAACCATGTTACTTTGTAATGTTATTGTCAGTATTTCACATTAAAACTATGGTATCATCACCTTGACACTTTCATGGATGCGCGCCATTCCCCTTTGTGACTACTCATTGTCCATTTATTTTTCATTTTTAGGGTAAACCACCCCTAATATTCGCCTTGAGGAGCACAGAAATCACATATACTAGAAATAAAGCAATACCAAATTTGTACCAAAAAATAGAGATAAATTTTATTTCATATAATTGTTACATCGGGATAGAAAAGAAAATCAAGGTTTGGTAGAACATGCCATGTCCTCTAGTGAATGTAGCAATCTTTTGTACTCGTCTAACTAAAGATAGGTAACACTAGTGAAGCCTGAGCTCAGCTTGGTGTGCTGCAGACCATGTTGCAGGATATTATTCTGCAAACACACGGGAAAATGATGTATGGTTATATATATGGGGTTCAACAGAATTTTCATCCCAAAGAGCATACCTGCAGCATATTGCTGACCGTCAGGCTTCACCATGTTTCAAATGGATGTGGCACTACTGTTATTATTTTTACTTTGAATAGAAAGAAAAAGAAAGAAAAGGTAGGGGGCTCCCCTACTTTTTCCCAAAAAAAAGATATACGTAAGATTCCTTTCAAATTTTATATAATTTTAATGAACAAATTCATCAATCATATTAAAGCTTGTGGCAAAGCTTCTTATCAAAATTGCAGGATTATGTGCCCTGCTTCATGCAAGCAAAACTTAATCATATATTATGGCTAATGACTAAAATATCACACAGATGATTATGCCATGGGGAAGCTATTATTTTCAGTTTCTATTAAGCATAAATTATGATCCCTTTCGGGCAACAAATTGGACTCAGAAATTTGCGTGTTATATGGAAGTTCTGAACTTCAGATGAAATACATGTGCCGCATTAGTACATTAAATAATTAAGCTTATGGTTTTGTGCTGAAATGTCCTAATATTTTAGTCAGAACACTGAACCACGTTCTTTAGTCCATTGGGCTCGCGCGATTCATGCATGTCATGTCCCACCCCACAGGTGTGGAATGATGAACATTCCTTGCTCTCGCTGTCACGAGGCATCCCAGGGGTGGAAGACAGGTTGCGGGACAAACAACGAGATTTCTCACGCGTACCCTGAGATTAGCGACAGCAAAGCAACACGAGCAGACCATACTAAACAAACAAAACACGCGCAGCTTTCTGGTGCATCGCCGATCACGCTACTATTTTTGTAGCGTTACGTCAGTATAAAAGAGAATGGATATATATAAAAGCACGTGCAGTGGGTGACAACACCTCTCCTTGCCTTTTCTGAGCTGTTTGATACTAATCACCTTTAACATAGTCTAAACTACTCCCTCCGTCCCAGTTTACTTGGCATCCTAGTCTCATCCAGTTTTCCCAAAATAATTGTCATTCTCACTTCCCGATGCACCTTTCTCTCTTCCCAATACACATCTATCTCTATCTCTCTCCTTCTGGTTTTCTACGCACCTACCTTTACCAACCTTTCTTAATCTCCGTGCCAAGAGTTAAAACGACAATTATTTTGAGACGGAGGGAGTAATGTATGCAACACCTTGCAGCTAACTATATGATAAGAATGCGGGGGCCGAGCTGGCTCGTTTGGTGGCCTAAGCTGTGTATAAATGGCTGCCCGGTGGAAGCGAGAGGAGTCACCCCTGAAACCAGCAGCAAGCTCTAAGTAGTTCAGTAGCAGTTAAACACTAATTAAGCACATCTCAACAAGCAAGCTAGTCGATTAGCTCCCATGGCCAGCTTCGCCGCCCAGCTCAGGGACATGTTCTTCTTCCTCGTCGAGCGCGTCACGGGTTACGGCCGTGCCGGCAACCAGCATGCGGCGGCAGGTAATATATGTACTAAGCATGCATGCAGGCATGCCCTTCAGCCCTTCTGAAGGGAAGGCTGATGTAAAACAGTAATATTTTTTCTCAAAGTACCAAAGTACACTCACAGACACGTATTAGTTGAGTGATTATATCTATATTAGTAGTAATTAAAACTGTAATATGAGTATTCAAGAAAGGCTGTTACTAAAGTATCACGTATTTTTTTCGCTCCATGATCTGCAGGTGCGCAGCAGCCGGCCAAGTTGGCGTCAACGGAGGCTTCTCGGACTGAACAAGTGGTTCTTGTTACAAACACAGAGATCAGAGCGAGAGGCACAGATACTATCCCAGACGACATACCCAATGTGTCACGAGGCTCACTGCCTCAGGTCCATACTAGGAACCTTTAAACCGTCTCTACCGCAAGAAGAAGCTCACAAGTGTTTTCAATTATAACCTTATTAAGCATGGACGTATGTTGTAGTATTCCTTTTTCTTCCACACATTGTAATCAACGTCGTGTGTTTTTTTATTTGAGATCATGAATTGTGGTCTGTTATTTTAGCTTTTGTTCGTTTGTCATGTACCCATGTTCACCGATGAAAACATGTAAGCTTGTATTGTAGTAATTTGATGATAATCTTTCACTACAGTTCGTGTGTTTTTGTTTTAATTTTTAAGTGTGTCCTACTTCGTAATAAAACAAAATGAGAAGACTTCGTCAATGAAAAGATAGTCCAAGACAACCTAATACAGTAAGACCACCAATGGGCCACAAAATTTTGACTGTCACATAGCTGACCAGTTAGCCTTCTCATCCATCCTAAGGAATGAAATCATCCCATCAAAACTCATTGGACTATTTTATGATGGATAAGTCGTTGATGATCCCAAAATATGGATTACTCTTAAAGAATAAAATTATTGTTCCACAATGTTCTTTGAAAAGAAAAGACAATCAAGCAATCTAGCATGCATATTAAACACATAGGGGAACACACCAAATCCTACACATGCTAGTGTAAAAGATAAAGATAGAACAAACAAACTCGGACCTAACTTTAATTGAACCCTTAATACTTTCGTAGAACCATTTTACTTTGTAATGTTATTGCAGATATTTCACATTGAAACTGGTTTCGTCACCTTGACACCTTAATACTTTCGTTGATGCGGCATTCCCGTCTGCCATTACTCAATTATCATCTACTTGCTATTAAGCTATGTAATAAATATCAAAACAAATGTCATAATTATTTTACATTGGTTGCTATGTGAATTGTCTCATCGTGCAAAATTTGAGCTTCAAATTCCTTTTGTGGGCAGAGAAACGAAAAAGACAAACTTCAATAAGGTGTAAATTGCACCTTAATGAAATTGTTTGAGGTAGTAAAGTGAGCCATCATTTTGTTTAGGTGGTGAAACAGACAAAGTGGATTGTCCGGGGCAGCAAAATGGACTTTTTCCTTCATTCTTTTAGCGTAAACAACCCTTATACGCTATGAGAAGTTCAGTAATCACATATACTAGAAATATAAGCAATACTAAATTTGAACCAAAAAATAGAAATAAATTTTATTTTCATTTAAAGTGTTACATAGGGATAGAAAAAGAAAAATCATTTGTATTCATCGGTCACTAAAGATATGCAATCATGTCCACCGCTACAAAGCCAATTGACCTGTCACTATAGTGCGTGTGCGTCTTTGTAGTTGTGCTAGCTAGACGTCGTCAGATGTTCCAACCTCCAGCCACAGCATGGCTGCATGGGTAGGCTTCTATATCCTGATAAAAAATGAGTACATGTTATGGACGTTGGGCGCAACGCATGCATCTCCCATACGCGGAATGATGAACATTCCTTGCTCTTGCTGTCCAGGGGGTTGAAGACAGGTTGCTGGACAAACGACGAGATTTCTCACGTGGCTCGAGAGATTAGGGACAGCAAAACGACATGTCCAGACCATACTAAACAAACAAATCAAGCAGTTTTCTGGTGCATCGCCCATCACGCTACTATTTTTATACCGTTACGTCAGTATGAGATGCAGAAGAATGGATATACTCATATACAAGCGAATGTGGTGGGTGAAAACAACTCTCCTTGCCTATTTTTGCCTTTAATAAATAATCAAAACATATGAATGCACGCGATTGGCAGGAGTCTAATCGAGGGTCATTGCCGCCAACCGTATGATAAGCATGCGGGGATGAAGCTGGCGCGTTTGGTGCCCCTGCGTATGATAAGCATGCGGGGATGAAGCTGGCGCGTTTGGTGCCCCTGCGCTGTGTATAAATGGCTGCCCGGTGGAAGCGGGAGGAATCACCAGAAACCAGCAGCAAGCTCTCTAAGCAGTTCAGTAGCAATTAAGCGCATCTCCTCAGCAAGCAAGTACTCGATCGATTAGCTCCCATGGCCACCTTTGCCGCCCAGCTCAAGGACATGTTCTTCCTCCTCGTCGAGCGCGTCACAGGCTACGGCCGCACTGAAGAGCAGCATGCGGCGGCGGCAGGTAATGTGTTGAGCAAGCATGCATGCAACTCCAGCTGTAAAACAGTAGCTAGAGTTGATTGAGTGATCCTATGTTTATTTGTACTAATTAATACAGTAAAATTAAAGAATAACAGTTACTGAAGTATCATGTATGTTTTCGTTCCATGATCTACAGGTGGGCAACAGCCGGCTAAGTTGGCGTTTGCGCAGGCTTCTCGGACTGAAAAAGTGGTTCTGGTTAAACACACAGACATCAGAGCGAGAGGTACAGATACGATTCCAGACGACATACCCAATGTATCTCGAGGCTCACGGCCTCAGGTCCATACTAGGAACCTCTAAACCGTCTATGCGGCACGAAGAAGTTCAGAAGTGTTTTAACCTTACGCAAAGGATGTGTGTCCAAGTATTCCTATGCTTTGTTTTTGTGTCATGTTGGACAATCAAAACTTGTAAGCTCGTTGCTTCTAATTTGATCATAATCTTTCAGTCCAGATTTTCATGCATGACTTCTTTTCAGTTTCTGTCTTATTACTGTGTTCTTGTTTTGTTATGAAACAAATGAGAAGACTTCGGCAAAACTAAAACATAGATGACTGAAGACCACAAATGGGCCACGAAATTTTAGTCGGCACATATATATAGCTGACTAATAATTAGCACTATGGTGTGTTTGATCCATCATCGCCTCATCCTCCTAAGCAAACGTCCACTAGAAATATAAGCAATGAAAATCATCCCACCAAACTGATTGGGAATGGGATGATGTCGTACGTTGTGTACATACTCCTTCCATCTTTGTAAGACATATTTTGGATAAACATTTGATTCATAATTAATGTATTAATATTGTACTAGCTTCATACTACAAGTTTATTTAGCATTTGAGTTTCTAGTTTAAAAGTTTAATTATATATATACGTATTGATATATGGCCATGCCTAGTCGTCGTTCGATGTGTTGTTCGAATTTGAACCCACCAAGTCCCAAGACGTGGAGCTCCTACCTATTTTAAGGCGACTCAAAGGGTTGAAGTCATCAGGTAAGGGAAGAATCAATGATACTTATTTGGAACCAAACATTTGGGACAACAAGACAACATGATCAGGCTATAGGTAACAATACAACAACGCATTTACGGGCCATAGTAGATTAGCTGAGTCAGCAGTCTAAGTGGGTGAGTAGCAATTTGCTCCGCGTTAATCCATTTGATGAACGCGATCGAGAGTGTCATCAAGGTTCCAGCCAACCGTATGATAAACGACGTACACGGTGACCAGGAAATTCTGATTCCGTTGTCATGAGGCTAAAAAGCAATTTACTCCCTTCTGGTGAAGCTGACCCAGCATTTATTTGACTCGCGCCTTCTATAAATGGTGCTCTCGGTGACATTCCTTCCGAACAGAAATATAAGAACTTTGACTTTCAAACATCACATTTAACCATTCATTTTATTCAAGATATTTATAAAAATATTATCGCTAGATATATATTTTAATTATGACTTATTTCTTTTTATATTTCCACAATTTTTTTTGAATAAAACAAACAATCAAACATGATATTTGAAAGTCAACAAGTCTTTATATTTTTGAACGGAGGTAGTAGTGAGTGAACTCATCAAGACTCACACCACTAAAACCAGCAAGCAGGTTGTTTCTGTTTTAGCAGCAATTAAGAGGCATAGGTCACTAGTAAGCATAAGCAGCTCAACAAGATTGCTTATAAGGTGTCTCCAATGGCCAGCTTCGCTGCTCAGCTCAAGGATTCTTCGGCCTTGTTGAGCGTGTCACGGGCTACGACCATCATGCGGCAGGTAATTTATCATGTATGCTACTCTGAGAAGTGCAGCAAAAAACAATACACATGAGACATAATGAATGCACGTTCTTCTCCCTAATCAGCAGGTGCGCAGGAGTCTGCCGAGTTGGCATCTGCACATGTTCCTCAAACTGAAGAAGTGATGGTTGTGAAGCATACTGAGATAAGAGCAAGAAGCGCAAATATCTTTGATGATAAAAGAGCAAAAAACATAGATCCCTATGTACCGGATGGCTCAAAGGCTCAGGTTAATTAGTACTGAGGATACCTAAAGATTAATCATCATCTCGGCAGTGTACACTTCCCTGATATTGAGGCTATTAAAAGATTAGTTATTGTCTCGGCGGTGCGCTTAATTTTCAGTCTAGGATATCCATATAATCCTTTAATTCTCCCATGCATTGTGATCAACTTTCCAGTTCCCTCTTTCTTTTCGAACAAATTTGTGCTATATATCTTGTTGTAATGACTTCGCAGTCCTGGAACTAATAAGTTTGTGTAACATATACTTGTGAGTCGAGTTTGTAATGTTCGTAAATGCATTGGTAGTTTCGTAAATTCTGAGTTCTTGCCTCGTATTAAAGTGTATTCTCCCTGCAATGAATATTCTGTCATTGTATGTAAGTGCTACTTGGATACCGTAAAACCAGACGGCTCTTGAATCCTGATCCGACTCCAGTAGCCACTCTCGCTCTCCCTCCCTCCCTCCCTCCTTTTTGGCTATTCCAATAGAGACAAAACAGAAGTCGATTGAATTAAAGTGCTTTCTGCAAGTACATGGCGCTGTCCACAAATTGTGGCAAAGATTTTTGTTTAATTTTGTGAGGTGTAGTCTAGTCACAAGAAAAATATGTCCTTTTCCGAAACACAAAGCACAGCGAACACTGAAAAGGAAAATCATCTCATATCCCTAACCCAAACCTATCGATTCATATCCTACCACATATCCATGTCCCATACCCAAACTGTATTCATTAGTTTGAGCAGATAACTCACCTTATGCTGTTGGATGAAAAGGTGATATTTGGAATAACAGTTCAGATAAACCCAGCTTTTCTCTTGTACCAGAGCTTTTCATTACACACAATAACTTGGTTTGAACCCACATACTGCACAACTGAATGGTAAAAGACACAGTTAGCACCACTTTGGTTGTCAAATAGAACAAACAGTTGCTGTATCAAAAATTAGAATAGTCTGTTGTCTAACCTCATCACTTGACGATTCAGCACATTAAGATTTGTTCCTGCAAGGTCTCAGTGCCCACAAATATTGCAGCACATAGCAGAGCAGCATAAAGAAATCCTTGTTGGCGAAAGAGAAAGAAGGTCATCTGGCGCACGTCGGCCAATTTGTTAAGACAAACTGATTGTATCAGTATCACAACTAGACCATCAAAATTCAGTGCCTAATACACTACAGTCCATGTTGTCATGCTCGTTTTCAGATTCTAAAGAGTCCATATCCTCAAGCAATCGAGTTAAAACCCAAACAATTTGTCTCCTCAAATACCGTGGGATGCTCCCATGGTAAAAAGAATGAGCTCTCCCCTTCACATGAACCCAACTGCAGCCAGGTGTCTTCACCATGCCAAGTTCCTTCATTCGTGATTTCAACCCTGTGACACCATCAGATCGACCAACTGAATCATAAATACCAGAGAGAGTAACATAGTTGTTGGCATTGCCTTCTTCTAGCTCAAAAAGCCTGTAAGCTGCAATCTCTCCAACAACGACATGATTATGCATGGCACAAGCAGAGAGCAACGCTCCCCACACACTGGCTGAAGGTTCCATAGGCATCTTTGATATGAACCTGATGGCTTCTTCGATGGCTCCAGCACGGCCCAGCAGGTCAATCATACATGCATAATGGTCAACAGTGGGCTCGACACCATGGACCTCACTCATCGACTCGAAGATCTTACGGCCATCGGTCACAAGCCCTGAGTGGCTGCAACTCGACAGGATCGAAGTGAAGGTGATGCAGTTTGGCTTCACCCCTCTCGAGACCATATCCTTGTAAACCATCACTGCTTCTTCTCCCATGCCATGGACACCGTAGCAGGATATCAACGTCGACCAGCTCACGACGTTCTTATCCCGCATACCTGCAAACACAGCCCATGCTGCATCCACACGCCCGCACTTTGCATACATGTCCACCAACGCATTTCCCACAGCAACATCTGAATCAAAAGCAATGCACCGCACCATCCTACCATGAATCTCCATCCCCTTCATCAGCTCCCCTTCCTTCGCACAGACATTCAGCACGCTCGGCACCGACCTCGGGTCTTTGGTCATGTTCACAGCTTCGACCTGAGCCCTCCTGAAACTCTCCAGAGCTTCCACTGCCTTTCCAGCCCGCGCATAACCAGTAACCAAGCAGTTCCACACCACAGCGTCTCTCTCCGGCATCTCGTCGAACACCCTGACTGCATCATCCAGCAGCCCGGCCTTCGCGTACATGTCCAGCAGCGCGCTGGAGACCACGACGTTGGGAAACAGTCCGAACCTGACGGAGAAGCCGTGCAGCGCGCCGCCGAGGACCGCGTCGGGGACCTCGGCGCACGCGCGGAGCGCCGCAGGGACGGTGTACCGGTCGGGCCGCAGCCCCGCGGCCAGGAGGCCGGCGAGGAGCTCCAGCGCCGCAGAGGGCGGCGACGCGGCTAGAAGGACGTTGTAGGCGTGCATGGACGGCGAGGGCATCGCGTCGAACACCTGACGCGCGCGTCGGAGCGCGCCGCAGCGGGAGTAAAGGAGGACGAGGTCGGTCTCAATGGTAGCGTTCGGGAGGTGGCCGGCAACCAGCGCGTGCGCGTGGACCTGCACGCCGGGGGATAGCGCCCCCGTAGCCGCGCAGCGGCGGAGGAGGCCGGAGAGGCGGCCGGCGGTGGGCGGCGGCATTTCGACGGCTGGCCGCCCCCCGTCCAATGTTTCCTAGTCATGTAACGGGCCTGGTAAAACGAGCAGGCGCAGCCCAGCGTAAACGGAGTGAGCCCAAAATGTTCTTGCACAAGTTTCTTACTTGCTCTCGTCCACACGTCTCGATGATGGTTCCTAAAAAAAAACGTCTCGATGATGGTGCTGGACCACCAGTGGTATCAGCTGGGACAGATGCAGTATGTGCCAGTGGCGATGGCCACCTGGGGGGAAGAAGCTCCCCAGTTAGATGAATGAGCAGTCAAGTTGTAGGCATTCTTGATTAGTGATAAGGCATACTGCTTGTAGTCTGAGTATTGATTAGTGATAAGGCGTGAACGAGCTCTCGGTTTTCAGTATTGATGCATTTCCCACACTGGAGTTGGAAGGTAGTTCCATTTTCATGTGTTGGGTAACATGTCAGTTCCACGAATTTCAGAATAAAAGAACACTCACTCTTTATAGTACTGACAGATGAAATTAAATGTCATGTAGTTTGCAGCTGTGATACCCAACCTTCCAATTGGTCCAAAGATTACAATGGTCATTAAGATGAAGAAAAATGAGAAAGGAACTGGAGAATATCACGAATCAACACCACCATTTCAGTTTCAAGACAGACAATTCCCGATGAACGGGAAACAGATTCATATATCGAGGATCAAACAATCATTGTAGGGAGAACGAGGAGAAAAGGAAAATAATAGCTTCATTCTCTACCAGCATGACGCAAGGTACTACCATCCTTCCTATATATGGAATTGGAGGCATTGGCAAGAAAACATTGGCAAAATTGGTTTTCAATGATAACCAATTTAAAGATTATTCTCAGGTTTGGATCTATGTGTCCCAGATATAAACTACTACCTCTGTCAGATGAGATGTGCTGGGCTATAATAAAACGATAAAGTGACCTTGAATTGAGAGATGACAAAGAAGATCTAAAGCAAATTGGAAAGGACATTGCGGTGAAGTGTGGAGGTGTTGCTTTAGCAGCTCAAACCCTTGGATACATGTTGAAATCTCTTACTTTTGTTGAGTGGGAGTCAGTGAGAAACAATGACATCGGGAATGCATCTACTCTGGAAGATGAATCTTTGATGCACCGTAATGTGCTTGCATGCCAGCTATTAAGCTACAGAAGTATGCTGCCAGCCTTGAAGTTATGTTTTGCCCATTGTGCATTCTTCCCTAAAGGTCACAAGATAGTTAAAAATGATCTGATTTACCAATGGATTGTGCATGGTTTTGTTACGCCGTCTGGCATGTTTTCTGCTAGGCAGATTGGTAGGAACTATGCTAAGCAACTTTGGGGATGTCATTCCTGCAACATTCAAAGGCATCTTCGGTAAGTTATGGTAAACCTGTTTAGCTATACAGTTCATTCTTTTATTCATCTACTCTCACACACCAGCCCCTGTGATTTTCCTTTTGAAGGGAAATGATCCACATATGTTTTAGGGTTGATGTTTGTCATTTGGTACTATATTCTTTGCAGCAGCACATTGAGAAATAAAATGAATTTGTTGCAATGATAAAATGTGCTATCCATAAAAATGAAAATTTCATAGAATGTGGTAGCCATAAAAATAGACAGGCTAAAGGATTTTATGCTGCACAAGGAAATGAGGAAGGGAAATACTTTCTCTTAAATTTGTCAAAGTCTGACACCATTAGTCTGGAAGATCTAACACAAACCGATGGCTTTTGTTGCAGGTTACTAGACTGCACTGCGATGATGTTACACTATTCAGCATGCATGACTTGGTGCATGAGCTCGCACGGTTAGTCGTGGTGGGCGATGTTTTGGAAGCTAGCAAATCAGGCAGCATTGGGAAAAGTTGCCGCTATGCAGTGCTCGCAGATTCCAGCAGTTCATTAAAACAATATGTGACATCTCCTGATAAGGGCACTGCGTTTTCTGGGTTATGGTGGAATTGGATTACGTGGCATTGCATTTTCATCAGCAAAGTACCTCCGCGTGTTAGATTTAAGTGAGTGCTACATACCGAAGTTGCCAAATTGTATCGGTAAATTGAAGCAATTGAGGTATCTTAATGCTCAGAGGGTTCAATGTAAAGTGATGCCTAGGAGCATCTCCAGCAGAACACCTAAAGAGGATACCAAAACCTAAAAACTGTCAAAACAGCTAAAAAACTGCTCCAGCAGAACACCTAAATAGATACCAAAACCTAAAATTTTTTTGTGTCTACCAAAATTTCTCTCTCCAAAACTCATATTTGGATTTCCATTCCCTGAAAACCAAAAACTCACGCACGCGGGAAGTGCCAACTGCCAGCCACGGACATTTCACCGCCCCGCCGCCGCCGCGACCGCATCCGCCCAGCCGCCACCGCCACGCCTGCCACAGCGAATCCACACACCTGTGCCGCCATGGATGGCGAGGACCACCTTCCGGCGCCCCCTCCCCCTCCTCCCGGTCATCCTAAGCCGCCAATAAAAGAGCTCGGCGCAAGGCGGCCATGGCCGGCGACCTCATGAGTGGCTCGCCGGGGTGGATAGCTTGGGGGCGGGGTGTGCGGCTCGCCGAGGTGCGTGGCGCCGCCGAGATGCGTGGAGCGCGGGCGGGCCGAGATGCCGGCGGCGCGAAGGTGGGGCGGGCTGGATCGACGCGGCTGCGTACATGAGCTCCAAATCATGCCACGCCGCAACCAAATCACGACGCGACGCCATCAAATCTCGCCGACGGGGAGCCGCGCCTCGCCCGCGACAGGTAGCCGCGTCGCGCCCGCGCGAGGCCACGCCTGCGCCGCCCCCTAGGCACCAGCTCCCACCCCGAGCTTCGGCGAGGAAGGTCGCCCCAAATCCCAGGCCGTCCCAAGGAAAGCGACGACGCGCAGCGCAGGGCGATGATGAGCGAGCTGGAGGGGAAGGAGGGAGGGCGTGGTGGAGGGGAAGATGGAGGCCGAGCTTGAGCGGCGTGGGCTTGCTTTGAGTCGGCGCCATGGAGGTGAGCTTGGCCGGTGACAGTTGTTTGGCGATGTGCAAAGCAAGAAGAAGCCGTGAGTTTGGATAAGGTTGGCGATTTTGCAGAAAAGACCTCGCAAAAAGGTGTAATTATTCATCGTTTTTCTGTGTCTTGTCATTTTTATGAAATCCTCCTTGAAGAGAAGAGTATTTCCAGATAGTTTTATAGGTATCCAGTTTTAGGTGGTCTGCTGGAGAGAAGCACAAATTTTTTCTGAAAGTCTTCTCTCTCCTCTACCTAAAACAAGTTTTAGGTCTCCAATTTTAGGTACACTGCTGGAGATGCTCTAAGTATGACCAAACTCACAAAACTAATCAACCTCAATCTTCGTGGATCTATGATGACAACAGTGCCAAAGTCAATTGGTCAAATGAGGTCTGATGCATCTTGACTTGTCATATTGTTTGAAAATTGTTAAACTCCCAGAATCATTTGTGGAGCTCAAAGAATTGGTTCATTTGGACTTAAATAACTGCCGAAGTGCTGATGTTTTCCCAGAATTATTAATGGGGCTCAAAGAGTTGGTGTATCTTGATTTATCGAAGTGTCATTGTCTCAAAGGTACAGTGAATGCCTTGGGTGGGCTTACCAAACTCCAATATTTGGATTTATCAGGAACATTTATGGGAAGGAAAAATTTGTCAGAGCTGTAAAAGGTCATGAGCAATCTCACTGAGCTACATTATCTGGGCCTATCGAGTATGAGTTCTATTGTTCCCGATCTATCAATAGCTGAAATGGGTACTTTCATTTACCATATCAGCTCCCTTCCCAACTTGGAGCATCTGAAGTTGTCTTATAATCCAACGATTGTGACTCTACCTGAAAGTATTGGCTGCCTTAGGAAACTATGTATGGACCTCTCATCTTGTAGAAATCTAAAGTCACTTCCAAAAACTATAGTTAAAATGGATAGCTTGAGGATTCTCTATGTGGAAGGCTGCTATAATCTGGATAAGTCCAATCTAGATCAATTAAGCTTCCTTGGCTTGTCAAACCTTGTCGTCCACTGTGGTCATCTAAGAGCTGACCTCATGTTTCAGCATGCCAATCCTGATAAACAGCTGAAGATAAGTAGCCTTGAGCGTATGAAGTCCACAGAGTTGGCTCAAAGCATTGAGCGAATGAGAAAACAAAGAATTGAAAGATTAGATCTTGAGTGGAATAGAGATGACGAGAGGTTTGTGGAGGACATGGAGGTTTTGGAAAAGCTATTACCACCAATAACTTTGAAGTACTTTGAGCTGCGAGGTTACAATAGTGTCTGCTTTCCACCCTGGGTGATGTCCTTTAATCAGTGTCTCCCAAATATTGTTGGTATTTGGATGTGTGATTTGCCAAAGTGCAATAGTCTGCCACCACTTGGTCAGTTACCAAACCTGAAAAAACTACACATTCGAGGGATGGATAGTATCACAAAAATTGACGAGGGGTTCTATGGTGGAGAAAGAGCCTTTCCTCATTTGTGGGAATTTGAACTAACATGTATGGAAAGCCTAGAAGAGTGGATCACGATATATTCCGATGAAGAGAACAATGTGAATGAATTGATGGGCCCCAACCTGCACCGGTTGTCACTATGTGATTGTCCCGATTTGAGGCTTAAACCGTGCCCACCAAAAGCTAAGCTCTGGGAGATTGTGAGGAGTGATAATGTACTAACATCATGGGGTGAGGTGAAACAAACTTGTGCTTCCTCTTCTGCTGCAGTAACAGATGTTACTGTGATATCCAGCAAGGTTCCTATGCATCAGTGGAGGTTGCTGCATCACCTCCCTGCTCTCAGTAGTTTAAGAATCGAGGGTTGCAGTGATGTGACATGCAGCTCACGAAAGATCATGCGGTGCCTCTCCTCCCTTCAATCACTGCATCTAGAAGACAATGGTCAGCCGGAACTACCTCAATGGTTGGGTGAGGTCACCAATCTCCGTGAATTAGATATACGTGGGTACTTAAAGCTACATGACCCGATCGAGTCCATGAAGCAGCTCACTTCTCTACGTGCGCTGTGTCTGTTTCGTTGTGGTGGAACAACAACACCGCATTGGTTGGGTGAACTCAACTCCCTAGAAGAATTGCTCATCTCAGATTGCCCGGAGCTCAATAATTTGCGAGGGACCTTGCAACAGCTCACTTCTCTCCAGTTACTATCATTGGATAATTGTGGCATTTCATCACTACCAGAATGCTTGGGCAATCTTTCCTCTCTCAGGAGACTTGAAATCGTAGATTGCAGGGGTATCAAGTCTCTTCCTGAGAGTTTCAAGAAAATCACCAAGTTAGAAGACTTGAACATTATCAATTGTCCTGAATTGCAGCAGTGGTGTGAATTATAGGAGAACAAGAAGAAGCTTGCTCGCATCAAAAAAAGAGTTATAGCCCTTACCTTCAGGACTGTCCTTGGGGCCATGCAACATGAGCCATCGCACAAGGCCTACAATTATGAGGGAAATGTACTTGATATCTGAGATTAGGAGTTAAGAGAGAGAGAAAATCACACGATCTCCAACCAAGTGTCAGGATGCTAGCTTTATGAATAGTTGAGAAATGTAGCCGGCAACCCATGCATTCGCAATGTGTAGGCATGTACTTTTGTTATCATTATCTAAAAATACATAACTTTGTCATTGAGCTATATGACATTACACTATTTCATTTAAATATGAAGTACCACAAACATGAAATTGATATGACCAATCATATTTTTGTTGCTTCCAAGAAAAAACATGTAAACTCTGGCATCATCTCTAACATCCCAATTCTAGAAATTTAGTGAAATTTTCATATGAAAACCTGACCTTGCCCTCTGTTGTGTATTTCTTTTTTTTTTTTTTCCAAATTTTCTTGGTGTCTTTGATGTCTTCGCAATTGATTCAGCCTTTTTTTGATTTGTTTTCCCATAAGGAAATATTTTTCCATTCCGGAATCTTTGAAACAGTATGTATCATTTTTTTTTCTAAATTTTATAATTGATCAAGAAGCAACTGCATGCTTTGAGTTTGTGAGGTATTCTAGCTAGGTGCTAGCACATCTAGAAATTGGTCGCACATGTTCAACCCACTACTTAATTACATTCATTAGAAGAGTTAAGTATAGTGGAACATTCCGGAGACGGAGATGCAACGGTACATGCTTAACCTTCGAAGTGTTCAAGAGAAGATATTAAGTTGGGAGGACACCAGCCAGGGCGTACCGCAGCGGTCTCGAAGACAGCGAGGAGCTCCAGGGCCGCGCCGGACGGGGACGTCGCAGGGAGCACGTTGCACGGGCGGCGAGGACATTCTGTCGAACAACTCGCGCCCGCGATACAGCGCCCCCGCAGCGGCAGATGGTCGGTCTCGAGAGCAGCTTGCGGGAAGAACCCGCCGACAAGCGCCCGCGCCGCGCGTCGACCAGCGCCCCCGCCGCAGCGAAGCGAAGGAGGAGGAGAGACAGGCGGCCGGCGGCGGGCGGCGTCATTCCGACGGCCCCCGCCACTTCTTCAAGCTATCCGGTGACAGGGAGCAGGAAGGACTAGGCCCAGCCCAACCGGGGCCTTGACGTCCAAAGCTTCAAAGCCCAGCAACAGATTAGTGTTAACTGCTCGCAAAAGGAACTGGATTAGTCCCACATCGGCGGTGTAAGCGAACGGTGAGGAGTCGAGGGCTTCAAAATGGTGCGATGGTGAACTGGGTAAGGCATGATCCTTCAGGCAGTCAAAGGGATATGATGAGTGGTAAAAGCTCGCTAATATAACTGCGAGAGGGGTGCCTGCCCCAAAATAAGCCTGTTACGACAACAGGGCACTCACATGTTTACCATCTGATCCCGAAACTAATTCAATTTGAAAACGTTTCTTTTATTCACATGCTTTACCTTCTGATTCCGAAACCAATCCAATTTGAAAACGTTTCTTTTTATTTCATTTTCTTGATTACTAGGTTGCTTAGATTAGATTTGTTTACATATGGAATTGTTTAATGTTATATTTTTAGACAATCTCAAGGGGACAGTATATTATTACTTTTTGGAAAAAGTCTTCCTTCCAAATAACACCTTAAATTATAATTTAGTTTACTTTACCCCTAACATTTGCTAAATCAGCTCACTTTACATTTTTTGTCTTCAATCCAAAGCGATATCGCTAACGTAGACTCATGTCAAGATGGTTTTATAGATACAACTCAACATAGGTTCATTCATACACGACGCTAGCCCACGATCATATGGTGAACTTTTAGGTGGAGATTGGCAAGAATGAATACGCCATTGTAGATCAAGATGTAGGCATATTAGGACAAATTGTTGGATAGAAATTGACAAGAATGCGTCACATCACCTTATAATGCATGTGTTCTGGACCGAGTATGTAAAAATAAGCTTGATCTAACTCCACGTGAGTGAAATCACATTGGATTGGAGAGAAAAGGTGTAAAATGAGCTGATTTGACAAATGTTGGAGGTAAAGTAAACCAATTTATAGTTTATGTGGTTATCTATACTTCGGCTAAACTTAGAGGGTGCAAAATAGACTTTATCCTTACTTTTAAAATGTGTTGGGAAAAATGTTTCACTTACCTAATCAGTTCAGTCAGTTCTAAAAATTAAGCTATTTTTTTTTCATTCACGGAAGAAACTGAACACGGTCAGACATGTTGGAGAGGGCATCATCTAATTCTCATCCTGGAATAAACAGATTTTTTTAAAAAGAGTGAAGATTACGTTTTTCTTGCTAAATTACTGGAGCACGCAAATCTGAAATTTTTTATCAATTTTCTTTTGCTATTTTCTAGGCTCTTTGGAATTATTTTCAGCAAGACATTTCTAGACAGTTATAGCAGACATTTCGTTTTATTTTACTCTTGTTAATATTTCTTAAAGTGTTCAAAACAGTTTTGGAAATATGAAGAAAAGAAAGAAGGTTTTTGCAACTTTTTATGTTCAAAAAACAGTTTTGGAAATAGTGAACAAAAGAAAGAAGGTTTTGTCAACTTTTTATTATCAAAAAAACGAATGACATAGCACCGCCGACCGTGGGGATCGAACCCACGACCACGTGGTTAAAAGCCACGCGCTCTACCACTGAGCTAGGTCGGCTTGCACGGACATGCTGATCTATATGGTTGGAATAAAGCAACAGGAGGAGAGCACCAGGTAGCAATCGAAACAGCATGGTCCATATGCTTTGCCTGCGTCGAAGGGGACTGCACCCTTGTGAAATGTAAACATTTATGCAGTTCGAAACTACTCTAAATTGTAAGCACTCTGAAGAATTGAAGTGTCCAAACCTTCAAAATCCTTATAAATTAGTTGCTTTGACTGCTGTTTTTTCTTAGAATTCTATAAATCTTTACAAATTAGGACAAGGTGAATAGCGAAACATCATATCCACATGCCAACTTTATGCGGTAGATAGCCACCTAAGGCAGGTACATAGGTGTTGTCTTATAAATGGTTTCATAATCATAAGACGATTTATGAGACCACATATACAATGGATGGTTGTTTTAGTTGTCTCAAAGAAGTACTATAATTCCTTTATTTGGAGATGGAAAAAAGAATATTTATGAGTTACATGGCAACTACAACTCATACAATAGTGTGAAAGCCGTCCTATACTCCTAAATTTTACCGCATGAGGTGGTTGCCTCGCCAAACAACCGCTTTTTCTCTCACCTCTCTCTATCTTCCATGTCACCAAAAATTTTATATAATAACGTATGAGACGGACTATGAGACTGCCTTCGTGTAGTATTATACCTGCCCTAACCCAGTTGACCCGTCAGCAACTGAGTGGGACCTAACCCAGTTGGCCAGTTTGCCACCTAACCTAGGTTTGCTTTTTTTTTTTTTTTTGTTTTGTTTTGTTTTTTGTTTTTAGATGACCACCTAACCCAGTTGACCCGTCAGCAGCTGAGTGGGACCTAACCCAGTTGGCCAGTTTGCCACCTAACCTAGGTTTCTTTTTTCTGTTTTTTTGTTTTGTTTTGTTTTTTGTTTTTAGATGACCACCTAACCCAGTTGACCCGTCAGCAACTGAGTGATAACGATATCATGACCAAGGCAGCACTTTGTCAAGGCTAACTTTTCAACCACATGTGAGCAGGCACACAATTAAAATGAAAATGTTGTAGGATTCCAAGAATACTTCTTCCCACATCACATTAGGACTTTGCTACACGCACACTCTCGAGCTCTCAGAACTTGAAGCAAGAAAAGACAATGTAGTATGATAAAAAAAAAGGTACCAATGCTTAACCGCTATTGTCTCATATAGTGGAAACAATTTATTTACTAGCCGAAAAATTCATTGTGTCCATTTCACTGCGAAACTAAAATTATGGATCCTCAAAAAGACATATTTTATTGTCTAGGGTATAATAAAGTGGGTTTTTCCATGATGGAGCTCACTATGGGATTAGCGAAGGTAGGTGCGTCAAAACCTTAACGTAATCTTCATCGATCACTACGAATCTAACCGGTCGATAGAGATGAGGCCATTGTCAGTGGTCATTTGTTCAGCTTGTTCGCCTTGCCTGCTGTTTATCAGCAGCTACAGTGTTCACAGTTATTTCTTCAGCAGTCGCTACAGTGTTCGCAGTTACTTCTTCAACAGCCGTTACAGTAAAACAGCTGCAAAACAGTCTGCCGAACAAGCCCACTATTGACATCCTCACAATGGTAGAGTCTAGATGGGCCAAAAAAGTGGGTCCCATGAGAAATAAAAAATGATTCAGCTCCAACCGTCGTTTCTCCCGATTCCTCCCCAACCTCCAGCCTTGCCGGAGCAAGATGACGGCAGCCCTATGTCCTCCCCTCCATTCCCTCACTGGATCCTGACAGCGGGTCCCTCCTCCCATTGCGAAACCGAGCCCTGGGCAAGGGACGGCGACACGCGAAGACGACATGCTCTGATGCTCGAGCTGGCAGTGCAGGAGGCGCGCGACGACGACCAACTCGAATTGGCGATGCAGGAGGGCGCGGCAACGACAAGCTCGAGATGAATACACGGGAGGGCTTGCGACGACGGTCCAGAGAGGCTCTCCCGCCGGCGGCCTTCCACCATTGTAGCTTGGCCTTCCCTTGCGCGGCGCGAGGCCACGGACCGGTGAGACAGGGGCAAGGAAGATGAGAGAAAATATTGTCGACTGGAGCTATTTCCTTGCAATGGACCGGTTGCACAATGTCTTTAGACCACTTGAAGGCATTGTTTATTCTCTATGGACCGCTTTACTGCAACATTGCAGTTGCTCTAAGTTGAAGTATGGACCCATACACCCCAGAGCAGCATCAAGACGTAACTAGACAAGAGTAAGTCGAGCAGCACTGCATTTGATGGTCATGTTAAAATAGTACGACTTAAGGCTTAAATTACTTCAGCTCTATCATATCAAAGAGAATCTTACCATTTAAAGTATTAAATAAAGTTTAATTACAAAACTAATTGCAAAATCTCTGAGCTAATTCGCGAGACGAATCTAATAAGGGTAATTAAGCTATGATTAGCAGATGATTATTGCAGCATAACTGTACCAAAACATATATTAATTAGGCTCATTATATTCATCTCACAAATTAGCACCTATCTGTCAAAAAAAATTTGTCATTAGACTAATCAAAATATTCTTAAATGACAAAATTCTTTTTGATGTGACAGAGCTAAAGTCTAGCCTAAAAAAACGAATACCCCTAAGGCATGCTGACATTGTAAGGACTTTCTTGAAGTGGTCCATACGTAAGGAATCTAGAGCTGCGCAGCATATAAAATGAACCAGTGCCGATTATTTAGGCCCTGTTCGTTTTCTCTAGACCTAAATTTAGACCTGTCACAAGTATTAAATAAAGTCTAATTACAAATTTTTTTTAAATGGGTGCTAATTTACGAGATGTATTTAATGAGCCTAATTAATCTATGTTTTGCTAAAGTGATGCTACAGTAACCATCGTCTAATCACGGCTTAATTACTCTTATTAGATTTGTCTCGCAAATTAACCCAGGGTTCTGCAATTAGTTTTATAATTAGACTTTATTTAATACTCCTAAATAGCAAGATTCTCTTTGATATGACAGGTCTAAATTCAGGCCTAGAGAAAACGAGAGCCCCTCAGATATCTAAGGCTACATATGTTTTGGAAAAAAACAATGTAATCTAACACAAGAAGGCTAACACAGTACAGTTCAATATTTTGGGTAGGATTCTATTTGACACAATATATGCATGGATATGCAAACGCACATTCCTCTCTCCCCTCTTTGCTTTTTTTTTTGCGGGGCTTCCCCTCTTTGCTTTTTTTTTTCGGGGTTCTCCCCTCTTTGCTTGTACCTATTGCAAAGCCGAGTAAGTACCTCCAGCTTTTCTATTAACTAGGTGAGTGCCCGTGTGTTGCTACGGATGTTGAATAGAGCAATGCTACAGTTACATAAAGGTTTTATGCAAGTTTTAGGCTCTTGCTGATGTGGCAATCAGTGATAGTCATGTTCTGCTTAAATTAAGGAGTGAAGATTGGACCAACCAATGACGCAGTGAAACATAAGTTGTTTGTGGGAATTTTGTAACCGGTTAAGTAGACATAGCATTTCATGAAGCCCCATGCAAATACTTTATTTTCAAGAACAAGGCTTTACCTTGTCATATGTACTTTTAGATGCTCTAACGTGTAGCAAGAACTCAACATATCACATAAAGATTAGCAAAACAGTAGAATTTACACAGTGATGATAACACGCTTTCGAGCATTTTGATAACAAGGCAGGAGAATAATACAGAGCATAGAACCTATTACAACTTGGAATCTTGAATTTGAAGTTTTCGACTTTCTGTTTCTTGCCTTCACTCCCATACCAAACACAACTAACATCCATCGTATAGTCTAATATCAAAACTAACATACATTCCATAGTCATTGAGACACATGGACTAATTTAAATTGATGAGAAAACAAAAATCTTATGTCAATACATGACTAATTTAGAGAGTTGACAGGCACAGAAAAAAGTTGGAATGCAGGAAAACAGAAAAAAGGTTTGAACTGGTAACATATAGCTCTGATTGTTGAGGAGCGCTATCAGAATTCGCTGGTCCCTACTCCCTACACAGATATGCAACATATGTGCAAAATGTGCAAAGCCTTGATTCTTCAATTACGAACAAGTACACAAAGATAAACTGGAGTATGAAAAATAAAAGCGAAGGAGATTGTGCAGCATACACGGGATGTAGAAAGTGCATTGTTACAGATGGAGTAGTTAACATTCCCCTTCTATTTTGTGGCTAAATCAATTTTGACTGATAAATAACTTAGTATACATGAATTATCCTACAGATATGCTGCCATTTCAGTTATCATCTCTAAACCCCTTGTAGCTTTCAAACAGTTGTAAAAGAGAACAAAAACTCATGAAATCCAATGAAGATTGCAGAAAAATGCTAATCATCAGCATTCCTTGAACTGGAGAAGAGAAATATAAAGTCAGGATTTTTTGACGGAAATATAAAGTCAAGATTCACCAGTCACGAATAACACATCTGCAGGGTGGAGCGAAACAAGATCGGAAAATGTGAAGAAACTGTCGCAACTCTGAATCACCAGGAATTTGCCTGCATTCTGACCATTTCAGCTGCATTAAAAATTTATAATCTTCAGGGAGAATTCGATCATAAATGCCGTGTACAGATCTCGTAGCATAAGATGTATTGTTAGCTGTAAATTATAAATATATGATGACAGTACGGGACATCAATTTTCTTTCCTATCAATCTTCTTTGATTAACGAATATTAGGAAGAGTAAATCGGAGCTTGAGAGTTAGTTAAACTTTACTAAACTGAATTGGGCCACTAAATTTTACCACATATCAACACCGACTGCAAATGGATCCAGTTAACTCTGTACTATATCTCATATTGTGCTAATTAATACATCAATAGTAACAAACTGTAACCATGAATCATATAAAAATATCGCGCATGACATTAAAGCATTGATGTTAAATAGCTGACATTCTCACAGCAAAAAAAAAAAAAAAAACGCTGACATCCACCAGGCTGAGAATAGAGAACGAGAGAAATGTCGCTCTATACTTCTTCTATTTAGAAAACAGAAACCAACACTCAGTCTACCCACCTCAAATATAGTCCCCGTGAAGTTGATATGCACCTGCTTCCACAAAAATGTTAATGAAGCCACACGAGCTTCAATTGTAATACTGTTGTTTCATAGACTCATCAATCAGGCATCGCAACAGAGCCAACGCCACCTTCTAGTCCACCTAGCTTAGACGCTCCATGGTTGAGAGGCTACCCGGCCGTCCTTCCAACTCTAGCATTTTCAGAGTGACATACAAACTGCTCCTACAAAATACGATCAACAAACAGGTTTTGTAAAAAAGAAAAAAGAAAAAAAGGACAAGTTTTCTGAACTATGATTGCAAAATTACAGCCGATAAGTCTTCATGATGTTACACATTCAGAGATCAGTTTGCCACAAATGGTTTATATGGAGTGGCATCTACTGGAGAGTGGACCTCTTTTCCATCAATCAAAGCTACCTACAGATCCCAATATTTTGAATGGTCGAAAGGGATGAAATACACTTGATAATAATAAGTACTTGCCATTTTCGTAACATACGCAGAAACATAGATTACTTCAAAAAGAAATTTGTACCCGGAAGAAGTTAGCACCTGGCAACTCAACCGAACATCGTCAATGCTTCCATTTTGCCGTCGAACGTTCTCATGCTTGGCCTGCTGACCTTGGAGCCTTGATGAATGAACTACACTCAGAATCAATAAAACAACATTAATCTCTACAAATTTTAAGAAATTACTACAGCTACCAATTACTGTATACAATAGTTCAAGCATCAGCCAATTCATAATTTTATCCCACAATTTATTGAGTTTTTAGTTCCATGGTCATACTAATTTGTATCCAGACCTGTGCTCTTTTCAGATAAAGGGTCGATGAAAAAAAGTCATTCTATAGATATGCAGGGGAGCAATCAAGCACAGCGTTACATACGCAGGGGAGCAAGTGAGCGAACCTGTAGTCCTGAGTCGAGCAACGTCAGCGATGCAGCGTGGCTCCTCAGCGGCACGATGGCGACGATCGGTTCCTCGACGCGATGAAGGCGGAGTGGGCTCGGGCGTGGATCGATACGGCGTGGGTTGGGACGTGGATGAGGAAGACCAGCCCTCCTAGGTTGGCGGTGCGGCACCACGGCCGTGGCGGAAGATCGACGGGCGGTGGCATTGCGCGGAGGAGGGGATCACGGCCTCACGAGGGAGTCGGCGGCGCGGTGGAGGCGAGCCCCGCAACTTTCGGATGGCAGAGCGTGCGCGTCGCAGATTTTGGATCGCAGGGAGCACGTGCGTGCGGGTCGGGGCTCGGAATACGATTTTTGGGGAGGGGGCGCGATATGGTTTTTGCGGGGAGCCTAGACCCAGAGGTGGCGCGGATTACGGTTTTTATAGGAGCGGAATAAAGGCATGCGCGGACGACCTCCTTCCGATTCATGAGTTGTACATAGATAGAGATTCTACCTAGCTACCATTGCAAAAGTCTACCAATATTCCCTCGCAAAAAAAGTCTACCAATATTCGTTGGCAACTAACTTTTTTTTTTCGAGGAACATTGGCAACTAACGACGGGTTAGCAGTTGGCAGAGGCAAAGCCAGGCAATATTGTCCCTTCAATATTATCATATCAGATATCTTAAAAAACTCTACAGTGTTGTCTTGGGCAATGGCACAATACACACTTAAATGCATTATTAATACTCTTTCTGTTTCATTTTACTTGGCATCCTAGCCTGATTCAGTTTTCTCAAAATAATTAGTATTCTCAATTCTCGATGCATCTTTCTCTCTTCTCAATACACCTCTATCTCTATCTCTCTCCTCCGCACCCACATTACCAAGTTTCCTTAATCTTCGTGCTGAGAACTAAAACATTAATTATTTTGGACAGAGGAAATAGTATTTTAGGGTATGTTTGTCTTGAGAGATGAGAAGGGATGGGATGGGATGGCCCCATTTTTTGATGTGTTTGGTTCAGTGTCAATGATGAGATGGACGCTGAGTAGATATTCCTCAAAGATAAAGATGTCGGATGAATTCATCCCTCAGAAACGGGAGGACGAGCTCGTCCTCGCTCCACTCGCGTCTTCTCCCCTGACTCGAGTCACCCCTGCGACCCTTCGTCTCACCTCCTCACCCCACCTGACCTCACTCCCATCCAGATCTGGGGCTCTACGGCGGCCATGGATTCGAGCCGAGGTTGATTTTCCGCAGGCCGAGCAAGTCGCCGCAGGGCGAGCAGGCATCAGGCGGAGGCGGCGAGCAGTCCACGGGGGGTAGGCAAGCAGCAGGCGCAGAGCGAGCAGGCAAGGGACGCGCTTTGGAGTTTGGAGCATCCATAGCTTGTTTGACGAGCTCGACAGACGAGGGCGGAAGAAATAGAATCTGCAGCCATGGCGAAGCTTGAAGCCATGCTCGCCTCCTCCCTCCTCAACTTGGTGAGCCAGCAGATAGGTGCTGCCATCGGAGGCCAGATCAGGTTGCAGCGCGAGTTCGACAAGGACCTCAAGAAGATGAAGGGAGCGCTGGAGTCGGTGGAAGCAGTGCTCCAGGACGCCGAGAGGCGGTCCATCCAGGACGCCACAGTACGGTTGTGGCTGAAGCGTCTCAAGGACGCCATGTATGACATATCAGATATGCTCGATGAGTTCGAGGGCGCCGACTCCAAATTTTTCGGACGAAAGGTATGTGCAGACTTTCAGAACAGCTTACTTACCTTTGAAATTGGTTTGAATTTACTGGTAGAAAGTTCAGAATTTTAATTTCTCCCCTATGTTTTTGGTATATTATTAAGCTCAAAGAGTATGAACTGGTCACATCATTTCATCAATGCTAAATAAAAAATATATATTTATGTTTATTTGAACACGTACTAAGTGCAAATTTTACCACCAATAATCAAGTGGAAATACTGTGCTCATAGTGTCAGAATAATTAACTTTGTCTTATTTCTCCCCTATATTGCTAATATACTAAGCGTTACGTACGTATATACCTATAAGTCTCTTTTGTTTCACATATTTTGACTTTTCAATGTCTCCAAGATAAATCTTGTCTAAACTTTATCGTAAATAGTCAGTTACCAACATAACTCTTGACATTTCAGTAATATCATTTACAGCTTAATCTAAACAAATATTAAATCGTCTTGAAAGATAAATCTTGTCATATATAACAGTGGTCAAAGTCATAAGTTGGACCAAACATAGTGGTAAGGAGGTAGGTGTACTATTGATTGATGAGATTATTATAAGAGTTTAAGAACTTGAACTGTTCAACATTTTCAAAGTACTGACAGCTAAAGAATCTCTTGCAGTTGGTAGCTATGATCCCCTGTATCAGAATTGGTCCGAGGTTTTCCATGGCTAACAAGATGAAGACGATGAGAGAGGAACTGGACAACATCACAAAGCAACACCTCGATTTCGGATTCACAACAGATATCAGCTCAATTTCTCAGCCAGTTCCCGACGAACGGGAAACAGATTCATACTTACATGATGAAACACTCATAATAGGGAGGGCTGAAGAAAAAATGATAATTATGAATCGTTTATTCGAAAGCACAACACGAGACATCACCATCCTTCCTATCTACGGAATTGGAGGCATTGGCAAGACAACCTTGGCAAAATTGGTTTTCAATGATACCTTATTCAAAGATTATTCTTCAGCATGGGTCTATGTGTCCCAGCTATTTACCTTAAATAAGATCTGCAACTCTGTCATATCTCAGTTATCAAAAGAGGAGAGCCATATAGTTGAGAAGCAGATGTTGCGCAACCGCCTCCGCGAGCTACTTGCTGTTGCCAATAAGAAAATTATGATAGTTTTAGATGATCTGTGGGAACAACAAGAATTTCAATTGGATGAATTGAAGGACATGCTAATGTTTGGAGATGGTGGCAAGGTCATTGTTATCGTGACCACACGGGATGAAGCCATTGCCAACAAAATTTGCACTGTGCAGCCATACAAGTTACTTCCTTTGACAGATGAAATGTGCTGGGATATAATAAAACAAAAATGTGGCTTTGAAGCTAGAGATGATAAAGCACGGCTAGAGCTAACAGGTGTTGCTCTGGCAGCTCAAGCACTTGGATACATGTTAAAACCTTTGACTTTTGGTGAATGGGAGTCAGTGAGAAACAGTGATATTTGGAATGCACCTGAGTTGAGAGGTGAATTTTCTCCACATCGTAATGTACTTGCATGTTTGCTATTAAGTTACAAGAGTATGTTGCCGCATTTGAAGTTATGCTTCGCATATTGTGCAATCTTTCCGAAAGGTCACGAGATAGTCAAAGATGATCTAATTTACCAATGGATTGCTCATGATTTCATAGCACCATCAACCATATTCTCTACTAGGCAGCTTTGCGAGAGTTACATTAAGCAACTTCTGGGATTGTCCTTCCTTCAACGTGCTAAGTCAGTTTCGGTAAGTAATTGCTTATGTCTACACATTTCTTTCTTTATCAATCACACTGAATCCAATTTTGGACATATTATTATTTCCGGATGCTCCTGTAGGTCTATAAATTAGCTTTCGACAAATAACGCACACTGATCTTGAACTATGCACGAGATTTGCCAGATTTTCTATTCAATGTTTGTTGAATATTAAATGTTTTGTGCTTGCCATTTAAGTCCACGAACGAGCTTATGACTCACGTAGTTTGTAGGCAGATTGCAATGCCAACTGGCTTCGGAGCTTCCAAGTATCTGAATGGGATAATATGGACCGTAATAGAAAAATATAATTTATTTTCATATATTTGTCCTATAACTAATGTTACAACTACTGCAAAATGAGAATATTTTTCCTCCAATGCTAATGAATAGTTAGTTATAGATTCCAGACACTTAACGCAACCAATGTGGTTTTGATGCAGACTAGTGGGATGCATGGCACAGATATTCCAGTGTTTACCATGCACGACCTGGTGCATGACCTTGCAAGATTGGTCATGGATGATGAACTTTTGGATGTTAGAAAAATTGGAAAAACTGGAGTAAGCAGTTTTCGGTATGTTGTTCTCACAGATTGTAGCAAACCACTAAATTTATCTGGGATTTCTCCAGCCAAGATAAGAGCGATGCTTTTTCTGGGCTGTGGCAGCATCGTACTCCATGGTGCTGCAATTTCATTTGCTAAGTACATGCGTGTCTTGGACTTAAGTGAATGTTCTATTCAGAAATTGCCAGACTGTATTGGTGAATTCAGGCAGTTGAGGTATCTTAATGCTCCAAGGGTACAAAACCAAATTATTCCCTCGTGTATCACAAAACTCTCAAAATTGAACTATCTAAATCTTCGAGGATCTTCAGTCACTTCACTTCCGGAGGAAATTGGTGAAATGAAATGTCTGATGTATCTTGATTTATCATATTGTAAGAAAATACATGAACTCCCAGATTCATTTTCGGAGTTAAAACAATTGGTTCACCTTGATTTATCAAACTGCCCAGGTGTTGAAATCATACCAGAATTAATAGCTGGGTTAAGGAGTTGGTGCGTCTGGACTTATCAGAA
Organism: Eragrostis nindensis; assembly: GCA_012490785.1. Classification (NCBI taxonomy): domain Eukaryota; kingdom Viridiplantae; phylum Streptophyta; class Magnoliopsida; order Poales; family Poaceae; genus Eragrostis; species Eragrostis nindensis. The sequence goes on along the minus strand of JAAXCT010000740.1, from coordinate 230,562 downwards.
TGCAATTATTTTCAAGGTACAGGGAAGGCTCTGGGCAGCCTGACCAAACTTCAGTATCTAAATTTATCTCAAAGGTTTTCAGGATTAGGAAATTTGGTAGGCCTTCACGAAGTCATCAGCAATCTCACAGAACTCCGATATTTAGGTTTATCTGGAAGCTTGGCTTCTATCTTCTGTGGCTTATCCTCTCCTGATCTGGGCAACTTCTTTGCCCGTATCAGTACCCTTTGCGATGTAGAGCATCTGGACTTGTCTCGGAATAATATCATTACCAGTATACCTGAAAGTATCGGCAGGCTTAGGAAGCTTCATACCCTGGATGTATCGAGTTGCGACAATCTGAAGAGGATACCTCCCTGTATACATGATATGGAAAATCTCAAGATTCTTGATGTGAAGGGTTGTGATGAACTAGATGAGCCCAAGATATTTCGATCCAACTCTTTTGCCATGTTACCACACTTTATAGTACACGCTGATGATGGTGCTTCTAGCAGTAATATTGGTTTGCTCCGACTAGCAAATCCTGGTGAGCTGAAGATAACCAGGCTTGAACTTGTAAAATCTGCAGAAGAGGCTCAGAGTATAAACCTGATAAAAAAACGAAGAATTGAAAAATTGAAACTTCACTGGAGTGCTGACTCTAAGAGGTCTGTGGAGGACATACATGTGTTGAGAGAACTAGTGCCACCAAGCACCGTAAAGGAGTTTGAGATAAAAGGTTATAGCAGTAAACACATCCCATCCTGGGTGATGGCCATTGCTCATTACCTCCCTAATCTTGTGAAAATCGAGATGGAAGACTTGCCCATGTGCAATATCTTACCCCCACTTGGTCAATTACAAAACTTGGAAAAGCTAATTATCAGAGGAATGCAAAGTATCACAAATATAGGCATGGGCTTCTCTGGTGGCAACGCGGGAGCCTTTCCTCGCCTGAAGGAATTCGAACTAAGATGCATGGAAAACCTTGAAGAGTGGAGCACAATGTACTCCCATGGACAAGGTGGTTCGATGGAATTCATGTTCCCTAACCTTAAGGAGTTAACAATAAGCGACTGCCCCAAGCTAAGGTTGAAACCACATCCCCCAAGAACAAAGAATTGGATGATACAGAATAGCGATAATGTAATATCATCATGGGGAGAGAGAGGTCACTCCGGTGCATTGTTCTTTGCTCCAGGAACAAGTCTGCAGGTCATATCATGCGATGTGCCTCTGCATGAATGGAGGTTGCTTCACCACCTCTTTGGCCTTGCTCATTTAAAAATCGTGGATTGCAGTGATCTAAGCAGCTCAGCACAAATCATAAGAGATCTATCAACCCTCCGAGTGCTCCACCTGACTCCCTACGTAAGAGATAATGATCAGCCAAAACTACCAGAATGGTTGGGTGACCTCTCGAGTCTTCAAACATTAGTCATAGATTGGTTTCCGGAGCTAGATGCGCCTGTGGAGACCTTCAAGAAACTCACTTCCCTACAATCATTGCGGCTGTTGCACTGCAAAAGCATGACATCACTGCCACAATGGTTAGGGGAACTCACTTCTCTAAAGCAGCTGGAGATCTCAGACTGTCCCCAGCTGTATAATTTGCATGAGGGCATGACGCGCCTCGCCTCCCTCCAGTCACTAGCAATAAGGAATTGCGGGGGCATTCTGTCACAAATAGAATGGCTGGGTAGCCTTTTGGCTCTCGAGGAACTTATTATCTTGGATTGCAAGGGCATCATGTCTTTGCCAGACAGCATAGAGGACCTCACCAGGCTGAAAGAATTACAAATTTCTGGCTGCCCAGAATTGAAGCAGTGGTGTGACAGCACCTGGAAGCTCGCTCGTATAAAAGAAAAGGTATTTGCTCGCCGTGCTTGCTGCCTTATCCATCTAATGTTTCACTGAGCACTCTTTTGTCATCTTATTACAGAATTTATTCCTCTTTGCATCTGTGAGGCGAGCCTGCAAGGCAAAAGTTTCATGATTTCAATATATATTGTCTTGTATATACCTGTTCTTCTCTCCTGAAACTGCTACGTGTTGTTCAGAACATACAAATAACTATGATCAGAAAGGAAGAAAGTATAAAAGCTAGTATTGTAATGTGTTTGTTAGGTAATACAAATACATGAGAGAAATACCTAGTATCCATTTGGTACCTAGACTTGGATAATTGCTTTATTCTATTATCTAAAAATGTATGTGATATATAGAATTTTAGAAATATTCTTTTCTTATTAAGGAGAAAGGTTCAAGCAGGCAATCTATTTGTTGTTTTCGAACTCTGTTACAAATTAGATCCCTGTGAAAATGTTTGTAAACTAAAAAAGGGGAATAGTCAATATTATATTACACTACATTTATAATATTTGATTTTGTGTCTGTTTTGTGATATGTTCGAAAAGGTATCCAAATCAGTAAAAGGGGTCAAAAGCAAGAAAACATGTGCTAATGTATACCAGCGACAGTGGAAAGTTTATGAGTGTCATTTCATGTTTTCTTTTCTTATTTTTCTAGAATTCAACACCTGTTGCTCCTGTGAACTAGAATTTAGCTAATGTGCCGATTGAATTTGTTTTGCAGCGTATCGGTGAGTAGTAGTAGTGACTTGATTAGTTCAACAGTGTATCAAGAGCCTCAATCATTACAATAGACCTACAGTCTATGGTTGAGTTTTCATGGGTTTGAAGGAGCATCTGAAGCAAGCTGATCAAGATTTGCACTCATTTAAACTGGATATCCTGCTGATGGTAAGATGCCTATGCAGCTGATCAATACGTATACTGCTGATGGGAAATGCAGTCCTTTAAACTGGACATTTCCTGTCAAGTAAATGATGCCTATGCAGCTGTTCAAGATTTGCACTCATTGTAGATAATAGTATTGATGACCCTAGCCCACTTGGAAATGGAGGTGCAACGTGAACTTAGCAAGAGGAACCATCCAAGCCAATGCTCCTGAGCGGCACATGTTAAGGTAGCACGTGCCTGCCTATTGGGACTATGGCCCTGTTTGTTTGGGCTGGAGCTTTTGAGCTTTTAGAAAAGCTAGTTGTTTGATAGTTGAAAAGCTGGTTGTTTGGATTTGAGTTGTTGGCTTTTGTAATATGTTCTTAGCTTTTTTGCACACCAAAAGTTAGAAAAGCAGCTCTGGATGAGCTTTTCAGCTAGTTTTCAGAACCCTTTTGTTTCAGCTTTTGGCTTTTCCAGCAAAAAAAAAAAAAAAAACCAAAAGCTAACAAACAAGGCCTAAGTAGTTGGCACTTTCAGCAACAGTGAACCATGGCTTATATGATGTTGATATGAAATTTTCCAGTGTACTACCACGCCCAGAAAGAAGAAAACATGTCTTCTGTCCAAAAATTATAGAAGAGAGAAAAGTCTGGCATTATACTTATTTCTGAATACGCAGAAAAGAGTTGTTTATCATTTCATTAAGATTAATATATAAACCTCGTTTCTATTTACTTGGCAACTTTGACCTCTTTTAAGTTTCCAAATACTTGGTACTCTACGTTTATCATATATTATCTCCACATTTACCCCTGCAGCATTTTAGTCATTTGAACTACAATACGTGCCTTGGTCAAAATTGCGGAAAAGGAAGTTGGTAATTATAATATAAAAGGAGAGGTGTAACACCCTCCCCCCGGTCCAAAACACACCTTTACAACCCGCAATACAAATACAGACGCGCCACACACAGATGTTGGCCTGATCACAGCGTAGTGTTAGTGGGTATTGCGGGTTGGGATCCGAACCATAGGCGGTAAATTTACTTGGGATCCAAACAAAAGGCAGTAACTTTTATACTTGTCAAATTCGTTATCACTGTTTTTTTTTTTTTGAGGAGTTTACAATAGGGGAAGCCCCTACTGTGCTATTATATTATTGATATATAAGAAAATAAAAGAAGGTAGCAAGCGCCGGCCAAAAAAAGCCAGTACACTGAGAACTGTACACCCTTAGCCAGAACAGGCTGGGCCAGAAAGGAAATAAAACTATCTGTACAGATTGACTATCTGAACAAAACTGTCCTTTTTATCCTGTTTCATCCTGTTGGATTGGAGGAGGGACTCCTCTTTGAAGTTCCTTTTCCATGAATCAAAGGTTGGTCTGCTTCTTTGAAAGATTTGATCATTTCTCTGCTTCCATATTTGCCAGGCACCGATTATATGAAAAACTCCATGAAGAAGGAATGTTGGCATTTTGCGCTTGCATCTTCAATCATACGATGAAAGGGGAGAGTGAAGTCCCATTGGATATTTAGGTGTTGCCAGGTTCGCTGGCTGAAAGGACATGAAAAGAAGAGGTGGAAAGCAGTTTCTTCTCTTCTTTGTTGACAAAGAACACAACTGTAGTCATTATTTTGAAGTTTTTGCTTCTTCCTTCTGAGGATGCTCCTTGTATTTAGCTTGTTGCAACATTTCGATTAACAAATCCAAAGAAATGGCCTTGGTGGCTGGAAGTTCTTGAATGGCAAGTGATAAAATTTAGAGGTAGAGTACTTAGTTGAGTTCCAAATGTAATGCCACACATCATGTTGATCATCAGGAACTTGGAGGGTTTGTACGAGATCCTGCATTGACTGCTCTTGGTAGGCTTCTCCCGACTGTGGCAAGTGAAATTGCTGTGAGATGCTGTTGTTAGCTAGGAACCGTGCCACTGATATGTTTTTGTTCTTTGCAAAGGAATAAAGTCTTGGGAATTTAATCTGTAGGAGGTTGTCATTCCAGATGTCAGACCAGAAGAGAACGTGGTACCATCCCCTATTTTGCATTTAGCAACAGCTCTGAAAATATCACAAAGGTTAAGCAGGTCCTTCCATCAGAAGGATCCTTTTGGTGTAAGTCTTAGTGTGCCTGATCACAGTGTAGTGTTAGTGTAGTCAATCACCTTGGTTAAGAAACGGTTATGTGCATAGAAGTCTTACGCATCTTTAGACCAGATAGAAATAGTCATTTAATTTTGGTTTGGTTAGGCCCAGTAGAAGTTCTAGGTTGGTTGAGGGAGGAATGCCAACCAAACAATTGAACATGGTTGCAAGAATTATCATTTTTTCTTCATTTGTGTTGATGGGCACCATTGCTGACTTGTAGATCGACTAGTAGATTTTGCCAAAGTGTTTTGCAGAGCTTTGTTTGGAATAGATTGCAAGCAGGTCTTTTCCAGAACAAATAAGAGAAATGAGAGTGGATTACCTTGTTTCACTCCCCTTTGGCTGTGAAATTATACGGAAACTGTAATCAGCTTGTTTCTTCAGTCTTCTGTTCTCTCTGCTACTGTCTGACAAAGAATTTCTTATTTTCTGATGCCACTGCAACGCTGAAGTCCTTTGTTGTTACTCAATCCTATATTACCTTTTAATCACTCAGCGCTATAAACTCTAATAAAACAGTCAATCTCAAATGGTAGAAACAGGAGAATATACTGCATTTTGTAGAAAAAATGATCAGCATACTAAGTTTTTTTATATGTGATGTAAAAAAATCTTTGCTCTCAATTTTGGGGTGATTGGAATGAAGCTTCCAGCCACTACACTATTGCAGATTTATCTACATGTTGGTCATCAATTTCAAATTTCAACATGGCCCATGCATGATTCCGGGTCAATATTCCTATGGCCTATTTGCAGGATCATTGCATGATTTCGCAGTTGGTGTAACTACTGTAATGTCTTATTGCGCTAATGATCAAATAATGTCGGGAGAGTTGATGCCCATCCTAATTTAAAGCCGACCGCATTTATGGCCGCCACCTAACCTGATCTGTCCATCATTACCAAGAAATAAAATGATATGTCCGCAGCTTCATTGACAAATCTTTAAAGCCCAGCATTGATTTTTTTTAGATAAACAAAACTTTTATTTTGAGGTGACTTAATGCTCCTGCCTCTGCACATATAAGGTACCTCTAGCTTCTTTGATGATATTCGATCTAGCATTACTATAAACTAATTTTTAGATGTTCCTGTGGAAGACTTACACAAGTTGTGAAGTATCATATGGCACTTGTCACACAACTTGAAGAGCAGCAGATTTGTTTCGTAGTGGATTTTCCTATTTGGTTAGGCGCAGTAGGTATGGAAGGACCCAAGGTGGCTGTCAGTACGAATTAGTTTTTCAGCATCAACACATCAAGTGACATCAATCAGTATCCTTTGTTTCCCCCTTTATCAATCAAGTTTGTTATTAGGATCTCTAGGTGAGGAAGGTGGTTTTCAAAGCAACAAGCCTATAGAAACAGTTTTAGCAACCAAAAATTTTTGGGAAGGGAGGGTCGACAGCACGACAAGCAGCCATGGGGGAAGTTGGGGGCTTGCTCGCCTCTGCATTTCTCAAGCTGGTGATCCAAAAATTGGGTTCTGTTATTGGCGGCCAGATCAAGCTGCAGTCGGATTTCAGCAAGGACCTGGAGAAGATGAAGATGACCCTGGAATCGGTGGAGGCGGTGCTTATGGATGCAGAAAAACGGTCTATCGAGGAAGCAGCAGTGCGTCTGTGGCTGGATCCCTGAAGAATGCCATGTATGACATATCAGACATGATTGATGAGTTTCAAACCAGCAGCCAAGTGGCTCCACGAAAGGTAACTACGTACAACACTAACCTAAACTATCATCAATTTCTACCCGTTAATCTGGAAATGAAATTAACGTTCTGTCGGCTTTGTAACTTATCAAGTGTGTTTTGTTGACCACTGACCGTATCGTTTATAAACTTGTAAGCAATTGGGACAAGTTCAATAGTATGCCAAAGAGTAGATACCTAATGATAATCAGGAACTAATAGTGGTTTGTCTCTCTGTTTCAAACAGTTACTTTAATCAAAATTCCTTAGAGGAAAGTATTGTTAATAAAAAGAGCTGTTACTGGGGATACTAAAATATTTTATTTATAATGATCCAACTTTGGGCTATTATGATCAGAAATTACATATGAAAAGAACATTATCTACAAGATGTTTCAGGTTTGTCATAAGAATAAATGGTTCAACCATTTGTTATGAAAATCTAGCCCTTTCAACAAAATAAATAATTATAAGTTGTGACTGGAACATATATTTTACCATTTGAACTTTGCACTTTGAGTAATGAAATGAATTTTTCAAACATTAAAACGTTGCATTGGAAAACGTTCTGCAATTTGGAAAATAAATTTGACAACAAATTTGAGTTTAATAGAAAATAATTAATTGGTTTAAGATCGACTGCAATAATCAACTATTTTGCTGATTTGGATTTATCTACATGATTGCTTATTCAACAGTATGTTGTTATGTTTATTCCATGATGCCAGAAAATCGGTCCGTGTATGTAGCTTAGTTTCCATGCCAAAGAAACTGCTGTCTTTAGCAAGGTATTTTGAGTGATGTTATGTTAACAAGTTAAATGAATTTATCATGCAGCTTTGCATCCAAAAATATCGCACACTTGTTTCCATGATTAGGATTTCTAATAAGATGAAGCAGATGAGACAAAAACTGAAGGAGATAACAGATCAACACCAGAGGTTCAGCTTAACAATCGGCTTCAGCTCAAATGAGAATAAAGTTACTGATATAAGAGAAACATCATCAAATATAGGAGAAACAATTATAGTTGGACGGACCAGAGAGAAAGAGGAAATAATGTCACTTTTATCCGAGAAAATGTCACAGAAGATAACTATCCTTCCTATATACGGCATCGGAGGCATTGGCAAGACAACCTTTGCCAAACTGATTTTCAGAGGTACTGAATTCAAAGATTACTTGAAGGTGTGGGTGTATGTTTCACAGACTTATGATTTGAGAAAAATTGGTAACTCCATAATTTCACAACTCTCTGGAGAAGAGAGCCACATATCTGAAAGTCAGATGATAAATATTTCCCTAGTGAAACTTTTTTCTGGTAAGAAGATTTTGATTGTTTTAGATGATTTGTGGGAGGACGATGCATCTCAATTGGATTGTTTGAAGGGCACGCTAAAGCTAGGTGAGGGCAGTAGCACGATTGTTAGAGTAACTACACGCAATGAATCTGTTGCAGAGAAAATTTTTACTATTAAACCATACAAGATGGAGCCCTTGACCCATGATATGTGCTGGGACATAATAAAACAGAAAAGCTGCTTTGAAACTAGAGAAGATAAAGATCTGATGGAAAATGTAGGAAAGGAGATTGCGATGAAGTGTGGGGGTGTGGCTTTGGCAGCTCAATGTCTTGGATATATGTTGCAGTCCATGAGGTCTGACGAATGGAAGTCGGTTAAAGATAGCAATATCTGGAATGAATCTACTTCATTTTCACATCGTGTGCTTGTATCCTTGAGGTTAAGTTACATCAATATGCATCCGTACATGAAGTTGTGCTTTGCCTATTGTGGAATATTTCCAAAGGGCCACAAGATGATGACCTTATTCACCAATGGGTCTCTTTGGGTTACATTAAACCAGCAAATATACTCTCCACTAAGCAGCTCGGTGAGAGATACATCACGGATCTTGTAGGAATGTGTTTTCTTCAACAATCAGAGCCACCTCCGGTATGTTATTTTGGAACCTAACAGATAAATTCTGATTCTTTCAGAGAAAAGGAATGGCAACAATTCATGCTTGCCCTATTCATCATCACACGGTTCACACCTAACTGGAAGCTTCAATTGCATAATCCAATGAATGATTCTTGCAATTTATTAGGAAATGACTGCAGGCCAGTTGGCAAAGGCTCCATGGTAGAGCCAGCCGGCCAGGGATCGATACATATAGTCAGTCCCTCCAAAGGCCAGGGTTGCTTACCCCCTTTATTTTAAAAATAAAAATAAATCTTGCAATTTATTCGTGTGGCCACATTCAACAGTCTTATCAAACTTAGTAAACTTAGTTTATTTTGAAATCTTGATATCAAAGTTGTGGCTTTATTTGTTGATGGAGTGCTTCGAATAGAATATTTTGTAAGTAAGAGCGTCCTGATTATAGTGTATAATTAAAACATGTATTACACAAATCGATCTGTTGACGCTTAGGTGACAATTAAGAATGATATTAAGATAGTGGTGGTATCTTGTACAATATTTTAGGCTGTTACTCTCTCGATCAGGTTATTAATCGATGATGTTATGACGGCTTTGTTAGCTCACAAAAGGAACTAAGAAAGTTGTCCGAACATCATAAATCGTAAACCAAAGTTAGTTTTTCTTACTCCGACAAGAATATACATTTTGAAGAAATAAATCTGGCACACACCCTGCATAGATTAAAAAAATAGTCTATCCTTTCAATGTACGCACCTAGATGACACAGCCACATAATTGGAGATGTTATCATCAACTTACACAGATGCCAAGTTTGAATTATCAGTGAGATAGTTTAAAGTGCTGCCTGTGTGGAACCAATCCTTACATAATCCTAATCCCAAATTTTCCATGACTTTTTAAATGGTTCGTTAGCCAAGGACTCATATATCAAATAGTGACATGGAAGGACTCTTATCTATCAATATTTACATAGATACACATGCAGAGTATTATAGGCAATTGTATATGTAGTGATTAGACATTTGGATTGCAGGTTTCAGGATTCCAGGACCAACATGTAGTGCTATTCACCATGCACGACTTGGTGCATGACTTGGCGAGATCGATCATTATGGATGAAACTTTAGATGAGAGCAAAAAATCCAAAACAGTGGGAAGCGTCTACCGTTTTGCTGCGCTCACTGATTCTAAAAAGCCAGAGTTATGTATGACTTCTCTTGCGAGGTTAAAGGCATTGCGTATTATGAATTCTGGTAAAATTGGACTTCATGATGTTGACTTTTCGTCTGCTAAGTGCCTGTGTGTCTTGGACTTGAGCGAGTGTGCCATACAGAAGTTGCCTGATTCTATTGGCAAATTGAAGCAGTTGAGGTATCTTAATGCTCCACGGATCCAAAATGAACTGATTCCTAAAAGTATCACTGGGCTCGGAAAACTAAATTATCTTAAGATTCAAGGGTCCTCAACAATTTCAAAGCTGCCAAAGTCCATCGGTGAAATGGATTGTTTGGTACATCTTGATTTATCAGGTTGTTCAGGAATCGAAGTGCTACCAAAATCATTTGGTGAACTAAAGAGGTTGGTGCATCTGAATTTTGCAAAGTGCTCTCCTGTAACAGGTATATCAGAGTTCTTGGGGAATTTTACAGAGCTGCAATACTTGAACTTATCTTACTGCCATAATATTGGAAAGGCACCAAGAGCTTTGGGCAGCCTCTTGCAATTGCAATATTTGAACTTAGCCTACAGCTCATATGTCCATGGCGGATCACTAACATATGTTTTGGGCGCTCTCACCAAACTTGAATATTTGAACTTATCATCAGCATACTATGATCTAAAAAATGCACTTGAAGCTCTATGCAACATGACACGACTAACGCACTTAAGAGGTTGTCACGAAATAGAAGAATTGCCAATCTCATTGGGCAAACTGAAAAATTTGGTGCAACTAGATTTATCGTACTGTGGTCATGTCAATAGAATACCGGAAGTATTAAGATGCCTCACAAAACTCCAACATTTGAGTTTAGGTTACTGCTATTTCACTGATGGTGCCAAGTTCAATCTAAAGTCAATTCAGGAGTTCATAGGAAATATCACTGAACTTCGCTACTTGAATTTATCAGGGTGCCTTGAAAAAATATTCGAATATCAAATATGCAGTTTCATTGAGTGTATCTGTACCCTTTCCAATCTAGAGTATTTGAATTTGTCTGATAATTGGAATATTCGTAGTCTACCTGAAAGTCTTGGTAATCTCCGGAAGTTACATACTCTGGACTTGTCAAGCTGTATACAACTGAAGAGTCTTCCTGAAGGTATATGTGGCATGGACAATCTGAGGCTCATAGCTGTAAACGGTTGCTATCCATACTTGAAGATACCTCAGTTAGGAAAAACTTCAATAGTGCTGCCAAACTTTGCAGTCCAATCTCGTGATGGGAAATCAGGTAGCAATCTTGTTCAACTTCAGGATGCAAATATTTCCAACGAGTTGGGGATAAGTGGGCTTGAAAATGTTATGAACATACAAGAGGCGAAGGCAATAAAATTGATGGAGAGACAAAGCATCACAGAACTGAGATATCAGTGGAACAGAGATGCTAGAAGATTTGTGGAGGACATGGAATTGTTGACAGAGCTTCTTCCACCAAGAACTTTAAAATGCTTTGTGATAGGAGGCTATAACATAAGCTTACCATGTTGGCTAATGACCATTTCAGATTATCTCGTTCATCTAGTTGAATTTGAAATGAAGAACATGCCTGAGTGCAAAAGATTACCACCACTGGGACAATTACAAAACCTGAAACATCTACGAATCATAGGAACGGATAGCATTTTGACAATTGATGAGAGTTTCTGTGGTGGTGGGAGAGCTTTTCCTCAGTTGGAAGACATAGAAATAGGTCATATGGAATGCCTGGAAATGTGGAACACAATGTACTCTTCTGGAGAAAATTGTGTGAATGAATTCATGTTCCCCAACCTAAAACTATTGATAATATATGACTGTCCCAGGTTGAGGCTGAAGCCGCATCCACCTAAGGCTGAAAGTTGGACAATATCCAACAGCGATACTGTGATATCATCATGGGAACAGGGTATGTCACACAACAGCGCTTTTTCCTCATTTCCTCTAGTGGCTGAACTGAGTATCATGTCCTGTAACCTGCCTCTCTATCAATGGAAGTTGCTTCACCACCTCCCAGTCCTACGTAGCTTAACAATAATGCGATGCAGTAATCTAAGCAGCTCACCTGAGATCATCCGAGACTTTTCATCCCTAGATTCATTGAGTCTGAATTGCAGCCACCTGGCAGTACTGTCAAAATGGCTGGGTGAGCTCAAATCTCTCCGACAGTTAAGTTTCGGGGACTACTGTGATCTAGAGGCACCGCTGAAAATTTTCAACAAACTCACTTCCCTTCGATCGCTACATCTATGTCGGAGTGAATGCATGACAACACTACCAGAGTGGTTGGGACAACTCAGCTCCCTCCAGGAATTGAGCATATGGAATTGGCACCAGCTGAATAATTTGGAAGGGAGCACACAACACCTCGCGTCTCTAGTAAAACTGGACATCTCATACTGCCCAAAGTTGAATAATTTGCAGGAGAGCCTCCAGCACCTCACCTCCCTTCAGTCGCTAACTTTGGCAAATTGTGAAAGCATTCTAGGCTTGCCAGAATGCTTGGGTGACCTTACAGCTCTCAAGGGACTTGAAATTTCGAAGTGCGTGAGCATCAAGTCTTTGCCAGACAGCATACAGAAACTCACCAGTCTTGTAGGACTACGAATTCATTGCTGTCCTGAATTGGAGCAGTGGTGTAAATTAGATGAGAACAAGAAAAAGCTTGCTCATATAGAAAGGAAGGTATATCCCTGCCATTCGATCTTCATGTGTCCGTTCATACAATCCTTTTTGTCATCCTATTGCAATATTTCTTTTACGCATCAAGGGTTTCCATCACAAGCACTCTTCCCATTTGTACCACACAAAAATGGCCTCCTGCCCATATATGTATGTGGAGTTAAACAAACGTGAACAATAGTTTCTTGGAACAAGTAGAACTTGCCAAGTACCATACTGCTTTCTTACTCATGGAACCATAGCAAAGCTACACCTGCACAAAAGAGTGTGTGAACTACATGAAACAGAATCCATCGAAATTATGTAATGTATCATTTGCACATCTCATTTGTAGCAGATGTACGGAATCAGATTAATATGTTAAACTAAATAAAAAAATTGCCAGAATATACCCGTCGAAACTAATTCCATTTTTTATTTCCTGATACTTTTCAAATTAAGTTACATTAAAATTTGCATAAGATGGATTTTTTTATCTCCATGAAACATAGTGTAATATTAGTAGAGTATTACTTCAACACAATCGCTTTCATTCATGCAAACTACAAAATTTGCGTAATAAAATTTCTGACAATTCTCATTTGCAGAGCTTTTATGAGTAGCTTCAGCAAACCAAAGTATCACTCTTCATACCAGCCTGAGAAACAAGTTCTTCCGTCAGGATAAAAATTCAGTTCTGCTGAAGAATCTCAGAGCCTCAAAACAAAGGTAGAAATCTCTCTGATTTATTTCACCATATTACTAATACAGGATGCCCCCATTTCAATGTCTCCAAGACGGGCATTAATGATTTAACATCACCTTCTCTAAGAAAGTCCAAAAGCCTTTACCTAATATACTACCTTGCCCTTTTGTGCAGAAGCGATCAGAGCATTTCCACCAGTACAATTCCAAGCAGCAGATTTTGATGCTGTTTGGTTTGTGCACGTGAAGTGGGAGGGTGAAAGGCCACCGTAGTGACAGAATTACCATCAGTATTTTCTCTGTAGATTTCAAAAGTTACAGGAAATATATCGCGCCATTATTGCGCCTCGTGATGTCCTGAATTTAAACAGACGTGGTTGTGAAAATAATTTACAAAGCTGACTTAGCAGGCAAATTAATTGCATTTTCACATCCAATATGAACATGTGCACCTTGAAAATTGAGTGATATTAGAGTTTGAGTTTGCACTAAAAATTGCAGCCAATTCCAAACAAAGTTTCCTTCATTTTTTAATGTTGACAAATCATATAGGTGTCTATTTGTTTGCTCTAATTTCAGGCTTCGAGTTCAAGATTACAAAGTATCTAGATCTGAATATTTTTCTCGTAGTTGCTAGTGACAGCATCAATGATCTCTAGAATGTTTTCTCGTAGTTGATGCTCAAATATTACGTTGCTACTATCCTTGTGACAGCAAAATGATGAAACAAAAATGTCAAGGTAAAACAAATAACACGGCAAAACTACATAGATGGGAGAGGTAAGGTAATTGAAACACAATAAAAATACTCATCTTGTAAGACAAAAAACATACTAGTTAAATAATGAAAAATTGGTGTTTGCTTTACCCTAATAACATCAGTATAAATGTGTTAAGGTCGGCATCACCTATAGCCGGCGCAAGGGCCAAGCTAAGGAGGTGGCCGCTAGTTAGTTAGGAAACGTGGGCCATGGGTCCACTAGTTTACTTAGCAATCAAGCTAAAACTCTCTCTCCTCCCTTGTTGCACATAACAAAATGCTTTATTATTCTAACTGAGTTCTCGACAAATAAATCTACCTGGTAAAGTATGGGAACTGAAATCTTAATTGGATCTTTATTACATCAATATTTTTTCCTCTGTATATATACAAAAAAAAAACACTTACACAAACACTTTCAATGAATACAGAAGAGAAGTAACCCAAAGCTTAATGTTTGTACTCTGTAGTGCCTACTGCCATGCAACACAGTATTCCTCATCCCACCGGCTATTCTGGCGCGTCCCATTCCCCCCGGCCACGCCATGCGTCCGGTCAGTTCTAGTCCTATGGCCACACTGTTTCGCTAGTGTATTACCTGTTCTTCCACTTTACAATGACTTCAGATAAGGGCACGCTGCCGCCGCCGTCGCGGATGTGGCCACCTTTCAAAATTGCATGATTCGGCTAACCAAAATTTGTGCAGTTTTGAACTTGTGTTAACCGATCAACCTGAATAACCGAACAATCCAGCAATTCGGCCCATCTTCATTTGGCCCATACAACTGAAGCCCATGTTTCCCTCGTTCTGTTGCCTATAGCCTGGGACTTCGGTTAATTCGAATTTGATCGGTTCGGTTAAATTGGTTGGAAACTAATTCGGTTATGGAACACTGGCAACCAAAATTGTTCAAAAAAAAACAATAACCGACCATTTCAGTTGCGGTTAATTTCCTTGGTTTTCGGTTATTATCCAAACAAACCGAAGTTGACCAAATCCACAAAGAAAAAAAAAATCAAATCGAACATGACGAAGAGGGGAGGAGAGGAAGGGCGATCACGCGTCGCACGAAGTAACGAGGGGAAGGGAGGCGGCGCATGAGGAAAGGGAGGAGGGGTGGGGGCACCAGCACGGCACCACCACGCAGCACGCAGCACGCGACCGCGGGCGCGGGAGAGGAGGAGAGACACGAGGAAGAGAGCTATGGGTTAGTGGTCTTAGAGTTTGTTGCTTTGTATGGGCCGGTGGAGATGAGATTTGGATTGTTGGGCTTTGCTTTACTTGGCTGTTGGGCTAGAACTTTGGTTTATTCGGTTGTTCAGTTAATACAAGTGAAAACAAAATTTCATGCGGTTAAGCATAATAGCTAAAAATTAAAACCTATTATTTTAACGGTGAACTGAAATTCTCAGAAGTTTTAGGTTTTTCGGTGTGACTCGCAGTTGCGGCAGCGCATGGGGGGCGGGCAGACGGCGAGGGGGAGTTGGCGCGAAGGCGTCTGGCTGTTGTGGGCGGGAAGGCGGCGAGCCCCCCTGGCTCGTGGCAAGCACATGGTGAGCGGGCAGCGCATGACGGCGGCTGGTGGGCAGCGGGGCTCTGGCAGGCAGGCAAATGGATCGATTTACTCTCCATTTGCATAGTTACACTCGATCTCATCTCTAGCTCTCTCGATTTACTTTCCATGCATGAATTTTAGTTTTAAAGATAAATTTGATATGATTTAAGAATCTTTTAATGAAAAATAACATTAATAGCTCAAACAAATATTCCTATATACGGGACCTCTATTTTCAAAAATTTTGAAGGTAAAGAGAACATTTACAAGAATTCTTGGAGTTCAAGCCTTTCCAAGTTATCGACTCCATAAACACCAAGAAAAGTAATTTCAGGCATGTGCTGCAGGATGAAGGACTGACTGCCTGATTGAGGTCAGTTGCACTTCGTCCATGAAAAACACTCTACACATCTTGTTTCTTCAGTTTTTTTTTTTAAAAAAGTGTGACCTCAAACATGTGAAGGTTGTATACAACAGAAAAACAGTCACTAAATTGCAAGTATCATTCATTCCAAAATAGAGCAGCCGCTTTATGGAAATTTCGCAAAGCGCGAAATACATCATTTCATCTATCCCTGCCTAACACAGATCAAGCTAGTTTCGACAAAGTTTCAGTGTATAATACCTCCGAATTCATGTTGTCATGACTTTGGAACTTTTGGGAAATGAAGTTTAACAATCATCGGTAGTTCGGAGAGCTCCACTTTCGACCTGCCCAATAATACAGTCTTCAGCTTGTCATCACACTTCACAATGTTCTTATTTCTCGGGTCCTGCCAATCAAGATAATTCTCATATCAGAATGAAATCATGATAAAAATAAAATAAAAGGAAAATTTAGCCCCTCTTTTGCACTAGAGAATTTGCTTCTTTAATTTTTGCCAACATCCAGTTATGTGTAGGTTTGACCGACACAGAAGTTAATCGTTCAATGTGTACCAAATGTTAATTAATATATGATACTGCCAGCCGACTCACAGCAGGCCTAGATAGAACAGCAGCAGCTTCATGTTCTTTTGGTTTCCTCATTCATTTACCATCCTGTCTGTGTCCCTAGCGCATTGCGAAAATGGACGTTTGAATCCTTCGGTTTGATTTCCTTTTGTGACTTCCATACTGCAATGTATTCAGATTTTTATTTATGCATATCTGTATGTACTTTTGGAGAGGAAGCTATAACGAATGAGTTGCTAGTAAAAAAATTTCAGAGCATCCAGCCAAACTATATCCACGGCTACCATGGGGAAACAGTGCAGGACTGATTCAGCCATGAACAAACATTAGTACTTATACAAAACATGCCTAATGGAAGTCACAAAATGAATAAATAAGTTTTCACAGGCAGAAGAACAGCCTGTCAAGTGGTCGGATAAGATCTTTCCATTCTTCAGGAAACAAATTTGTGAACAAAGCTACAGCGACTAAAAAAAGCAATTTCCAATTGAAAATCTCTGCAGTATCATTTACTGGCACCAAGTTTGACTAGACAAGTGAGGGATCTCTGGGACTCCAACACTATGCTAGAAATTGTCTACTAATGATTTCAACATTGGCGCATTAAGAAACAAAGGACATTTTCACCCTAACCACGTCGACGTTCGTATCTGAAGGCATTTTACTAAGCAGCTTGAATTCTTTCAGCATCAATTGCAAGGGGCACGAATTGCCAGCATTATATCCCTCAAACTGATAAATTCCTAGATAAGACGAGTAAATTTTACTGCCAAAACTAGAACAATAACAATGTCTTATTTTTCCGATAATTCACATTCCGGACTCTCATCGGATAATCCCTGAATCGGCACAATAAGATTACCAGAAACGAGAACGTTGGTCAGCACAACCACCTATACTCTTGTCTTCCTATTACACCGAGATTTCAAGGTTTCTCCCTAAGCAAGATTCAAATAAATCGTTCTGCAAGTAAGTTTTACAACATGCCAAACCCTGCCCCAAGTACGAGCCCCAGAAACACCGAGTACTAACCAACACGACTAATAAGTTAATTTCATTGGGAAAATGATGATTAATTTAAACATGCGGGCGCGCACACACACGACTCGTACCTGGAGGTTGTTGTCCTTGATGTACGACCAGACGCGGCGGAAGAAGGTGAGGTGGGACATCTGCGACTGGGCTCCGGCGAACTCCCGAAGCGTGGTCGGCAGGTTCACCAGGTCCACAAGGCCCGCCACCTTCTTCGGGCACTCCGTCGCCGCCCGCCGCAGCACCATCTCCTTCTCCGTCTCGCTCGAGGAGGCGACACAGCTCCGCTGGATCCGAAGGGCTTGAGCGAGGAGAGGCCTGAAGGGAGAACTGAGTGACGGCGGCGCCGTACGCTCTGTGCAGAAATTTCACCGGAACGAAAGACGTGGTCGATTTCTCGCGGGGATTGGGCCGAGCTGGGCCGGAAATTCAGTGTCCCCCCGCTAAGCTGCACAAGCACAAGAAATTTCTGGATGATGATTTGCTTTGCGGCCCATGAATCAACATAAATATTTTTTTCAGTGAAAGGAATTTTTTTGGAAGTAAAGGTTTAGAGGATTTGGATAAAAAGAAGTTTTATTAGAGAGATGATTTTTCGAAAATGGTGAAAATTCCATGGTCTGCAGGAAACTAAGAAAAAGGACTATAACAAGAGGTGGTTATAGAATATTGCTGGCAACAAAAAATTTGATTGGCACTGGTCTGAATCAGAGGGTCAATCAGGTGGAATCCAAGTTGGGGTCCACCTTGACACTTTTGATATTGGGGCAGTAGAATCAGAAAAACATTTTGTGAGAGTTCTGTTGAGAGACAAAGTCTTAGATTTTAAATGGAATCTTGTTGTTCTGTATGGTGCAGCACAAGCAAACATTTCTTCCTGACTCAGTTGATACAAGTGTGTCAAAAGCAGGATGTACCCAAATTAGTTGGAGGAGATTTTAATATGATTAGATTTAATTTGAGAAAAATAAACCGGGAGGTACCAATAAATGGAGTTATTAATTTATTGCAATCATAGAACAAAAAAACCTGAGAGAGCTGGAAATGACAGGCTGACTTTTATACGTGGTCAAACAATCAGGAGAACCGCGCTGGACCGAATTTTGGCTAGCCCTCAATGGGAACTCCAGTACCCTTTTGTTGTGTTAAAGCTTTGGTTAGGACTGACTCAGACCATACGCCATTAATTTTAGATACTGGATCATCGCCTATACGTTCTAAACCTTTTAAGTCCGAGCTCTGCGAGTTTGGTTTCTTTGACTCTGTAGCCCAAAACTGGAAGCTACCAGTTAGAGAGATATCTAGTAATATATATGTATGGCAATGCAAATTAGAAGGCTTAGGAAATATATATCTTAGAGGTTGGAATATAAAAAATTGAAGATGATAAAAAGATTAAAAGACACCTTTTGTAACAAATTGATGAGATTGACCAGAAGAGTGAAACTCAGGGTCAGCAGTAAAGATAGATTCAAAAAGCTAGACCTGGAGTTTGAGTTAACGAAACTACTTCGAGAGGAAGACATCAAGATCTGGCAACGAGCCAAAGAAAAAGATTTCCTCGAAGCAGATGCAAATACAAAGTACCTCAAATAAAAGCTAGTGCTAGGAG
Source organism: Eragrostis nindensis (assembly GCA_012490785.1). NCBI lineage: Eukaryota > Viridiplantae > Streptophyta > Magnoliopsida > Poales > Poaceae > Eragrostis > Eragrostis nindensis. The sequence goes on along the minus strand of JAAXCT010000740.1, from coordinate 211,577 downwards.
AAGGAAAAGCAAAATACACGCTCTAAATAAAGAAGAGGGCAGAGTGGAGGGGGACAAACAACTTAAGAGATTGCAATACTGATTTCTATAAAAAGTTTTTGGTCCAGAAGGATAATGACATATCGAATGACACGCCCATTCCTTTCACAAAACTAATACCCCTCTCCATTAATTCAAAGGTAGCTTTGTAATTGCACTAGGTGGCAGTAGAAATGGGGAATCACGGCGGCGAAATGATTTGAGACACTAACTCTAACCTACCGAACTAATAATAACAACAAACAAATTATTTACTAGATTAACTGTAACATCCCAGGTTCCAACATGGCTGGACCCGCTCACACGCTGTGCGGACCTCACTCGCCCCACCAACCTTTTACGTTTTCAGCCTCGCTTCACGTAAAAGAGTTAACCCAAAGTGGTAGGTGTCGGACAACCTAGGCTTATATGTTGGTCTTTCTCCCACTAGACTAGCAAGGTGGTACTAAACTCCCACCTCCTCATGCAACATGGGCCATCGGGCCTAATCTCAATAGGCCGGATGTCACAAACACCCCTCCTCAAAGGACCGACGTCCTCGTCGGAGCACCGGCACAACATACCCTAGTGGGCAATGGACCAGGAATGCTCCCCTCGTAGCACACACATCCGTGTCCAGTGTCAGCCCATATGCCATGCCGTGTCCCACTCACGGAGCCCACACGCGTCATGCGCCATATGTCTGCACCCCTGTCCCACGCGCCCATGCTGCCGCGAGGATCGGCTCTTATACCATTTGTAACATCTCAGGTTCCCAACATGGCTGGACCCGCTCACACGCTGTGCGGACCTCACTCGCCCCACCAACCTTTTACGTTTTCGGCCTCGCTTCACGTAAAAGGGTTAACCTAAGGTGGTGGGTGTTGGGCAACCTAGGCTTATATGTTGGTCTTTCTCCCACTAGACTAGCAAGGTGGTACTAAACTCCCACTTCCTCATGCAACATGGGCCACTCGGGCCTAATCTCAATGGACCGAATGTCACATTAATAAACAGTGGTTACTACTTTGATTTTATATAGGTGCAACACTGAAGTGCAATAATCCAACAATGGGCATGCTACGTTCTGACATCAGAAATGCACGGTTAGGGATGGCAATGGGTACCCGTTATCCGATACCTGATGGGTAAATACCCTATTTGGGAAAGGATATGGGACAAATTTGTACCCCTGGGTATAAAAATGGGTATAAGGTTCTACCCATCGGGTATGGTAGGTGCGGATTTGGGCAGCCTTCACCCATATCCGTTCCACCCGCTAACCCAGATATATGTTTTGGCCCAGGAAGGCCCATCTTGTCTCAGTTTTAACCCAGCCCAAGTTAAGCATCATATAAAAACTGGAAACCCTAATCTAGCTGCCCCCTTGCCGCCCGCAATCTTCACTTTCACCCAACCACCGCGTGGTCCGCGCCCAATCTCACGCGCGAAAGCGCGTCGCGCCGCCGCCTCCCTCCAAGTCTCCCGCCAGGACCGCGTCGCGCCGCCGCCTCCCTTCAAGTCTCCCGTGCAGGACCGCGTCGCGCCGCCTAAAGTCTCCAGCGTACGCGACCGCGAGTCCGCGACTCGACGGCGCCGTGAACGACCGCGAGCGAGACGCGACGCCGCGCACCGCGACGAGCCGCCGACGCCGCCGTCACTGCTGAGCCAAGGCCGCGAGGCGTCTGCGCGTCTGGCCTCGGCCTTGGGCGGCGCAGGCAGCGGACGAGCACCGTCAACAGCAGGCTCGCCTGGCTGCTCGGCGTGAACACCGCGAAGCGCCCAGGCTTGCCTCGATTCAGAGCTCCGGCGCCCAGGATTCAAATGGATTTGGTGGACGACACCATGGATTCCAGCAACTCTCCGGTCGACTTCATTGGTGAGGAAAGGTGAGAACCAAGCTCTTCTCTCTCAGTAGGGACTTCCCTCCTATTTGGATTAGATTTTTTCTGTATGCTTGTTGTCTTGCTCTAACGCGGCACGCCGAAGGGACGCTGGCCTGAACCAACTACCAAGAACTCCGACCGACATCGCCGCTGCCTCCGCTGCTGCTGCTACTGCAACCGTCGCCACCGCTGCTACTGCTACTGCGAACGCCGCCGCGCCTTCTGCTCGGCCGCCAACTGGTGCCGGTGTTGGAGCTTCCTCTGGTGGTATGCCAATCCGTCGACCTCCCGTTTGGTGTTGCTGCCAAGAAAAGTCAGCTTGTTGCTGCTGGAGCTAGGAACATGAGTACACCGACGTCGAGTACACCGACCCCAAGTATTCCAGAAGCTACTTCCTCTGGCGCCCGTCTATTCAACTCCTTGGGGTTCGATTTCGAAGCTTGCTAACCCTATTTTTAGTTTGTTTGTCATAGATTTGTCAAACTGAATGTATCATGTATGGTTGTTTGATTCCCATTAAATCTGATTTTGTAATTTGTCTGGATGTAACATGCCATTAATTTACGATGCACATCAATGTCACGTTTGAGTCTTTTTGCCTAAGACTTATTGCTGTTGTTGTTTTCTTCTTTTAGATTCAATACTACTGGGAGTAGCAGCCAATAAGAATCACAAGGGCAAAGCTCACAGCCTATCCAAATTGATGATGATGCTGAGGAGACTGAGGGTGGAGATGAGAACTTGGAAAGAAGAAGAAAGAAAAAGCGTACATCTGCTGTTTGGAAGGAGTTCAAAGAGGTAGAAGTCAGGGGTGAAACCAAGGCTCAGTGTATTTATTGTCACAAATATATTGGTGCAAAAAGCTCGAATGGAACAAAGAGTCTTCATTATCACCTGGGCATTTGTACAATGAGGAAGACCAAGACGGGTGGGATGAAAGGAAAGACTTTAGCACAATCGTCTTTGAGGTTGAATTTCCAAGAGGGAGGACAAGTATCTGTGGAGCATTACACATTTGATCAAGATGTAGCTAGAAAAGCCCTTGCTTCCATGATTGTGCTGCACGATTATCCTTTGTGCATTGTGGATCATGTTGGCTTTAGAAGATTTGTAAGTGCACTTCAGCCATTGTTCAAGATGGTGACTAGGAACACTATTAGGTAAAAAAGTATTCATCTGTTGTTAATCATAGATAAATTCATATGCTTCTCATGAATTTTTTAATACATTTTTATGCAATTGTAGGAAGGACATAATAGATGCATATAAGGAGGAAAAGAAGAAGGCCTTGCAGTACATGGCTGGAGCAAACTCTAGAGTGGCTATTACTACTGACTTGTGGACAGCTGAGAACCAAAAAAGAGGATATATGGCTGTCACAGCCCATTTCATTGACGATTCTTGGGCTCTACGAAAAATCATTATGAGGTAACTGCATTTCTTGCTGCCATCAGTTTTAATTCAGAAACTTGTCTCCATTTCTTGCTGCCATCAGTTTTAATTCAGAAACTTGATTGCATTTCTTGCTGCCATATACAGATTTATATATGTCCCAGCTCCGCACACCGCTGAAGCTATTTGTGAGCAGCTATATGAATCTTTGCTGGAGTGGAATCTGGATGAGAAGATCTCAACTGTGACGGTTGATAATTTGCACTACCAATGATGCGACAATTACTGAGCTTATTAAGAAGATTGGTAAGACAAAACTTTTGTTGGAGGGAAAGTTGTTGCATATGCGTTGTGCTGCCCATATTCTTAACTTGATAGTGAAGGATGGTTTAGAGGTCATACAGCCTGCCATTGCAAAAATTCGTTCGAGTATTGCATTTTGGATAGCCACACCTAAAAGGATAGAAAAATTTGAGGAAATGGCCAAGTATTGCAAAGTCCCTATTGAACACAAGTTAGCTCTTGATTGCAAGACTAGGTGGAACTCTACATACAAGATGTTAGCTATTGCTATACCTTATATGGCTGTTTTTAACCGTGCAACCCGTGTTGAGAAACTTTTTGATTGTGCTCCGAGGAAGGAAGAATGGTCTTTTGCTAAAGATATGGTTGAAAGGCTGGAAATGTTTAATGACATCACTGCTGTTTTTTCTGGAACTAATTATGTGACTACAAATGTTCAACTCCTCAAAATTTGTGAGGCTAAAATGAAAATTAAGCAATGGTCTACTTGTGGCAATGCTGTGATTGAAGAAATGTCAGATAAGATGATTGAGAAGTTTGAAAAGTATTGGCAGGACATACAAGGACCTATGGGAGTAGCCACTATCCTTGATCCTCGGTTTAAGACAGATTATCTTCTTGGTTTCTTTGAGACATTATTTTCTAAGACCCCTGAAGTGTGTATGGAAAAAGTGAATGATGTTAGAGAATCACTATATCAATTGATGAAGGAATATCAAGGGGAAGAAGATGAAGATAACACAGAATCAACAGCTCCTCCACTTGGCAATTCTGGATTCTTGTCTTCAATTAGTGCCCGTGTTGCGACTAGAAGCCCAACAGTTGTGAGAGCTAAATCTGAGTTGGATAGGTACTTGGAGGATGAGTTGATTCCGATAGAAACAGAAAATTTTCAGATTCTAGATTGGTGGAAGGTGGCTGGTACGAGGTATCCTACTTTGAGAAAGATAGCACGTGACATATATGCTATTCCAGTTAGCACGGTTGCTTCGGAATCTGCGTTTAGCACTAGTGGGAGGGTTCTTAGTGAGCACCGTAGCCGGCTGACCCCGGAGATATTAGAGGCATTGATGTGTTCTCAAGATTGGCTACGGAACAAGTATAAAGGTATATCTGTTTTACAATCAACAATACTCAATTTTGGTTATCTCCAACATGGAAACTTATTGCATAATTGTCTTGTGTAGATGTTGAAAATGGTGAGAAACCTGAAACCTTTTGGAGTTGCCTTCAAGAGATTCAGGAAGGAATGGAGGTGATGTTCTCTTACTCTAAATATTGTTCAATTGTTAGTTGCATTTTACTCATTCTTATCAAATATTCAAGTGCATTTTTACCTTTGGTTGCAGGGGCTTGCACTTTGTTAAGGGCTGGACATTGGTGGCTGCAATGAAGTGTTGCCTGGTGCTTTTTGGTTGCTGAAATTTGGACGCACAAATGCTATTTTGGCTGGTGCTTTAGTGCTTTTGGTGGCTGCATTGTGTCATGTTTATCTCTGAACATGCATGGCTGCAACATGCAAATGTTGATTTATGGACATGTCTATGTCTTAGGTTAATATTTGGACTTGTATTGTAAACTTATCTAGTACTTGTTATGTGGCTGGAACCTTGATCTGTGGACATGTCTATGTGTTAGGCTAAGTTGATCTGTGGTGCAGACTGAAATGAGACTTTATATATAATATATGCTTGTTCTAGCTGCTATAATGTTGTTTACTTCTCCAATTGATGAGGTATTTGCTCTGGCTAGTGGCTGTATATTTTTTAAATCTGTCGGGTATGGAATACCCGTGGGTACCCGTTACCAGCATGGGGTCGGGTATGGGAGTGATTTTTCACCCGGCAGCGGATGTGGGTATGAGGATGGGTATGAATTTTCCTGTCGGGTGTGGGTATGGGATAGCCAAACCCGTGGGTAATCTACCCGTTGCCATCCCTAGCACAGTATCAAATATCTGGGCGCCGGCTGGTCGTTGTTTCTGGCGCAACCAACGCTATCGCCCAACCCCGTCCTTGCTTGCTTCGCTCCCTAGTGCTATTTAGTAGTGTTTGCATCTGCCGCATCAGCCACATGCTTCGACCGGGAGTCAATCAAATCATCACTTTGTCTGACGATTGAAGAGGAGCTCGCTAGCTTGTGGCATTTAAGGCAAGGAACCAGCATATATGTGGTGTCGCAAGTTGGCCAACGTGGTTAGTGTTTGAACCTCTTGCCACGCCTACGTATAAATTTCTAGATGGTTCACACAAAATTATATTAATTAATTATTTTCGCAAAAAAATTATATTAATTAACATGGAGGCTACTATATCTGGAATTGTAGTAGTGTGCATTGAGCTGTCATTAACTTGTTTTACTTCTGCTCAATTGAATAATAACTATAGCTTGATCTTTATTTGTGGATTCAACAATTCAATGAATTGTTCCTCACAGCCAACATAAAGTTTCAAAAATTTCAGAAAATGTGAAGTATTTTTTTTCTTAATCCAACTTGCTAGTTAAGTTTCCAGGGCAGGGGAGGGTCTGTTACCCTCTAACTCGTTACGAGTCACACTTTTCTTTTCTAACATCAGGGTTAACTTTTTACATAAAATGAGGATGCACGGTAAGCGGATATTCGACGTGGGTCGGCTAGTTCTAATCATTTTCACTCCCGCGGCAAAGGCATGGCATGTCACTGGTAACAAGAGGGTAAGAAAATCGTGCCTTATGTTTGGCGCTATTACCGTGCAGCGCACTGCCTCCGCCCATGAGAAGCCGACGTGCGACGCCCACAATAATTTGGTGTATTGCGCCTTATTTTTTTGAGAAGTTTTATGGTGCTCTATACCACCTAGTATATACGAGTGGTATGTAGTGGTATTTAAAGTATATACTAGTCAGATTTTAAATACCACTAGTATATACTTTAAATATCATTAGATACCACTAGTATATACTGGGTGGTATAGGGCACCGTAAAACTCATTTTTTTTAAGCGGCTAGGTGTATTTGTGTCTTAAACAAAATTTTCAACAGAAGTGTTGAAATGGTGTTTCCGCAATGAATCTAATGAAGAGTAAGTAGAGGAATTGTAACACTGATTTTTTTATGATTGTTTAGTCATATTTATGGAGGAAAACATTTTCTTAGAGGATGAAATTTTTTAGATAAAGAGAAAAAGATGTTTCAGCCTTCATCTCAAAAGAGGCTAGAACCTAATTATTACAAAGTTTGCAGCATCTCCGTATGTAGCATGCCACACAGTAAAAATAATATACACCAATAGTTCAGATGAAAGAGACATGTCTATTAGTCTATATAAGACATGATCTTATTTCTAAAAATCCATCACTGTAATCTCCAATCTAAATGATATGTTAGTGACTTTGACAAAATGGTATATTGTCACAAAATTTGCATCACCGTGATCTCCAATCTACGGTATGTCTTGATCACATTTCTATAGTTGGGACCAAATTAAACCGAAGCCAATATGTTCTCCTGAGAGTAAGATTTTAGTGGAGCACCATCAAAGACAACATATCACATTGCCCAACAAAGCAGATGCACCGACAAGTAGTTGTCTTTTTAAACTTTAAACTCTGCCAACCAATCTCCAAACATATGAGATACACTTTTAGGCGGTCTTAAATAAAATGTATAATAAAAGAACTCTCCAAAGAAATCAATCATAATGACATCAACGAGGAGATGTTGTACATACTTCCATCATGGTTACATAGACCACACTTTTTACTCCATTTCAATTACGTCAAGCTAGATTATATTTAGTAAGCGTTACCCCTTTACGCAAATTCCACATAAAAATATTTATCTATAAGGGCATTTTCAGCTTCCAAAGACCTTGGTTCCTGTAAGGATCGTGTGACCGAGAGGGGGGGGGGGGTGAATCGGTGCACTCTAGAATCTATTTCCAAACACTTACACCCAAACAACTCCTAGCGAGTAGTTCTAGTAACAAGGTAAAGCACACTAAGGAGTATCCTTAACCTATATAGCTAGTGGATATAGATAACACAAGCACACCACACTAGCAACCTAGCACAAGATATATAGATAGCGGAAAACTTAAGCTAGGCAAGGCAAGGTAACAAGATAACTCGAGACAAGGCAACCAAGATACTAGGCACACTAAGTAGAGTCCTTAGAGCTACTAGATAGGCTATAACAAGTAAGCACACGAGCAAGGCAACTAAGCAAACCTAGTGAAGCTAGTAGGTACCAAGGTAAACACACAAGCAAGATAAGAGCACAACTCAAGTACTACAAGCAATCATATAAGGTGCGATAAGTAAGTGCGAGTAGTAAAAGAGAAGGGATAGAGAATGCTCATGATGTTTTCCCGTGGTCTCGGAAGGATGGCGCCTTCTCCTACTCCACGTTGGGTCACTCCCGCCGGAGTCTCGACCCCGTCCCTCCGCTCGAAGGCGATCCCTCCTAGAGCACACTTCACCCTCCGAGTGAAGTCGCGGGCACGTCCCGCCGGGCTCGATCTCGGGTACTCTTCCGGAGGTAAGGCTCCGCACTTGATGCGTGCCAAAGGGCGCTTCACTAGTGATGCTTCTTTCGCACGGGAAGCTCCAAGACCGTGTACAAACTTGTGTTGACTTCCACAATCTCCTTGGACAGCTCAACACCGACGCCTAACCGGTCTAGGCCTTGCCATAGACCAAGAGTAATAGCCCTAGATGACTCTCTCAAGCCCACACTAGCCTAGAGATCAAAGGATGCAACTTGCTACTCTCTCAAGCACTAGGATCACTCCAAATCCTTCTCAAGTGCTTCACACTTCTCCCTCTTGGCTTCTTGGCAGCACCTACCCTCTTTCCTGGATCCAAGAGCACCTCAAAGAGGTAAACAACCGACTATATATAGGCCTCTAACCTCAAACTAGCCGTTGTCCAAAAGTGCCCAGTCTGCGTGATGACCGTACAATAGACCGTACTGTCTGGTCTCCATTCTGACCGTATTGTCCGGTCTTCACCAGACCAGCATCCAGGGAGTGCTGTTCCTCTTCTCAAAGCAGACCGTATTGTACGGTCCCTAGGACCGTATTGTCCGGTCTCCACTTCTTCTTCAGCCAATAGAAACTTCTCCTTCTCTGTTGCTCTTCTCCTGTAAGACCGTACTGTCCGGTCTCTGACCGTATTGTCCGGTCAACTGTCCGGTCTTCATACTTCAACTTCCAGAAACTTCAGCTTCTCTGTCTGGAATACTCCAATAGAGACCGTACTGTCCGGTCCCTAGGACCGTACTGTCCGGTCAACTGTCCGGTCTCTATTCTTCAACTTCCAGAAACTTCAGCCTTTCTGTCTGGATTCCCTCTGTAGACCGTATTGTACGGTCTCCATGACCGTACTGTCCGGTCTCCTCTGACTTCGCAGCTTCGATCTTCTTCTTGATCTTCATCTTCGAAACTTGAACTTCTTGGTTCCTTCAACCCTCTTCTGCCACCCTAGCCCCTGAGAGACTCACCATGCATCCAATGATCTCTATAACTAGTGTGTACTAAGAGAACCACCTCGAACTCTCTTGATAGTCCGGTATTTCCTATGGACTCAAGCTAACATCTAACCAGCAACACTCGCTTGGATCTAGCATGTCCTTAGCCTTGATCCATATCTTCTCCGCGACTCTATCAAGTCCGTTCTTGTGTAGATGAAGGCAACCAATCATCCTTGTCATTAAGTTCATGGTGTGTTGGCGTTCACCACCAACGGATGAAGCTTTCTTCATATGTGACCTATAAGATCTCACAAGGAGTGTTAGTCACATTCATAGTTCTCATCCTATCACCAAAACATTCATACCTTGGGGTTTCCCTAGCTCCGTCATGAAGCTTTCAGTTCCTCTCTATGAAACCATTGTTAATCGAAGCCTTGTACATTGAATTAACATTGAATTGACTATGTTGATGTAAGCCCCACCAATACACATCATTGTTAGTCTTCAAATGCACATGAGCTACCGTAGTAACTAGGTTATGCCAAAGAGCTAGATTATTACCACTTAATTTTTTACGAAAAGATACATTAAGAGGTATAGTACTAAAAACAGTTGCAACAGTACTGAAAACAGTTGCAACAGTACAATGCTTTTCCCTTACAATAGTGTATAACGAGGGATATTGGTCCATTAAGTTGAAGTTTCCTACCCATTTTTCTTCTCAAAACTGGATTAGTTATCCATCATTTATATAAAAGGATCCAGAAGCGAGAAATTCATCCTTAACTTTCATAAGTGTGGCCCAAAATTGGGAATCACCAGATTTCTTGTCTGCTTGCCACAAAGACTTATTTTTGAGGTACTTGTTTTTCAGTAATCTTGCGATATACCGTCCTCGTTCAACAATTTGAAGAGCCACTTACCTAATAAACATTTATTTTGTATATCAATGTTCTGTATACCCAACCCACCGTGATCTTTCGGTTGATATTATACTCCATTTTGTTAATCTATACCCTTTAGATCTTAGATGATGACATAATTGAGTGTTGCAATATTTGTATTCAAAGGCCCACTATTTTATCATGGTTTGATGCACCTTTAAATATTTGTAGAATTTACTTTATATGGGTATTTTTTTAATAAATTTCAGTGTAATTTTGAAAAAAAAGTGTATCCACAGTATGATGCGCATTGTTCCACATTCGACTAGAACTACCAAGCCAACAAACCATGGATCCTGTACGTAGACGGTTTGTGATGACTAAGTAATCCCTTCCTTCCATAACACAGGTCATTGGATCGTTCAGAACAAATACAAACAGTTAAAAGTACTTGTTGCTGCCAGGAAGATCAACAACAAATGCCCTTTGATATTACCTGTTTAATACTTTGAGACCATTAGTTTGTGCCATCAGCTCTCCATGATCGGAGCCTGATCGAGATGCGAGAATAAGAATTTTATTCCGGCGCCACCAGGAAACCAAATTTCACAACCTGGCACTGGCCGGCCGAGCAGTCCCGGTCATTACGACCTTTCAGCATAGCTGGCACGCATATCAGAGAGTGCGTGGTTTGATTCATCTCTGCTTCATGAACGTCTTGTTAATCTCCTGTCAAGCAGTATCAAGCCGCACGCGTCGTCCCCATCGCTTCGTCCGTTCACATACACATGCACGTATATTCACTATAAGAAAAAGACCTGCTAAGCACGCTTCTATTGATGCGCTTTTATAAACGTCAATACACCAGCACTTAAAGATGCTTTTTGCCACGGTATTGAGATCGCGTCAATTTAACATGTTATTAGATACACTTTGAACGTCAATAGCAAAATAAACATGTTTTTGACATGATTTTGATGTCAATAGCCCTCTAAAGATGCTTCTTGACACGCATTGAGAAATTATACGATACTTGACGCGTTTTCATTCCGTGGTATCTCACGTAAACACGCTTATGACACGATATTGAAAATGCATCAAAATGATATGATATTAGCAACGCTTTGAACGTATGTAATCTTATCTAAAGACGCTTCTTGACACGCTATTTAAAATGCTAGAGACGTCAAACAATTTAGATAGCGTGAGTTAAAAGAAATACATATTTTACTCTAGTCATAGTTGCACATGAGATGAGTTGGTTAAGTGAGTTTGATAGAAATGAAGAGGTCATGTGTTCAAGTCTTGCGAATTGCACAAATAATACTTCCTATTAGCATAAGGAATAAAATATGTTTTTTGTGCAATATTCTAAATAGCAACGCTTTAAAACGTTGCTAAATTAGTAGATACGTGACATCAATGTAACTACAAAAGCGTGTATAAGTCTATAGATACTTATCTAGCGTAGCTATGAATCGTGTTATATCTGCTAGACACGCTTTTAAAATGCATCTCTACAGGCATATGACACGGCACGTGTGGAGACGCCCCCAACACGCTTTCTGAAAACGCATCTATTTTCCAATAGAGATGAAATAAACGTATCTAACATATAAATAAAGCGTACCTATAGGGGTGTTTTTCTTGTAGTGATTCTTCCCTTTTCCTCAGGTCTATTTCATCACCATGAAATTAAGCACCCTTGCTGCCACATGCACCGTACACATATATATGTATCGTGAGATGGATTTTTACAACAGCCAAGGGTGCGCAAATATATCTACTGAAGTGACCATGACCTGAATACATCATTTTTCATCGTGATAACTGAATTCAATCTTATGGTCTCAAACTTTACCATGCTTGTGCTGAAGTGCCTCATGCCAGGTCATACTAGTAGACGTACAATACCCATCGTTCACGATTCTTGATTGGTCACGCTATCTAGAGTGTAAATGCTAAAATGCAGCATTTCCACATGCGTTCTTTTCGTGGCAAGTGGCAAAACGTCTATACAACTGCCTATTTCCATGTTGACAGGTGACAACGAATTCACGCCGTGAAACATGATGAGGCAGGTGGCAAATCGCCCATGCAACTGCCTATTTCCACGCTGACAGGTGACACTGAATGCACGCCGTGAAACATCACGACATACAACCACTGTATTGCTAATGCCCATGGACATCACGACATAAGCGTTGTGAAACACGATTCTCAGGACTGGGACAATCCACACAGAGTCCTCATACCAACGGTATCAAAACCTTTGAAAGCGATCCATACAATCAGAGATAATCTTCACCTTTCGCTCTGACAGAACATGAAATACATTCAGATATATTACTCAGCTTCCTACGATAGGGAAGCATGAGAGCAATTCTGCGGTTGAATATGCTTCACACACCTTGACTAACGAAAATCCCTAGGGGGTCTGCCTTGCTTAATTCTTGGAAAACACAATAGTGCTTCACTCTAAAGGTTGGGAAAAAGGAGGAAAATAAAGAGATAAACACCATCAAATCTGAGATAGGTTGGGGACGCCAGGAAAATCGATGTTTTGAATCTATTCACTGTTTTTTTAGCTCTTTTAATGTACCATGCTAACTACAATTCAGTGTGCATGTAGTTGAAGCCTAGTCTGGTTTCAAGCTCCTATAACACAAGTAACGAATGTTAAATCAAACAATTCTAAATATTTTAAACGGAGATAAATTAGAACAAATAGTAAAAATATTAAATTTATATCTGAACTGTTTTTCAATCATATAAATAGTGGACATTAGATATTTTGATGAATACTTGCTTGATTGTAGTAGTATGTTTAGTTACAAAATAGCGATCAATTTAGTTTTGTGTAATGGATTGGAGTGCTTGGAACAAAATTATACCAGGTTGCATTGCTCCCTTTCTTACCCGTTGGTAGAGTAGTATTGTTAAAATTGAAGCTCCAAAAGAACAATTTGTGTAGTTTACATACTTGGATTAAATTAAATTAAGTATTGTATATCTCAATAAAGTATATGCACGGATATGTCAAACATTTACTTAATTTGTTAACTGAAAGGGAGGAGAAATTAAACAGCCATATATGTAGCACCAAAATGGGCGCTTCGTAGCTAAAAGGTACACGTAAGGAAGTAATCTGTAGTTCTGCCTTTTCATTCCGGCAGTTTTATGTGGAAAGCATGGTCGGCACGTAGGATCTACGTATAATCGTTTGTAGAACCTAGGTGCTTCCATCTGCTATAAATAGAGCCATGGGAGTCTAATCTCATCAGTCCATCAACCTAAGCCATTATACTTCTTTGTGACCTGAGAGAGAGCCAGCCTACCATGGGAAGCAAGGGTCTCAAGACTGTGATCGTTGCTGTGCTCATACTGGTGCTCGTCCTGGAACAAGTCCAAGCAGAAGGCAAGAGCTGCTGCAAGGACACCATAAACAGAAACTGCTACAACATTTGCGGTACTCTGTCGGTCCTCCAGGCAACCTGCGCAAGAATTTGTGGCTGTATAATCATACCTGGTGTTGTATGCCCACCTGCCTATCCCGAATTCAACTTTGTCCCAAACAGCGGTATGGTGAACTTATTCAGTCTTTTTTTAGTCACTACATGTATGTCAACAAAAATAATATTTACTTTAGATCTTTTTGGCAGATGAACCAGATAGAGTTGAGTACTGCAGGTTGGGATGTAGATCTTCGGTGTGTGACAACATGGGGAATGGTACTTTCAATACTTCATCCAGACAAAAATTATTTTTTTTATACTTGCCGGCTTATAAGATAATCTTGTTGTTGACACGTACTTTTCTTTTGGCGGCAAAGTGATGAACATCGACGTGGAGACTTGCAGTGAAGCATGTGACCGCTTTTGCAACGGGAATGCTAGCATCGCATCAACTGCTGCCTAATCATACAACTTCGTGCCCTACAACGTCATGTCAGCGGCGAGGACATGTTAGTCCTTTCCTCGATAATAATGGACCCCGTCCACAGATCATGTAAGACGATGGGTCAACCTATTTATGTACCAGTGTGTGTTTGGTTTTCCTTCCTCCAATAAACGCCATCACCACGTATGCCGTAGATGAGCTATAACTACCGTGCATAATGAAATATAAATATGATGTATACTTGGCCTATGGATATAGATATATATGATTATATGCATTTTGTTATATTTCGAATATTTAATACATAGTTGGCTGATATTATGTGTAGTTGAGCTGCCACTTGCCTTTTTTTTTATCCTGAAAAGATTTGTGATGTACCCAAGTTTTCACCTAATATAAGAAACTAAACAACAGGAATGCAAACAGGATAATTTTACAACTACCAAGCTCTAAATATCGTCCAATGGATCGAGTAAACAGAGCAAGAAGACATGGCGTACAAGCTGAGTATTGTAAAAAAGGTGGTGTAAAGTCAACATAAACAAAAAATAATTTAGATAAAACAAAAAAAATTCTTTGATAAATTAAATAATTGCTATGGTACTATTTTATTGCCGATTTAGCATATGAGGGACAATATTGTCCCTCATGTTGTTTATTGGGGTGAAACCGAGGAGTGGGTCCACGTTGGGAATCTCACAGTTCAACCTTCTTAGAGCCTCTTTTTTTTTAGCAACCTTCTTAGAGCCTCTTTGCGCACCTGTGTAAAGCCAGGCTGGGAGTGATTTTTTGTGGTCTCATTCCACCAATTTTACCTTTTTGTGACCCTTAAGGAAGTTGGGCACCGCCTGATTCCGTGGCTTATGAACAAACGCTTCCCCTCCTGGACATTCACAGGATTTTTTGCACCCAACCGAATACTCTGGCCGGGGCTTTTTTTTTTTTTGAGACACAATGTAGATGCATATACTCACAAACATGCATGAGTAGTCATCTCTATGAACACATGCACACCCCCTACCCTTATGAGCACCTCCGAAAGACTAGGCCGGCTGATATTGAGATTCCTGAAGTCACCACGGGTGCCTCGCTGTCGACGGGAACATCGTCTCTCACTGAAAGAATAAATAGCTGTAAAGTTGCAACACCCGTGCTAGTCTAGGACTTGAACCCGGATGGATTGGCTCCACCACAATGAGCCTAACAAGCTGATATATGCTCGCTCTGCTTGGCCAGGGCACCTTGGGTGTCGCAATCAGAAGGGGTGCTCGATGGCTATGGGTTAGCACGGTGAGGGCTGCGGTGGCGAACCCCACGATAGGGAAGGAAGTAGGCGGGATGCGGGGGATCGATGGGTGCTCGATGGCTATGGGTTAGCACGGTGAGGGCTGCGGTGGCGAACCCCACGATAGGGAAGGAAGTAGGCGGGATGCGGGGGATCGATGTGTTGCAGTGCGCTGATTTGAAACGCAGATCATTAGACGGGAGGAAGAAGAAAGCAAGTGCACAGTCCAATGGAATATCAATGGCTCTCTTTGTTGACTGGACAAAAGGGAAATTTTATCCGTCGGATCCCTCTTTTTGTGTGTACATTATTACTCACCTTTTTTTGAAACATTGCATTATTTTGTGAGTTTAGTCAAATAAAACTTTTCACTCGTGATTGTTGATATAGAAAAAATTATTAAGATTTATAAAATAAAATTACGTTACTAGATAAAATTCATCGTGAAACCAAATATCGAGTGTAACTATTTCTTGTCAACCGAGCGGACCCCACTATTTGTGTGTACATTATTGCTCCCTTTGTTAAGAAAGATATGCATTATTTCTAAGTTTAGTCAAAATCAAACGCCTTCACCTTTGATTGTTGATATAGAAAAATTATTCAGATTGCTAAAACAAAATTATGTTACTAGATTCATCGTGAAACCAACTATCGTGCCTAACTATTTTTTGTTAAAATAATTTTTTATAGCTATTATTGATCAAAGTTTGAAAACTCTGACTTTGACAAAACCAAAAAATACTTAGATTTTTAAACGGGGGAAGTAAATCGCAGCAATGTTATAACTTCATCGAGAACTATTACAGGAAGCTTCCCACAATATAAATAAAAAACGTTATACCCTTTTTTTGTTTTGTCACTACCAGAGCAGTGCAACAACAAAAGGATGGGGTTCTTCATTTTTTTCTAAAAGAAAAAATGCAAAACACAGCAAAGAATAGCTCGGTTGACACTGCTGGGCCGAGATGACTGAAAGAGACAAGACAACTGGAAAGATGCCTAGCTAGCTCGCTGACCACTTCTTCAAAAAAAAAAAGAAAGAAAGAGAAAAGAAAATAAGCTAACTTGCTGACCAATGGCTCGATTGTGAAGAAGAAGAAGAATATATACTATCTCGTAATGTATCGTCTAGTTATACTCCAAACGATCGGAAGATACCCGGAGGAGCTCCTCCAAGTACTCGGCGCCGAGGTCGTCGAGCTCCACAAGGCCGTCAGCGTCAGTATTAGGAAAGGATGGCAGCGACTCAAGCTGGTTTCTAGCCACCGTGACCATTCCTGATGACTCGCCGGAGCAATGAAGCACCGGCCTCCGCTGCGGCTTGAGGTTCTTGCTCGGCGGAGAGAGCTTGCTCCTGCGCGTGCGCTTGGAGTGGCGCCGCTTCAGCGCGAGGACGGGGGAGCCATTGCCGGCGCCGGCGGCGAGCGCCATCGCCGAGCGACTCCTGCACGCGGTCGACAGGGAAGTTGAGGACGGCGGCGGCGCCGCGAGCGGAGAAGGCGGCCTGGTCGTATGCCAGCGCGGCGGCCTCGGGCGTGTCGAAGGTGCCGAGCCACACGCGGGCGCCCTTGCGCGTCGAGTCGCGGATCTCAGCGGCGAACTTGCCCCAGGGACGCGTGCGCACGCCGATGAACGCCGCCGGCCGTGGCCGCTGCACCGCCGCCGACTGAGTTTCCGCCGAGGAGGCCGAAGTGGAGGATGATGACGAGGAAGAGAACGTGTCGGAGCAGCTGTCGTCGGAGTCCAGGAAGAGCCTGAGGGCATCAAGGCTCGTTTGCATGTCAACGCTTGATGATGCGTGTTGTTGTGCTGGAGCAGCTAGGTAGCTGCAGGTGAAGGAAGAGGAATTGTGGTATGGGAAGTGCTCCATTGCGATCGATGTATCGTCAATGTGCATGAGCCAAATTATCGATCGAGCCCACCAGCGATCTAGGAGGAAGAAGATTGAAGTTGCTTTGATCAACTCGGCAGGTCAGAGAGGCAATGCAAAAGCTAGGCAATTCGCTGGCGCGCGCTTTATAGCCTTCTGAACTCCATTTTATTTTTCATTATATCAAGTGCAGCCTCTTCCTAGTCTCATGGAAACGAATGGACTGGTTGAATTCTTGGTTCAACGGACGATGGGTTGATTGGACTTGTCCAACGAATCAAATATATATCTACTATATATCTTGCAAATAATAAGAGCAGCCGCGACGATTCCCACTTGACGTGGAGCTGAGTAAGGCTTCCGGACGCTACAAACAAACTCGCACCATCACTCTCTTATCACCATCAGCGTAAGGCTGCCGTTTACCTGCGCTCACCAATTGCCGCTTATCCACTCGTGCCATGCTTCCCGGAAGCAGCGAGAACCCACCAGCTGATGCCGCCGTTTTGGCACACTACAATATATATTCAGCGTTCTTGGAATAGCCTTTGACCCGTACGCGAGCACGTACGTGCAGATGACCTTTTTACGGTGCAAGTTGTTCCAACTTCCAAACATTGGTATCCTCTAGGATTATTTTGCGTCTCCATTTCGTCCTTTTTCTCCAGAATGAACCTGATGAGCACATATTTTATTGAGTGTAAGATGTTCAAGGAGAACCAAATTTCATCCTATGCAATGAGCCCACAATTTATATTGTGTATTAAAAATTAATCACTCCATCAAAAAATTAAACACTCCGTCTATACGGTATCGAAGAAGCAACCTGGATACATGCCAAACGGCTCATTTCTGCGCACAATTATTGTCTTCGTCTGTTATTAAATACTCCGTTCATATGAGAAAGCCAGGAGCAGTTAGCCGTCTCCACTTTATCCATTAACTGAAGTGCTCCTAGTTATGTAGATTTGTGGTGATCTTGGGTCCATGATATAGTAATTTTACTGATCATATTACCATTCCCAATTTTAAAGATAGTGTCAAGTATTTGTATTTGAGATTATATTGATGACGATTACATTGTCTAAAGTTTAGAAAGAATGTGAGTAACATACTAAATAAGATCTGTTAATCCATCTAAGTACATATACAAGTCAATTTAGGGTCAAGCATAACAAACTGAGCTTACTTGCCTAAATACACTGGAAAAATAAAGCAAGCTTTGGTCATATCTAGAGCCACACAAAAGTGACCAATCTCCGTAAAGGATATGGAGCAGTTAGATAACGCTTCAGTTTAATTAGTCTGTGTTCCTTCGGAGAAGCAACTGCTGATAGGTGAGCCTTCCTTTATTTTTGGGCAAAATGGCGACCTAACAATAAAGTAGAGCTTGCTTCTGTCGGACAATAAATTAGTGATGACTGTACTGTTAACTGAGAAACCTATTGAACTATTGACCAGTTACATTCTTGCAATTTGCAGCATCTAGAGTTTAGTAACGTAATAATTCACAGTACCAGAAAGAATATCAAAACTAGTAGTGGGACTGGTCGTTGCCAGGCAACCCAAAAATGATGTCATGCATGAATATTGAAACACGCAGGTGATGCTCATTGCTTGTTCTCTCCACCTTTTTTAATATCTGTTGCTTTTCATAATGATGTGATCATATAAGGCATTTCCCTATATAAAATTTTGCATTGGTAGCACACCTCGACATTCAGTATGAAGTAGACATCATCATTATGGTTTTCCATTCCACGTAAATGATTTAATGTGATTACTGTAGATTTAATAAATTTTGGATTGGAATTCATATATAGCACGCAACCCATGCAGATCCGAGAAGCATCCTTTGACTTGCCATTTCTTTGAAACTAGAATGCTGACTTCAAACTTATAATTTATGATTCATATATAAGAAAGAAATTATTGAAAATAGATACACAGTAAATCAATGAGATAGAACGATTTGTCAGAATCGAAGGTATTTTTGGCTGATTGATGTCAAGGTCATGATTAAGAAATTATGTTGTCAACATGAATAGTGAAGACACTGTACGCAGATAGAGACATTTTCACTAGCAAGGGAACAGACTGTTTGAAGCAAATCCAAACCATGCATTTTATTGTTATGCACCATGGCGAATGAAAAGGAGCAAGTGATGATGCCTCTGTATCGTAATGAAAAAAACAGTTACCTCTGTAAGATAACTATTGTAGGCCATAGCCTATCAATATATTTTGGACATCTCAAGAGTTAAGTTTCTCAAGAAGAAGAAAAAAACAGTGATATACAGGGTAAGCCAAGCCAGCATACTTAACCAAGCATCTTGTGTAAAGCTATATCCATATGTATTAGACATCATATGGGAAGTGAGATCGAGAAACCTTAAGGATGGCCGTTGTTTTTGCTATTATTATCTCAAAAGCTCTACCTTTATGAGCTACGCAAACAGGAGGTTGCCTTTGATCCGTTCTGGTCAGAAAGATTAGGTAATTGAGATATGTATAGCAAAGTTCATCAATTGTCACGGCTTAAGATTGTTTCCTTTTATCAATCCATGTTTTAGTTACTTTTGCAATATCGTAGCATCAATTCAGTTACTATTTCAAGTACTCCTATGTTGAAGACATAATGCAGGTGCTAATTTACATCATTGCAATCAACTTGCATATACTGCGAGATGTTTTCATAAAATTGTCCTCTAGCTAGGTACCTACCTGCAGCATGTAGTATAGTACATCGTACGAAAAAGATATAAGAAGGTCCGAGCATGGATCTAGTGTCTATATCAGATGTGGACGTGCAACGCATCAAATTCACAGTTATAATTAAGTCTAAATTCCGTCAAAAAAAATAATTAAGTCTAAACACATTACATTAGTCATCCGTGTCCAGATCCAGTATAGTGAAGAACCCAACCTTAATTATTATTTCTTTTGCAGGAAATCAGCCGCTGTTGTTCGGAGCTTTCCTGCCTCCTGCCTTCATCTCCCTTTTCCCATTACTAATTAAATTTGGTTGGGCTCCATTACTAATTGAGATTGTAGTACATCACAAATGCGGCTGGGTTGAACAAATAGCTTTGTCTGGCTAGCACGCAGGGCGTGTCCAGGTGCGTCCTCCAACAAATTATGGTAGGTCGCTGGCTAGGTTGATCAACAGCGTATCGCTTAGCTTGTTCTCCTTTCGCAGACTTTGAAAACGGCGGCAGGGAATCAAATATTTAAATTCCGAAAAAAAAGAAGCAATGAGACCGTCACCTGCAACTAATGTACGAATACAATGTATACATGCTTTTGTATAAATAAAAAATTAGATTTGATTGTCAAAACAAACCCAGCCGTACAAGCTGCAAACATTTGTAAAATATTCTTTTAGTGGGAGGTGACGTCCTCATCGACAGCGATGCGATGCGTTAGTGGTGACTTCGTGAATCTCAAGATTAGCAGGCGATGTGCTTCGGAGGCGCTCATAGGGCTAGATGTTGAGTGTGTGTTGGTAAGGGTGATTACTCGTGCTTTTTTGTTTGTGTCCTCATCTGTAGTTTAAGAAAAAATTTCGTAAATTAACCATTTGATCCGTTTTGGTCAGGTTGACCACCAGCTAATGAGGATATAACAGATTTTGTTCTGTAGAAACTAATTTTAGCTGAATGTAATTTCCTTTGCGTTGTTCCTTTTGATTTACTAGTACCAATGCACGTGCTCTACGCACGTGTCTAAAAGGGAAATGATATGTATAATAAAGCTAATAATTAAACAATAAGAATATATTTCCTATGATTATTATGAAACAAGTGATTAGAAAAACACTGGCAACGTGGACAATACATACAAAAAGACAAATAAAGTGAATCGGAATATTATAAATGAAAATACAAATGTCTCAGTCAATTGGGATATCAATAACAATAATTCCATCAAAATCAAATTTGTAAACTTGGTTGAGACCCAATGCCTACATACACTCGAACCAAAATTGACTTGAGCATAGTTTGTCTGATTTGGAAGTAGCAAACTTGACTTGATCTTACTTTCTCAGTTTCAGCTTGCCGCAAGCCAAAATGTTGAGTTTGCAACTGACATTCAGAGCTTTAGACGGCGCGCCGCAAGCCAAAATGTTGAGTTTGCAACTGACATTCAGAGCTTTAGACGGCGCGCATTTTACCTTTCACCTTTCAATACTCTACGTTGCTCTTCAAAACCCAATATTTTATTTCCATAAAAAGAAAGTATACATTGTAAGGGCAAGTACAAAGGTATTGTCTCATAGTCCGTCTCATAATTTTCAGACGGTTTCATCAGACCACTTGTACAATGGGTGATTGTTGTAGTTGTCTCGTAGTAATTGCATTTTTCCTTAATTTGTGGGTGAGCAAAGGAATATTTATGAGTTGCATGGCAACTATACTCGTACAATGGTGTGTAAGTCGTCTCATACTCCTAAATTTTAGCGCATGAGGTGGTTGCTTCGCAAAACAACCACCTCTTTCTGTCACCACCCTCTCTCTCTTCCACCTCATCAAAAATTCTATATAAAGCTGCTGTTGACGGTAAAATGTGTGTTCTACCGCTCGCACACGCGGCCTGAGAGATTTGCTTAACTCTGTTCAGCGCCAAAAACTTGGAACGCGGTGAATTCCGGAGCGTGCCAGTCGATTTTCCCTGCAAATCGACAAAGACAAGAAGCGTGTAAAATTCCCGGACTATCGGCCCCGGACAGGCCGATGCGTAACCGCAGCCGATGTTAGTGGATAAAAATATAATCGAATAAGCACTCGGCTGACGGCTAGAAACGAATCGACATGTCGCAACAGTAAATACTCGCACGATAAATAAAACACAGCATGCATCAGAATCGGCAATCGGCAAAGCATGCAATCGGCAAAATCTATCGGCAAGTAGCACAGTAAGGTAGATCGACAATCGACAAAAGGAGGCTCAGACTATGCTTGAACAGGAGCAATGAGATATTTAAAGGCACGCAAGCATAGATCTGAACGTGGTAAGCAATCGGCTAAACACCCCGAAAGAACGATTAAACCAATAACCACTAATTATACCCATAATCTGACAATCGCTTCACCGAGGACACGTCAACTAAGTGAAGTAGAACAGGACACGTCAAACTGCTCTACACGATCGGCAGATACAAATATAATCGGCAACTACCGGTCCCAGGTACTCAGTAAACTAGATCTAACCCTTAGCAACTGTTTCGCCGAGGACACGTCAACTAAGCGAAGCAGACAGGACAAGTCAAACTGCCTACCCAGTCACCAAGAGCAGATCTAATCGACAAAATACCTTAACCGTGACTCGAGTAACCAGATCAAACAGAAATCGACATCAGCAATCGGCAACAAGGCTGCGGCGAGGACAAGTCAACT
Organism: Eragrostis nindensis; assembly: GCA_012490785.1. Classification (NCBI taxonomy): domain Eukaryota; kingdom Viridiplantae; phylum Streptophyta; class Magnoliopsida; order Poales; family Poaceae; genus Eragrostis; species Eragrostis nindensis. The sequence goes on along the minus strand of JAAXCT010000740.1, from coordinate 189,189 downwards.
AACCGCAACAAAGAATTGGACCAGGTCTTAAACAATTCCATGCAGTCGACGCACGATGTAAACCCTAGATTGATCTAGATTACCGGATAACTAGCAGCCACATCAGTCTTAATCATGGACAAGTCGACATAATCAGATCGATGCGCTTACCTGACGAGATCCAGTCGAGCCGGAGCCCCGATGGACGCCGGTGACGAAAAAACCCGTCGAGAAATTGTGACGATGCGCCGAAAGGTTGATTGTATTCGTTTTTCTGATTACAAGCACCTGGGTTTATATTTATACACCCGAGGCGAGAGTCCGATTTGGACTTAAACATGACTCCTACTTGACCACAACTCGGTCAATCCTTTCTTAATCTAGAAAAGGAAAGAAATTTAAAAGGGAAAAACAAACCCACACGCACACGCGCATGTTTTCTTCGGCTTCATGATCTCCGGTGGGCTACTACTTTGCGCAAAACCCTTTCTTCACCCGGCGCGTACTCTGTCATCTACTGACAGCGGGTCCTTGTCCAGATTTTGGTGTCAACACATGCCCCCCAAGCCGGGGTATGGAATTTCCATGCGCCGGGTTGTTCCACCATTCATCATGTCTGCAAGCTTCTAAATGACCCTTCACGTGAAAACTGTACATTTGTCTTGATGAGCTGTACCTTTGTCTTCACATGGCGTGCACCCCTTCGGCAGACAATTCGTACCAAATGCTTTAATTTGCAATAGGTCTTTCACTATTCCACGATCTTATCTTCTTCTGCATCTTGTCCTATAAAAGGACCGGCTCCCTTCACCGAAATCATCAACACAATGGCCAGCAATAAAAATCCCTCTCACAAAGCCTGACCAATGCATCCTGAACAGCAAGAAAGCAATCATGAGCTCTTCTCTCAGATCTATGCTCTGACCTCTTGCCTTCCTTTTGCTTTTCTCCTATCTCTTTCATCCCGACGCTATCCCTCTTGAGCTAATCCCTGAAGATGGCGGCTCCTCTTCAGACTGCGAGGAAGAACTCATGCTCTTCGTCAGACAAGGTTCCTTCTCAGGGATAACATCTTCTTCGACGTGATGCGGTCCATGCATTTGCTCCTCTCCTCGTACGCTGGAGCAACGACCCATCCTATCCTGTGTCAGCACTTGGTTGACACTTGACAGCAGCCGCAGTGTGTATTCTTGGTGCAAGAACTTTGTACTCCCATGTATGGTGTAATTCCTTGTAAATCATAAGAACTTCATTGTCTTCTTCTGTTCTTTCTGCACATTTTCCCTAAGGGCGACATCAATCGACATCGGCCATCTCGAAGACGACGCTCTTAACGTCGGCTCAACTGGAAATTTAACCGAACACTTTTAAGAACCAACCCAGATGCTGGGGTAATACTTCTTCAAATATTTTCCATTAAGCGCTCGGCCAAATTCTTCCCCATCCAGTTCTTTCAAAAAATAAGCATTACCGGGCACGCATCGGCTAATTATATAGGGACCTTCCCAATTAGGTGACCACTTGCCGAAACGATTATCTCGCACGCCAATTGGCAACTTAACCTTCCAAACGAGATCTCCTTCATCAAATTGCTTAGTCACCACCTTCTTATTATAATGCCGAGCCACCCGTACTTTATTATCTTGAATTTTCTTCAACGCAGTCAACCGCTGCTGATTGACATCTTCTAATTCATCCATCATGAGATCATGGTACTGCTCTGCCGTCAATTGATTTTGCAGATCAACTTTGACCCGGCAGTAACTTCCCATGGCAAAACAGCTTCATGCCCATACACCAACTGATATGGTGTTACTTGTACTGACCCATGACGAGACATCCGATATGCCCATAATGAATCAGCTAACGAAGTATGCCACTTTCTTGGCTGATCGTTAATCTTGCGCTTAATCAACTTGATCAAGGATTTGTTCGAAGCTTCAGCTTGACCATTTGCTTGGGCATAATATGGTGATGAATTCAATAATTTAATACCCATATCATCAGCAAAATCTCTGAACTCTTCAGAAATAAAAATAGAACCTTGATCTGTAGTGATAGTCTGAGGGATACCGAACCTGAAGATTATGTGCTCTTTAACAAAAGCAATCACATCCCTTGATGCCACACTTCTGTAAGGCACTGCTTCAACCCACTTGGTGAAATAATCCGTTGCTGCCAATATATATTTATGTCCCTTACTGGAAGAAGGATTAATCTCACCAATCATGTCGATTCCCCATCCTCTGAATGGCCACGGCTTGACAATAGGGTTCATCACTGATGCTGGAGCTCTTTGAATCGATCCGTACTTCTGACAATCCTGACAGCCCTTATAATATTCAAAACAATCCTCAAGCATGGTAGGCCAGAAATATCCACCTCTCCTGATTAACCATTTCATCTTGAATGCCGACTGATGAGTCCCACAAATCCCATCGTGAACCTCCATCAGCATCTTCTTGGCTTCATCGGCATTCAAACACTTCAATAGAATTCCTTCCAACGTCCTGTAATAAAGCTGATCATCAACTAGCACATATTTTATTGCCTTGTATCGCAACTCTCTGGACGTTTTCTGGGTCGGATCCTTCAAGTAATTCACTATCTCAACCCTCCAATCTTGCAAATCGACATCGGCTTCATTATCAACAGAACCTATATTAAGCCGATACCCAGATGCATGTTGAGCCAGGTTATTAGCTTCAGAATTCATTTGTCGAGGAATATGGCTGAATGTGATATGCTTGAAGTTCTTCATTAGATCTTGACACTTCTGATAATAACTCCGAAGCACTTCATCTTTGCATTCATATTCACCATTCAATTGCCCCACAATCAGCAAAGAATCCCCAACAACTTCAACAAAATCGGCATTGGCATCCTTCAACAATTGTAGTCCTTTCAACACAGCCTCATATTCAACTTGATTGTTAGTATGAGCTTCTACTGTGAATGAGAATTCAAACCTGGATCCTTTTGGTGTTACAATGACAATGCCGATACCAGATCCATTTTTGCAAATCGATCCGTCAAACAATAAGCGCCATGGAACTGGCTCCACCACGCTTTCATCATGCCCCCTATGCTGAACTATCAAATCAGCAAATACCTGGGCCTTCACAGCTTTGGGAGATTCATATTTAAGATCAAATTCTGCAATTGCTAGCATCCACTTCCCAAGTCTGCCTTTCAATATTGGAGCGGACAAGATATATTTGACGACATCGGATTGGCAAACAATAGTGCATTCTTCGGATAACAAATAATGTCTCAATTTAGTGCAAGAGAAATAAAGGCATAAGCATAACCTTTCAATCTCAGAATATCTTGTTTCTGCATCCAGTAATCTCCGACTGAGATAAAAGATAATCCTTTCATCGCCATCTTGTACTTGCGTCAATGCCGAACCAAGACACTTGTCATCGGCAGACAAATATAACTTGAAAGGAATACCTGGCTTAGGTGGCATCAACACAGGTGGTGAGATTAAATATTTCTTGACATCATCAAGCGCCTTCTGATGTTGGGCTTCCCACCGGAATTCTTGATCTGCTTTTAACTTCAACAAAGGAGTAAAAGCATCAATCTTCCCAGAAAGATTAGAAATAAATCTTCTCACAAAATTGATTTTGCCTATCAAAGACTGCAATTCTTTTTTACAGGTAGGAGGTTGAATTTTCTTGATCGACTCTATGCTCTTGGGACCAATTTCAATTCCTCTTTCATGAACAATAAAGCCCAGAAATTGTCCTGCCGAAACACCAAAAGCACATTTATGCGGATTCATCTTCAAGCCATACTTTCTGGTCCTCTCCAGTACCTGCCGCAAATCAGCAATATGATCTTCAACTGTTTTGGACTTCACCATCACATCATCAATATAAATTTCCACTAATCGACCAATCAGATCATGATAGATGAAATTCATTGCTCTTTGATATGTGGCGCCAGCATTTTTCAGCCCAAAAGTCATCACAACCCATTCAAACAATCCCAAAGCTCCTGGACACCTGAATGCAGTCTTTATAATATCTTCTTCAGCCATAAAAATCTGATTGTATCCTGCATTTCCATCCATGAAGCTTAAAATCTTGTGTCCAGCAGCAGCATCAATCAGTACATCTGCTATCGGCATCGGGTACTCATCTTTGGGTGTAGCCTTGTTCAAATCTCTGAAATCAATGCACACTCGCATCTTCCCGTTTTTCTTGATCACTGGGACGATACTGGACACCCATTCTGCATATCGACAGGGTCGGATGAACTTGGCATCATATAACTTTGTAATTTCTTCCTTGACAGCATCATAAATCTTTGGATCAATCTTTCGATTATGTTGTTTAAACGGCCGATACCCAGGTTTAATAGGCAATCGGTGTTCAACAATATCTCGACTGAGACCAGGCATCTCGGAATAATCCCAAGCAAAACAATCTTTATATTCCTTCAATAATGCTATCAACTTTTCTCTGAAGTCTTTACAGATCTTCTTACTAATAAATGTCGGCCGAGGCTTGTCACCATTTCCAATATCAACTTCTTCTAATTCATCGGCCGATACGAAACCATGACCAAGCTTTCCTTCCTCCCTTTCATCGATCAGCTGATTGTCAATTGCTTCTTTCTTCTCAGCTTCCGTCGGCCGATCGATGTCCAGGTCCGGTAATTGCTATAACAACCGTGGAGTTGCCGATCCTTCAGTGATGCAAACACCTTCATCGGTAACATCCAATGCTTCACCTTCCCAGTAAGTTCCTGATATGCACGGCAAGCTTTCCACCATCATCGGCAAAAAGTCTGCAGTAGCCACACTTACCGATCTATCAGCTTGAATAGTCTCCACCTCGTCGCCGATCCACTGGATAAGGAGCTGATGCATCGTGGAAGGGATACAGCAATTAGCATGAATCCAATCCCTACCCAGCAGTACGGCGTACGAACCTTTGCCTTCAATTACAAAGAACGTCGTTGGCAAAGTCTTGCTTCCGATAGTGACTTCGACATTAGTGACTCCTTTGACTTCAGAGCTCCTGCCCCCATAGTCCCTTAACGTCATGTTGGTCTTGGTCAGCTCTTCAGGCAGTTTGCCCATCTTCCTGTACGTTGCCATCGGCAAAACATTGACAGCAGCACCACCATCGACCATCATCTTGCTCATCGGCTTGCCATTGATGAAACCATTGAGGTACAGAGCCCTCAGATGGAGATGATCAACACCAGACGGCTTCTCGAACACTGCCTGCCGTGGACCCAATAACAACTCGGCAGAAGCTTCTTCTTCCGACTCATTAATGTCCAAAGAACTAAATTCTCGCGGCAGCATAAATACCATATTGACAGGAGCTTCAACTTCATGTATTTGAGATTTGACTTTTGGTCTCCATACCTTTTTTGACTTGGGCCCCTTATCATGATCATCTTCCTGGTTCACATCCTTGTTCAGCTCCCGGCAACGTGCCCTCTGTACTCTTCTCTTCTGAGTCTTGGTAAAAATACCACTCGGACACCATTGGCCTTCTTCTGTGAATTCGCCCTGGTCTTCTTCATAATCTTCAACTTGATTGACAGGACCAAGTCTTTCATGCACAGAAACCCTTGATGCTGGTTTCCTCATAGGACCTCGGCTTGAAGAACCAACTTCCCTGTACAAATCTCCAGATCTTCTGCTACAGCCTGGGCAACCTTCAATTGGTGGCAGCTTCATACCTTGCTCCCAACAGTACTGGAAGAACGGACAGTTCCAGTGTGGATCGAAGTCATCATCACTAATCCTCTTGTCTTCCCTCTCTCTTTTCCTTGAGTATTTGCCGATCAACCCAGCAGATCCACCGATCATGTTGACTGGAAAAGGATGCCCATCAATCTTCATCGGCTTCTGACCAGAGAATTTAATGCGATCACTCTCAATTGCCGATTGGATCTGTTGCCTGAATACTTTGCACTCATTGGTGTGATGAGAGGGAGTATTATGCCACTTGCACCACTTGATCTTCTTCAACTCCTCAGCTGGAGGCAACGTGTGATTAGGTGGGAGTTGAATAAGCTTCTCTTGTAGCAGTAGATCGAATATCTTGTCGGCTTTGTTGATGTCAAAGTCATACTTCTTTTCTTCTTCCTTCTGCTTGACCCACGGACAGAGAACAGTCTTCTTGTTCCTGGTCCACTCAGCAAGAGCAACTTCAGCGTCGTCATCAGAATCAGAAGAATAATCAGCATAAGCCGCCTGAAACTGTCTGCCACGTGTATTCTGGACACGCCCTTCATGAATCGACGCCTTCTGAAAGAGTTGTGCCAAGCCATCGACTTCTTGAGGGGCAAACTTGTCTCTGATCTGAGGCAGCAAACCTTGATAAGCAATCTCAGCCATTTGCCGATCCGTCAGATTCAGGTTATAGCACCTGCCACGGATGACTCTGAACCTTTGGACAAAATCGGCAACTGACTCTCCAGCCTTCTGACGAACAGCTGTCAAATCTGATATGCTCAGCTCTGCCATGCCAGTGAAGAAATAAGAGTGGAATTTCTTCTCCAAATCGGCCTAATTCCGCACGGATCCCGCAGGGAGGGAGGTGAACCATGAGAATGCCGATCCAGATAATGACAGAGGAAACAATCGGACCTTCAATGCATCTTGTGCCGATGCCTCTCCCAACTGTGCCAAATATCGGCTGATGTGCTCCACTGTAGAGACATTATCTTGTCCAGAAAATTTGCCAAACTCTGGCAACTTGTATCGATGTGGTAAGGCAACTTGTTCCATCCACTCTGGATATGGACGTCGATACATGAAGTTCTGCTCCTTGGGCTTGAGATCAAACTGCTCCTTCATGACTTCAGCCAACCTGGCAACTATATCTTCTGATGAATTCTGCACTTGCCCCCCAGCCATCTGAGACGATGGCTGCGGTTGTGACTGAACCTGAGCAGGTTGCTCCTTGTAGTGTTCGCTGTAATCTGCCACTCTGTGATAGCCTTGCGGTATCTCCTGGTTGAACAGTGCAGGATTGACATTGGGAGCTAAATGGTATCTTGTCTGAGGAGTTTGACTAATCCTTGGCTCAGGAGTTGTACCACCTGCTTCTTTCTGCGTAGACAACGGCGCATCAATAAGACTTGGCGCCGATACCCGGGCAGTCCCTGCAGCCAAAGCTTGAGCACTTGTAGACCACAACTCTGGTGGCATGCCATATGGTTGCCTTTGCTGACCAGCAGCGCTTGTCTCTTCTTGAACCGTGGGTTGACCACCAGGAGGTGCAGGACGTACTGGTGTAGCAGTTGGTAAAGTAAATGCTGGCCCCATGAATCCAGAATCAAACTGCAAGGTCCCATCAGCAAATGCCTTGAGCATGTTGTACAGAGTGTTAACAAGCACCCGACTGGTTAATGAAAGCCTTGTGAACCGCAGTATTCACGACTTCATCCAACAGAGCTTGATCTGGCATCTTCGCAGCTTTGATTGTAGCCAATTCTTCTGCTCTCATCACCACTGGCGAAGCCAATACTGCTGTAATCTTGCCACGTGTCATCTTGATGGTCTCAAAGTACTTCACTTGGCAATCATACAGATAACTCTGATATGCCTTTTTCTGATCCAAAGACATTTTCTCCCAAGCATTGAGCTCATTGTTGCCAGTGACTTCAGAAGAATCTTTATCATCTCGAACAAACGGAGCAGGAATCATGATCTTGTGGCCCTTTGCATCGACGAGCAAAGTACCATCATCAGCAACAGCTTGAACGAACGCCATCTGCTTCGAAGAACTTGATCTGTCCCACTGGGCGTGCCAAAAAGTGTGTTGACGGTAAAATGTGTGTTCTACCGCTCGCACACGCGGCCTGAGAGATTTGCTTAACTCTGTTCAGCGCCAAAAACTTGGAACGCGGTGAATTCCGGAGCGTGCCAGTCGATTTTCCCTGCAAATCGACAAAGACAAGAAGCGTGTAAAATTCCCGGACTATCGGCCCCGGACAGGCCGATGCGTAACCGCAGCCGATGTTAGTGGATAAAAATATAATCGAATAAGCACTCGGCTGACGGCTAGAAACGAATCGACATGTCGCAACAGTAAATACTCGCACGATAAATAAAGCACAGCATGCATCAGAATCGGCAATCGGCAAAGCATGCAATCGGCAAAATCTATCGGCAAGTAGCACAGTAAGGTAGATCGACAATCGACAAAAGGAGGCTCAGACTATGCTTGAACAGGAGCAATGAGATATTTAAAGGCACGCAAGCATAGATCTGAACGTGGTAAGCAATCGGCTAAACACCCCGAAAGAACGATTAAACCAATAACCACTAATTATACCCATAATCTGACAATCGCTTCACCGAGGACACGTCAACTAAGTGAAGTAGAACAGGACACGTCAAACTGCTCTACACGATCGGCAGATACAAATATAATCGGCAACTACCGGTCCCAGGTACTCAGTAAACTAGATCTAACCCTTAGCAACTGTTTCGCCGAGGACACGTCAACTAAGCGAAGCAGACAGGACAAGTCAAACTGCCTACCCAGTCACCAAGAGCAGATCTAATCGACAAAATACCTTAACCGTGACTCGAGTAACCAGATCAAACAGAAATCGACATCAGCAATCGGCAACAAGGCTGCGGCGAGGACAAGTCAACTAACCGCAACAAAGAATTGGACCAGGTCTTAAACAATTCCATGCAGTCGACGCACGATGTAAACCCTAGATTGATCTAGATTACCGGATAACTAGCAGCCACATCAGTCTTAATCATGGACAAGTCGACATAATCAGATCGATGCGCTTACCTGACGAGATCCAGTCGAGCCGGAGCCCCGATGGACGCCGGTGACGAAAAAACCCGTCGAGAAATTGTGGCGATGCGCCGAAAGGTTGATTGTATTCGTTGTTTCTGATTACAAGCACCTGGGTTTATATTTATACACCCGAGGCGAGAGTCCGATTTGGACTTAAACATGACTCCTACTTGACCACAACTCGGTCAATCCTTTCTTAATCTAGAAAAGGAAAGAAATTTAAAAGGGAAAAACAAACCCACACGCACACGCGCATGTTTTCTTCGGCTTCATGATCTCCGGTGGGCTACTACTTTGCGCAAAACCCTTTCTTCACCCGGCGCGTACTCTGTCATCTACTGACAGCGGGTCCTTGTCCAGATTTTGGTGTCAACAGCTGCATGAGACGGGCTATGAGACTGCTTACATGTAGCATTGTACCTGCCCTAACAATGTCTGATCAAACAATAGCGAGATACTATGGGAAGACAAAACAGGTATTGAATATGTATTACCTCCGTTTGACCATATTTATTGTTTTAGAATTCAAATGTTTTCTCATAATACTTGTGATTCTCACATTCCAATGCACTGAGTGAGGTAATAGTACTCACTACCTCTCACTAGTATACGCGCACATATCATCTGACCTTCTCTCTCACATTATAGGGTAACATCATTTGTCACATCCCGTTGGTCCCCGTGAGATTTGCTACATGTCACATGAAACCAACGGATACTTCTTCTCCAACTCTGTTGAACATGTTTTGCATGCTCAAGTTTCATAACAAGGTAAGAAATCATAGGATTAAATGATTTACCAAAATGACTAGCTTCGAAAGGTAGGAAAAAAAAGAGAAAATCAAACTACGATGAAACTTAAATCAGACGCAGCAAGAGCACAAATCTTATAGCAATCATTAAAATCATTAAGCCATGTGAAACACCATTGCAAGTTCAGTGATAATCCTATAGATGGCACGTGTCCTGGTGATAGATGACCGGAGATTCCCACGATTATAGTTTATATTTTTATGTGTTGATTTGGCTGAAGTCATATTCACTTGAATGACCCTTGATTTTTCCATTGGATGTGTACCTGACTACATGTATGGGTGGAAATTCCAAATGAATGATTATAAACAGTTGTATGAATGTTGTGCCAAAGGACTTCTAGCTAAGTGGCTAGGAGCTCCAGCGGCACCTCCTTAGGTCATGAGTTTGATTCCCGGTGGGAGCGAATTTCAAGCTGATGTTAAAAAAATCCCCTCGTCTTTCCCAATTCTCAAAGCATGGTTGAAACCCGACCTAGCTGTGGTTACGGTGCTCTGCGCCGGCCCAGGCTCACCTTGGGAGCGGGTCCTGTGTAAGTTTTCAGGGGTTTTCTCGGCCCGTGAGAGAAAGTCTTCTTCTCCTTAATGCAATGCCGCGGGGCGGCTTTACCCCCCCAGGCCGAGTATGAAGGTTGTGCGGCTTGTGCCTCCTAATGGTTGAGCCCCAACAGTGCCACCTTATTTCGAGCCTCCAGCGATGACAACATGCCCGGTGAGAGAAAGACTTCATCATTCTCAACTTGCATCTTTAACGACTACGAGTAGTGTTTACCCGCAAAAAAAAAAAAAAGACTACGAGTAGTGTTTGTGTTTGTACACATGCATGCTTATAAAGTTAATTCTTCTTGCACCAATGAGAGCGTTTGTGTTTGTACTTGAACGAGACAATAAAAAGGCCATTGAGTTTCTTTCGTAAAAGAATAATAGCAAAACACGAGGGAATCAATGCAGATGAGGCTGCGCAAAGATGATTGACACAGACATGGCTACTGGCCACAAGCGTGGCCTGCAAATCCATGGCTGTTCGCTCGATGTGGTATAATGATTGCAGCGTAACACGTTAACTAGCACTCAAACTCGGATGATACGCGGAGGAGCTCATCCAAATAATCGGCGCCAAGGTCGTCGAGCTCCACGACGCCGCCGGTCGGACACGGCGGCGTTTCCAGCTGCGGGGCGACCACCACGCCTGCGTTGATGAACTCGCCGGAGCACCGCTCCACTGTCCGCCGCCGCCGTGGCTTCAGGTCCGCGCTGACCGGAGAGAGCTTGCTCCGGCGCGTGCGCTTGGAGTGCCGCCGCTTCAGCGCGAGGACGGGGGAGCCATTGCCGGCGGCCAGGGCCATCGCCCCGAGGGACTCCCGCACGCGGTCGACGGGGAAGTTGAGGACGGCGGCGGCGCCGCGCGCGGAGAAGGCCGCCAGGTCGTAGGCCAGCGCGGCGGCCTCCGGCGTGTCGAAGGTGCCGAGCCACACGCGGGCGCCCTTGCGAGTGGAATCCCGGATCTCCGCGGCGAACTTGCCCCACGGCCGCTTCCGGACGCCGATCAAGGTCTGTGCTGCCGGCTTCGGCACCGGCGGCGAGGATTCTTCACAATGTTGCTGGTAACCTGTGCTCGTCATCCCCATTGCTGCCTGGGAGGAGGTGGCCGAGGAAGGGGAAGAGAACGAGTCTGAACTCTCGTAGTCGTCGGAGTCCAGGAAGAGAGCGAGGGCGTCGAGCTCTCGACGCAGCAAATCGCCGTCGGACGTCGCCGTGGATGGAGGCGACGGCCACGCAGCGGGTGCGGCGGCAGGGTCGTAGTAGTAGGAGTAAGGGGTGTAGTGGTGCAGCTCCATTGCGATGATTCAAAGTGAGCGAGAGCTCCAACAGTGAACACTGCAGCAGGGAAGAAGAAGAAGAAGAAGGAGAAGGAGAAGGAGGAGAAGCTTTTTATCCGTTCACGGCGGGAGGAACAGCTCGACGGGCATTTATAGACACCTGCTGTGAATTTCTTTCCTTGTTTTTGTATGTTTTGTTTCCTGGTCTATCGGAACGGAAGAACGAATTTGACTAGTCCATGTCTGCCTAATAGGGCCATAAGAGAGAGAGAAAAAAAAGAAGGCCCGTGATATGTACAATCATGACATATGGCTGGCGTAGGACGGATTATATAGTTATAACAAATTTTCCCAGAGTCTGCCCCAGCCATCCTCAACGCCAGCTATGCGCTAAGCCGCCCTCTGTTCCTGCATCAGCAACTGCTTTCCTTGATCCTTCCTTCCTGTCTTTTTATAAGCATAATAGTTGTAGCTACTGGTAAGCATAATAGAACGCAACTTTCAAAAATTGTCATCGTAACAGTCCTTTTACATTTTACGGAACAATATCCTAGGTACAAAAACCAAATTGGTTTAACGGTTTTACGATGAATCAAATTATAATTTAACACACTTTAGACCTTAGCTTAAGAAACAATTCAAACATCTCGTTTACCTTAAACAGCTATTGCTTGGAGTGATGTGGAACTTAGCAATGCGACTAACATGAGGGAAAACGGTCCTCATTTCCCCGATGGTCATACAATTTAGTTCCGTATATCCCAAAATTAAGTTTCTAGTATTTAAGATCGCAAGAGACTAGAGCTAGACACTTCTCCATAGTGACAAAAACCATCAAACCTGTATAGATGTGGTATCACCAAATTGTTTCTGACTGCATTTCTAATGCATGGTCATCTCGTACCATGTGACGCCATAATTTCTTAAAACATGTCCTTTTGATAAACTTTGCATTCAAATTCTCTAACTTCACCAGCAAAGTACTCCATGAAAAATACATTCGGGGTGTTCGGTTGGAGGATGCAGTTGCAGTTGCAGTTTGAATAGTGAGAGAGAACACTGTAGCGGAGGAAATGGACACTGTAGCAACGCGCAGACTGTAGCAGCAGCATCAGCAGCAGCCGGAGGCTTTTCCGGCTGCCGAACGCGCCCATTATCTTCTTTGAGGTAGTTATTCAGCTATCTTCAGGTCGCATTATTTTGGCGCTTTCCAACAACCAGCCTTATTTTAGTGAAGTGTTTCATGGCATCCTGCTTACTTTATTGGTAGGGTCAGGCTCTATTGCTACATTTATGATAATATGTTGCTTTATACTCCCTCCGTCCAGAAATAAATGCATTCGTTGACTACCAAGCATCAAGTTTCTCATTCATGTTATTCAAAAAAATTGTAAATATATAAAAACAAATAAGTCATACCTAAAGAATATCTAATGATAAAAAAAAAGTCCGTTGGGAGTAGCGTTCACAAGGAACTAAAATATTTAAAGGCGGTAATGGAAGGATGCTGAGTACATTAGGAGCACAACTAATGCATTTGATCCTTCCCTAAAAAAAAAAGAGAGAAACTAATTTTCCTTTTAAGCGTTGTCTATTGTAGTTTCCATGAAACAGCAGGTGATGATGCATTTGTCCAGCTCAATATACATATATAAAGACACCATGCTAATAATTGTAAAATTAGTAAATTCATCGTACCTGTATTAGAGTATAATAAATTTATTAACTGGTCTCTTGCATTGCACGAGCATGTGAGAGTCAACATGCTCCCAGTTTAAGCAACTACCCGTACGTGACCTAAGAAAAATATCAGTTAACATTGTATTTAGCTCTGATCGGTGATGTCTTGACCTCACTGTTTCGCAACAAATTTCTGAGGACTGAAGGTAATTATTTTGGTTTAATGTGAGTTGTACCTGATCAATCTTGTAAGAACTTTTTCTACAATATTGAATCTTGCTAAGAACTTGACAATACTATTACCGAAGGTATTTCTTGCTTCCTATAGTACGGATGGAAACGATCGCAGAAGGTTCCTGGATGCATGATATATGCCGCCATGTCGACCGGATCTGACGCACGCACGGAGGTGATGTGGACGTGCGTAAGCGGCGCATCACATCCGCATCTAGCACGACCAAGTTGGTCTTGTTACGCACATAATTCCCAATGCTTTCCTTCAAATACCCCATATAATTAAGAGCATGCCCAATGATAGAGGCAGTTTGCTAACTTTTTCTGTGTAGGGTCTACATGATAGTGTCTCATTTATATTAAGAGTTAACTCTTAAACAAGAGGTAGCAACATTGTCTCTCCTCACTGTTCACTATTAAAAAATAATATCTGCTGCCTCTTAGCCTCCCGTTGGGATGCTCTAATCGGAGCTTTCCTTTCTTCCGCCTCTTTCGTCTCCATTAATTTGTTGGTCATTCAATTTAGCTTTTAATGGTGTCTCCAATACTGGATGTAGCAACAACCTCGTGAAGGTTGTTGTGCATGTTTCGTTACCCAACCACTCCGGCCAAATCTAGTACAGTTGCAGTGCGTGTCCAGATTCATGGAGGGTCTGGTTTGCTACTGTAGGTATGGCTGCTCATATATTTAAACGATAAGTACAGTGCTGGCTTGTAAACAGGACAAATACCATCCAACAGAATTGAAAGAAATACAAAAACTTATAACTTAATTGTTGCTCCGATTACGTATGTAATATAACTATATGCTGATAGCACAAAGCTTTGGGCTCCTCACAGCATTTTGGCCTATGTGGCTGCTTCTCGTATCGACACGTCACCCTTCTTTTATTGTGAGCTGTCTCGGTGGGCTTTGTCCGACTTCGACAAGCCTTTTGATTATGTAGGCTCTTTTCTACGGGCCTAATCGAATATGTTGTCTCGGTGGCCCGTTTTATATTGCCTAAGAGGTCGCGAGCCCTCCCGACCCGTGTCCGATCAAAGTTTTGGTGTCCTCTGGGCCGTCCATGGTGTCCCTTTGGTTTCATCGGGAGAGAGGTGGTCCGTTGGACTTAGCGTTTACAAATGCATCATCTGGGCGCCGCGGAGCGCGCCGACCCACCTAGTAGGCATTATCGCCACATGGGGCTGTAGTTTTACAACTCAGTTCTACAACATCATCTCAGGTATCACGTCGTTAAGTAGTTTTTTTTTTCAGAAATACAATTACATAGGCTTAAACACGTGCACAACGCAACAAGCATGAATAAGCACCCATAGTAAAATGAATTGTTCCTCTGGTAGTCCAGAACACAATACATAGTATTTAATTTTCTTACATTTTGCATTGTGTTCCTTCGAGGTAGCAGCAGTTGGCCCCGTTCATGCCTGTCTCACCTTCAATAATATATACTCGCACTCATGGAATGGTGACCGAATCATCCAACTCCATATAGGCCTAATATGATTTTTTAGGACTACGGGTTTAATCATTGATGGCTAGTATATATATAATCTAGGCGCAAGTGACTTGAGCTTTCCCCTCAACTTTTGTTATGTCCATTGTCTCATGTGGTGCGATATGATGAGGGTAACTTACAGATCTGGTGGCGAGTCCTTCTTTTATGGATTATTATTTAAGCTATCTCTAAAGTATATAGTACGTTTAAAGAGCATGGAGCTGTTTTACTCCCCCATTCAGTCTCTAAAGTTTGATTTACTAATTTGGTGAGGGTGATTTAAATTCTCGTATTAACCTACTCGGAAAAAAAAAATTCTCTGATTAACCATCTCTAAAGTTACTTATGTCTGTAGTTGTCAATCAGAAGTATTAAGAAAACTGATTTACCATCTACCTTTATACCAATATATTACAAAAAAAAATGGTGGAACATTCTATGATGGAGTGTGTATGCATTTGAGCCATGTCTGACGATGTACAGAAGAATTTACGATGCATGTTAGACGTGCATCCATATTACAAAAAAGGGAAGGGCCTTAAACAACACAGATGGTTAGACGTGCACAGGCATCATGCATGGGTCACGGCACTAGAAAAAGGTATCTAGGAACCTAGGATGAATAATGAAACCAACAAAGTAACAATAATAGTATATTCATACTAATCCTATTTAGTAGTTAAAGAATCAATGCTAACCAAACTCCTTCAAGGAAATGGACCAGAGGATGGGGCCCTTGCATATTATATGTTTTGGTTTGCGTTCTCCTTTCATTATGTCTTGTATAATTGAATTGTATACCGGAGCAAATAATATTAGGTAGTCTGCGTAATCAATTACCTGTACGACGACTGTGGTTTGGGAGGTCATTGCCGTAATCAACAGATTTTTTTTTGTCTTCGGATTGGCACTTGCTTAAGCACCGATAAGTCCCATATTGGGTGGATGGTTCTTGCGAAGAAGACCGAACTCAGGAGTTGATCTGGAGGTCGATAAAGGCTGTAGGACGGAGTTTTTTCTTTTTCTTTTCTTTTTAGCCTTGTTTGTGAATCAGTGTTTTTGTGCACTTCTGATCAGGGCTGAGTCATGTCGGCGATTGTGTTTGGCTGTAACTTTATAGGAGGTCAAAGCTAGTGCGGCTGTATATAGCTTCTTAGAGAGCCAAGGCTGGAAATATTGCAATCTTCCCATTATCTAAAAAAAATTAGTTAGTCTGCGATGGATCAATTGCTCGTTTACTCCAGTAGGCAATAGTCCCATCAATTAGTTTTGATTGATCTTGTACCTTCCCTAGAAAAGTTTGTAGACATGCGTCCACGCTCCGAGGTCAGGTGTGTCTCAGCTCAGTAGGCCAACATTGTGCAAGTGAAAGTACATTGTACCGGTGCGTGGCAGGGCAGCCCACTCCTCAGGATCATAGCTTGATAGCCTCTATGATCAAGTCAGAGTTGTACTGTATAATCGCAGAAAAATAAAAATATTAGAGTTAATTTATTGGGGCATTTCCATATTAGTATTTTTTTTGGCAAGACTACCGATTAATCGAGCAACATTCTTAATGTTTCTTTTTTTTCAATTACTGAAAGAAGTGGTATTATGCAGAAATTATCACCGCCCGTTCCTTTGCAGTCGATAAAATGACACAATTGCTTCTGGTTACTTTGCGCAAGCTATCACTGCCGGCTGCAGAGCGGTACTGATAATGACACCATTATATGGATGAGTCCCCAATAAATCACTATCGGTTGGAGAGTTGTAAGGAACCGACAATGAGGATGCTTTTTCATGTAGTGCTGGGTCCATCAACACATCCTCGATCTGTCGTCAATATACTACGGGCAAACACTTAAATCTCTCGTACTACAGTTCTGTCCCTTCTGGCCTCTGGGAAACGGCTAGCTAGCTAGGAGTGAACAGTTTATTCATGTGTCCCAATACTCCAACCCTGACGACACCGATAGGAGCTCGTCCAGGTAATCAGCGCCGAGGTCCTGAAGCTCCAAAGCAGCGTCAACACTGCAGTCGAACTGGAACGGCGCTGCCGCCGTCGCCTGCTGCTGCTGCTGCGAAACTTCCATGGCCGTGCCGGAATCGGCCGACACACGGTGGCGTGCCGGCTGCTCCTGCGGCATTCGATTCACAGTATGGTTGCTGACCGGGGAAGTTAGCTTGCTCCGGCGCGTGCGCTTGGAGTGCCGCCGCTTCAGCGCGAGGACGGGGGAGCCATTGCCGGCGCCGGCGGCGAGGGCCATCGCCCCGAGCGACTCCCGCACGCGGTCGACGGGGAAGTTGAGGACGGCGGCGGCGCCGCGGGCGGAGAAGGCGGCCTGGTCGTAGGCGAGCGCGGCGGCCTCGGGGGTGTCGAAGGTGCCGAGCCACACGCGGGCGCCCTTGCGCGTCGAGTCCCGGATCTCCGCGGCGAACTTGCCCCAGGGGCGCGTGCGCACGCCGATGAACGCCGGCCGCTTCTTGCTCCCAGGGGTGGCTGTCGCGTCCGGGAGACGATACTGATGATTATCGTGCGCCGCACTTGCTGCCGAGCCCGTTACTCCGGTTCCCGCTCCTTCCGACCAAGTGGGGGAGGAGGATGGGGAGGAGGACAGGTCGGAGCACGCGTCGGCGGAGTCGGTGTTGTCCATATCGAGGAGGAAGGACTCCAGCTGCAGTAGCATGTCGTCGCTGTCGGTCGCGTCGAAGGGGAACGAAGCTGCAGGGTGGTAGTAGGAGGCCGAGGAGAAGGCGTGTTGCTCCTGTTCCATTGGTTAGTTATTACTGGTATTGCTGCTCGATCACTAGAAGAAGAAGAAGAAGAAGAAGAAGAAGAAGATGCAGCAGCAGCTTTGGTGTGGAGCTGGGGGCCGTCGTGCATTTATAGCCCCCCTGGATTTCTAGATTTTGACGGTTTAATTAGCCTCCGGTTGTCCTGGAGTGGGGTGTACCAGTGGATTTGATGAATCCATTTCTGTCTGGATTTGACTTGAACGAGCCTCCGATGTAGGCGGATTAACGGCATATATGGGACCAGCCATATCGAATTTCCTGAATTCCTGGTGCAGAGCTAGCGCGGCCAGCTGACATAGGGCGGCTACATGCGACAAGCCACAGCGCTGCTTCTTTCCTGCTTCCTTCCTCAGCAGCAGCTCTTTCCACTGTACTGTACTGTTCTGACGTAAAACATGGCAGGTTTCCCGGAAGCCATATATGATGGGTCAGTATCGCATATCATGGTGACCGGCCGGTATAGTAGCTAGATGGCGAGAGGAGACGGTGGCAGAATGGAAGAAGAGATGGTGACAGCAGGTTATCTGTTCCTCGATCGGTCATTTTACCTGGGCTGCATTGACTTTTGACCATGCGTCAGAGGTTATGTGTTGCTCGGTCATTTTACCTGGACTGCATTGACTTTTGACCACGGGTAAGAGGTAGCCATGTGTACTACTACCATGCCACGTACGTAATAACTCTTTCGTCTAGCATACCTATTGTTGCTACCAAGTCAAATTAACTTTACCAAGTCCGAACTAATTTGTGCAGTGGGATTAGACAATTCACTGTTGGCACCAGAGACAATGACGAGGAGAGATTTGACCCAAAAAAATTTCTACGAGCAATTTAAATAATATCTCATTTTTGTAGATTAATCAACAAGATATGGATGCTTACATAGGATAGTTTGAATAGATTCTTTAAGTGAGCGGCTTCGGGGAAGCAGCAGTTGGTGATGCCGGTGGGTCTCTTTCAGTATATATTATATAGCAATAAACTGAATGACAATTTGATTAATTGTATCTCTTGGACGCACGCAATCATCAACATAATAATGCCTAGGTTTGGGTTGAATCACAGGAAATAAAATAATCCACTGTCGGTTTTGCATTTTGGGCATATTCTTTGGATCTAGTTTTTCAGTTTATTATTACAGGTTACGGTCACTTTTTTCCTGTAGAGTATGATATCGTTGGGCCAAACGTAAGAATCTGACCTTCCATTAGAGAACACTGTTATGTATTAATCTCTAGTTTAAGTATGTTTTTTTATAATACTTATATAACACCTACGATATTGGTGGATCAAACATGTATATCGGATGAAGCAAATTGGCAGTGTGCATCCATTTGTGTCTGTTGTAAAATTTTGCTACGGTAAATATCGCTTCTTGAGAAGGGACTGGCCGACGTAAGGCCTACTGAATGTTTTGTTTGTTAGCAATAATTTAAGACGACATGAGCTGCTTTTTGTTGGCCCCTCCCTATCATCCTAAAGTTTGTTGTTTTAATATCAATATTTTCAGGGAAAATCTTGATGTCACCTTTCATATGAGGAAGTATTATTCTGTTGTATGGTGGCAATAATTAATCATTTGAAATAAATATTTGTGCAGCACAGTTCAAATATTTCTATGTGTTGTAGGTGCTAAAGATTTTTCTAGTACATATTTAATTAAGATGCACCAAGTAGTTATAATCTCCTATGTTCACATTTTCTCATACCTGCTTTTGATAAATTTCATAGAAAATTTTAGCATGATGACAGAATGTGTGCACGCATTGTTTATCTACTACTATATATTGTCCTCTGTCTAGACACTTAATAAAAAAATGAATGTAAAGTTGAAATATCAGTATTGTGAGAGATATAGGGTGCTCCCGGCTTCGCTGCGTTTTCACGTGCGGCTCCGCCCGGTTTTCACGGAAGAGCGGCTGCGGGAGCGCTGCCTTTGGCGAAATTTTTGGAGAAGCGGCATGCGAAGCCGCAGCGGAAGCGCGGCCAAACAGCCCCATAGTTACATGTTGAATGATGTAAATTCAGTTTTGCCTATGTTAATACCAGTCAGAACTTTGCATTTTATCTTTGTTCAGGACCTGACTCTACCATGCCTGCACATCAATCACCGCATCAATCGATAACATGTGCTAAGTTACTTTTAATTTGGACAGTGGGCTCAATTAATTATTGCTGGTCCATTAAACTTTCGATGTCCATCAGCTGTGGAGATCACTACATGCGCATAACGAGTTATGCAATGATGCTATATGTGATATGTCGTTAGGTCTGCGGTGGTGCCATTTATCTATAATGTTTTCTGTCTAATGTTTCAGTGCGAACTTTACCTAACTAGAATCAGTGGCGCGCTCCGCCGCGCTGATTTGAAAAGCATTGATAAGCATGCTTTGGAGACACACCAATTGAAAGTGAATCGCAATCCAGTTTTGATTCTTGTCGGTTGTGGCTAAGCATTAAAGAATATCTTGTGGATAAAATTTTCACTAAGTAAATATTCTCTTTTGTTCATGGCCAGTGTATCATAAATCAAAGGGATGCAAATGTAAAGTACATAAAAGGAATGTAGAAACAAAAATAGTATAGGGCTTCTTCGTAAAATGCTCTTTGCCCTTATACTCTCCGTGGCTAATCTGCTCTGCCCTCTTCTCCGTTGCCATTCCTGTCCCCAACACATCGACTCCATCTGGTTTCCTGGTGTGTGCGTGTGGCACATCGCCGGCCAGCAAGCAGCGTCTCACAAGTTGCAGCTTACCCGTAGCTCCATCTAAAAGAAAAAGAAGGCGGGGTGGGTGACGCCGCCCTCCCACGGAGCGCGGCGCTGCTCCGTGTGACAAAGGAGCCCAAAAAAGTCCTGCTTCAGGAGGAACCTTTAGCCTTCTTCTTTTTTCTCTCTGTCGATTTCCAATTTGCTTAGAATGAGATGGAATCTCAGAAATGTAATTGTACGTTTTGAAGTTTCAGATATTTTTTCCCATGACCCTTGGAAGGGGATGGATGGTAAAGATATCAACAGGTTGGGTGGAAAATCGTCATCTTGATTTTCCAGTTCATGTTTTATGTGGACTTCAGTCCATTTTAGACTTCTGATTTGTTGTATTTTGTTCTTCAATTCCTTTGTTGGATGGCGGTTTCACGTCAATCTGTCTGTATGTGCGTCCTGCCGCTCCTCTGCTCGCCGCCGGTTGATGCGGTGGTGCACAGGTGCAGCCGTGTATGCCGATGAACAGCCGGAGCTTGAAACCAAGCTCGGACACCGTCGATGGAGGAGGGAGGAAGCAGCAAGGGAGCCGGCAGGGGATGGAGACAGGCAGAAGAATAGGCCACCTCGTGGAGCAACCAGGAGCTGCGGAATTCATGACTGGACACCGTCGAATTTTTTTACAGGGCCTTGCATCCAACGGCTGGTGCTAGTAGGGAGGCAGAGAACAGTAAAAAAACACGCGTCAGCCAGCAGGCTGAACACGGGAGGGCAAAACGCTGTGGTGAGCGTTAGCCTCCCTCAGTTGAAAACTAGTATATATCACGGAAAAGGATACTAGAAAGTTTTAATTCTAGTTTTGCTATTGATGTGCTTTTTCTATTTTGAACCATTACTCCATCTATACGATTATATGACGTTTAAGACTACTGATTGAGTTGAAAACTGAAGTACATTAACTGCCTAACCACAGGTTTAGACATGGAGGGAGTGTTTCTTTTGTACGTCCCAGCTCTAATATGTTTATTTACATATGTAGACTTCGACTACTAAATGCCAGCTGTTAGCTGATCCATGCTCTAGTTTAACACTGTCCTGCATTACTACTGACTGAAGAGTCTTAAGAAAACCTCTAGCTATACCTTGCTAGCTAGTACGAAGGAGATGGACGAAGGTTCGTCGATGGAGTGCCCACCGCAGCATACGGACATCAACCACGCACGCACGGTGGAGGAGAGGAACCGGACGACAAGGACGTGCGTGGCCAGGTGCAGCGCATTCACAATATAATATACATGCCTAGGAGAACGCTACCTAATCATCTACAGTATATTAAAATTAATCAAGTGATCTGATATACGAACTACAACTGATCGAATCCAACCTCAGTTTTTTCCAGGAAATCACTTACAAGATCTGCGCTTTCCAGCCGCCCGCCTTCGTTCTTGTAGCGTCTCCACTAAATTGGACTGCCGGCGGCGAGGTAGTACAACCTGAATCCAATGCATTATCCCTGGAGGTAGTCCAGATACACGTTGGCTGCTAATTTTGTACTCTTGCGACGTACGTACTAATAATCCACTTTCGAAAAGTACATGCAGCCAATACTAATGAGTTGTGCAGTACCTCATTCGTATTCATTGATATTTAATACATTAGAGAATGGGAAAGTTGATAGCATGCATGTATACACAGCCAGACAGGCTGCAGGTTTGAAACCTCGCAAATTACTGAACTAAGTAGCATCGCCCCTACAACTACAACTACTCATTGCCTGGTAACAACTACTCCATTCATTTTTTTTAAAAAAAGTTCATTCTAAAGTTATCCTAGGTCAAACTATTTTATATTTGATCAAGATTAAAGAAAAGAGTAGAATAATTATGACATCAATTAATATCATTGGATCTAATAGTAAATTATATTGTAATGAAGTTGATCAAACTTTGGATAGTACGTTCATCATCAATGCCTACCAGCTCAACCTCGTCCGACTCTATTGAACTCAAGCCCGTGACACTATTTTCCTCTCAGGAACAAACGACTCTAATTGAGATCTTTTTTCACTGCCACACTGTGACACGTTGATCACAAAGATTAGGCCTATAGTGGCCCATGGTCATGGGCGTAGCCACATATATGGTGCCGGTGCAAATGCACCCACATTTTTAGCAAAATTATTCCACCATATTTGCACCTCCATCGAGTGCCTTACCTGAAATCGACGATCTAAAGTGGGCTCTTTAGCTTGCTCCGACAGAGGTCTCCTTCTCCCTTAGCAGCGAGGCCAGTCCTTAGTCACTACCTCTTTTCAATCAATCTTTCATACCTTTTCTATGCCTAAAACAAGTTCCAACGGCCAAGATCAGCCGCTTCTCGGGAAAGGGAACCGCGGGGGAGATCGGAGGCGTCAGTGTGGTGGAAATGCTGAGCTCCGCTGCCTTGCCCAAGCGCCATCTCGAGATCGGACTCGAGGGATGGTAAGACCGAGCTCTGCGAGGCCACTCTCTATTATGCACCCATAAACAGCTACATGAGGCCTTTTCTCTACCTATGATGAAGTATACATTGCAACCCCCATAGATTTTGTTGTAGCTTCGCCACTGCACATGGTGCATGAGGGATGTGAGAGTTTAGCCCCAAGTCTAAGTTATCAAACACAATCAATATTAAATTAACCCATTTACCAAAGCAAGGACGAAAGCGTAAATAGGCTGGTGGGTGCATGAGGTCCACCCGACCTTCGAGTGCCGGTACCAGTCCGGTTTCAACTCTAGGATGTTACAACATCATTCTTCCTTAAGACCGGGGATGTAGATCCTTTGTCGTCTACTTCTTCCCAGGTATAGTGACGTCTCTCGGTGCCGCCTTCTTATTAATCTTCCCGAAGTCCGGTGATCTCATCAAGATCACCCTGCTCTATCTCTTTCTCTAGTCGGGCCGATGCCGTCGATTTCGACAGTTGCCACCACAACTCACGAGCACCATGGCTGACCAACATGATTGCAGCGGTCATCGTGGTGAGCCTCATCGATCAGCCAATGCTGCTACAAAATACTGGTGTGGTGAGCCGCACGGATCAGGTGATGATGCTAATCTTTATGGAAAATGGTATACAATTAGCATTTTTATATGGAAATCCCCAATATCTTCCTACCAAAGCTCTTAGGTGAAGAGGAAGACGGACACCTTCTTAGGAAGATGGACCCCTTTCCACATATCATGTGATCCAAGCAACGAAGGTACATACATATATAGACTCAAAAGAAATCACATAATCAGGTAACATTATCAAATAAAAATTGTTAATTCGGACTTTAACATTAATAACAGAAAATTTAATTATATAACTTCAAAATAAAATTTGTTAGAAAAACAAAATGAAACATAAGATAAACAGGAAGGAAATTTACATTTGTAGCAATTGACCGGTAGTAGTCCTCTCGTCTTGGTGGGCCGAATGCGGTGCCCGGGCCGGATTGTAGATGTGTCCCCGTTCATTCTCCATGCCAAACTTATGTCGCTGTTGGGTTCTTCCCTGAATATATAATGCCACCATTGCTGCGGCGGCCGCAAGAACCCTTCCAAAACCCTGCGTTCCAAAGCAACCGGCACGATGCAGATCTTCGTGAAGACGCTGACGGGGAAGACAATCACCCTCGAGGTGGAGAGCAGCGACACCATCGACAACGTTAAGGCCAAGATCCAGGACAAAGAAGGTAACCTGCCTCCTTCAGCCTTACGATCTGGTTTCGTTTTTCTATCATTCTGTTGATCTATGAGTTCCGAT
Source organism: Eragrostis nindensis (assembly GCA_012490785.1). Lineage (NCBI taxonomy): Eukaryota > Viridiplantae > Streptophyta > Magnoliopsida > Poales > Poaceae > Eragrostis > Eragrostis nindensis. The sequence goes on along the minus strand of JAAXCT010000740.1, from coordinate 165,092 downwards.
TCGGTTAGTCAGCCTCCAGACCTTGAGTGATCTATGCTGTGGTCGGGTCCTCCATTATATTGGTGGTGCATGGTTCGGCCTTTGATAATCTCGGGCAATCCGAGATCGATCTGAAGGATTACTTGGTTATTTAATCCTTATTATCGTTTTGAGTTAGAAGAAAACTGAAACCTTCAATTTCGTCTCTTCAATGTTTTTTCCCTGGGAGGAAGAATGGTGGTAGAACTGGACAGGGTAATTTATTTGGCATTTGAACTGAATGTAAAATGATCAGAAAACTTTGTTTTACTCCTTTTTGAAACTTGAGATCGGATAGAATTACTGACAAAAGAAGTTTGAAAAATCCATGTCATATAGTTACTCTTAGCTTTGCTTTGCTCTGATTGTAATATTACAGGTAGCATTCGACGACGGCTAAACAATGCATTCACTTGCAATTCGTTTAGCACCTGACCGGGTTGGCAACATTTTTCATCATACCAGATTGAACAAACCTGATTGCAGGTATCCCGCCGGACCAGCAGCGTCTCATATTCGCGGGGAAGCAGCTGAAGGAGGGCCGCACCCTTGCAGACTACGACATCCAAAAGGAGTCCACGCTTCACTTGGTTCTCCGCCTGCGCGGCGGGGGCGGCGGCAGAGGCTGCTATCCCCGCACCGTCGATCTGAATCTACGTGAACTCGCACTGCAGCACAATGAGAAGAAGATGATCTGCCGCAAGTATGCATAATAACTCCAGAAGACAATGTGCTCCTGAAGTACCATTTTCCTAGCTTTTATTGTTACTAGTCTAAGATATTAGTTGTTTGTTGAATTAACTTTTGCCTCATCTTTGTGCTTACAGTTTTCTGCCATTTACTTGTTACATCAAATTGTTTGCATTTAACAAAAGTGACTAAGCAGTTATTAATAGTCAACCAATGAACCAAAAATCTATAAGCGCACTGCCTTTTAACCTGCCATTGGAACATGTTTTGTCCCTTGCATCCTTGGGAAGAGAACTGTTGTTCTTACAATGCAAGTGCCGACCTAGCTAAACTCATTCTCCATGTTATGTCATGAAGGTGCTACGCACGGCTTCCCATCAGGGCTACAAACTGCCGCAAGAAGAAATGTGGGCACAGTAACCAGGTGAACCTTGCATCGTTCGTCAGGATTGTTTCTATGAGTATTGACATTGTCCACGTTCATTGTTTGGATATCTGACCACATGCATATTCGTTCTTTGTCTTGACATATTGTTGGCATACATTGTCCATTCATCACCGGTTCCGGTTTTTTTTTTATGATGCTTGTTCTTGATCGATTCAAATTACCTATTTTGATTAACCTTGAGTACTATGGTCTGTATATATTGTTCAAAACAATCTTACGATTGTAGAAAACTTATCAATGTTAGTTGTGTCATTTCCATTTTAAAACAAGCTTCTGTAATTATTGTATTTTCATTCATTGAACTGACGAACTATTTATTACATTCCTTTCAGCTGCGACCCAAGAAGAAGCTCTAAAATACTGCAAGTGGAGCAAAGCCTGATTTCCAATAATTGCCAGTTGAAGGTTGTTCCCAACATCATGTCAGAGTTTTTAGAAGTTATGTTCAGTTGGTCTAAGTTGATGCCGGATACTGTCATTCTGAATTAATGTGTCCTCCGTACTACTCAGCGTTTCATTAATGTTTGATAAGTTATAATACAGTCCTTTTGCTGAATTACAAAACCCTTGAAAATATTTAGCAGTTCCACTGTCAAGAATTGGTCGGCTCGCCGTTACAGGCCAACAGCTAGTGAGGTGATGGAACGGACAGCCTCAGCCAGCAGGCTGCTACATAAAAACTGGACCATGTGTTTCTCAAAACATATGGTGAAATTACCACATTAGACCACTGAGGACTGGCCCCGCACCGCTACCGCCTTTTGCCACAACACTAGGGCACGCCCTGATCTAACCAGAAAGAAAAGGCTCAAGGTCGACGTACCACTAGTCAACGGCGGCGCGAACCGTGACGGCACAGCCAGCCGTTGACCGACATGCATCGTAGAGGTTTGTGCCTTTGTGGAAGATGATGGGAGAAGGCAATGACGCCAATTTAGAAGCGTCTTTTTATAACTAGGAAAAAAATTCATATTTTAGGTCGGGTACATGGATATACCCATTGTCCTACTGGCTGAACTAAACCGACTCAAAATGCATTTTGACCACCTCCTGTTCTGCTTCTGTTAGTATTTTTGGCTGTTTCCTATTTCCAGTTTTCCTCAGCTCTTGGCCCTTTCCTTGCTTGTGTTTTTTACTGCACGGGAGAGAGTCGGCCTCGAAACCAAAACTAACACGTATAGAAAGAACCACGCCGACCCGGACTCCACTCCTCTCCGCGCCGCGCTTGCCTCTATAAGACGACCACGTCCGCTGGTTCCGCAATGTACAGCCTCGCACGACGTCCGCTGACTAAAACCTGGTAACCGGCAAGATGCAGATCTTCGTGAAGACACTGACCGGAAAGACGATCACGCTCGACGTCGAGAGCAGCGACTCCATCGACAACGTCAAGGCCAAGATCCAGGACAAGGAAGGTACCTACATACGCATGCCTGCGTCGCCGCACGTTGCTCATCGGAAATAACTTGCCCTTTAATTTGTTCTATCGTTGGCATATGCCCCTTCTTCATTACTAGAGTCCCCTACAAATGTAGTAGCAACTACCATATCATGTGAAAGTTTTATCGCTGATTTGCACACGGACTGCAATTCTGCAGGTATCCCGCCGGACCAGCAGCGCCTGATCTTCGCGGGGAAGCAGCTGGAGGATGGCCGCACCCTGGCAGACTACAACATCCAGAAAGAGTCCACTCTTCACCTGGTTCTTCGTCTTCGAGGTGGCGGAGGCCGCTGCTACAACATCCTGGTCCCGCCTGCTCTCCGTAACCTTGCACTGAAGCACAATGAGGCGAAGATGATCTGCCGAAAGTATGCACAACTTCGATCACTAACCTACATATATCGGAAAATGTAACAACCTTCGCGCTTGCAATTTATGCGCCGACTGCCAGCTGAGCTTTTTCACCGTTTCTTGTTTTGTAGGTGTTACGCGCGGCTTCCCATCAGGGCTACAAACTGCCGCAAGAAAAAGTGTGGCCACAGTAACCAGGTGAGCCTTTTGACCCAAGTTGTGTATATGTGTGATTATTCAACTGTTTATGCTCGTAGCTAGTCATCCTATATTCCAAATTGTTTATTGATGCTTATACTTCTCTTAGCATTTGTCTACTAAACTTCCGTATCTGCTGTTCTGAATCATTATCAAATTTTAAAACAGTTTGTGCAATTCATAGAAACTCCTGTCTGGAGAATTATAGTAGCTGGTAAGCTAACAATATATAAAATGAATTTATGCTATATTTTGAACTGATTTATAGTAATTTCTTATATTATTCTCAGCTGCGTGAGAAGAGAAAGATAGGGATGCACTATTAATTTCTAAGCGAAGGACAACACAGGCAGCATGGAGTCTTCCTGTCGAAGTGATATTTCTGAGCTGAATCACTCACTCTAGCATGAAAACAAAGTTGAGTCCAGGCCTGGGGATCTCAACTGTGCATCTCGTTGTTGCACCTTTGATATTTTATTAGGAATAATTGACGTTTATCCAGTAGAAACAAGGTAAATTATGATGGCAGCATAATTTTTCTGCCTTGTGGGTATATTTAATAAAGCTACTGTTTCCATTGTGGCCATTTCATTTAGCTTGTTGCTATTGCAGTTTTCATTGCCATGCTCTAATTGATGGATTTGACACACCAAATTGGCACCAAATAATGCTCCTCTTACAAAATGAGAGAACGTGAGAGGTTTAACCGTGCCATCCCGTGAAACAATAATCAGCCGCGTGACGAGCTTGGATAGTACTTTTTGAAACGAAAACCTGCTTGTCAAACCCCTGGCATTTGAGTGTGGGTGACTCCACCAGTCAACATGGAATCAAGTCGAGTCCGGGTCAGGACAAACACAAGGTAACAAATATGATTAATCTGAGGCCAAGCGCAAATTCACTCGTGCAGAAAACAAATGGAACCGTTTAATTCTGATGAAAGCTACAAGATAAACCAGGGAAAAACTACAAATAATAAGAAAATCACTATGGTCCACGCAAAAAAAAAAAAAAGAAAATCACTATGGAGTACAAATAATAAGGACATGATGACTAAAGTTTTCATCCACATAGGTAAGCAACCAGAATGGTGTTTTGGCCCAGTCAGCCATGGCGCCCAACCTGTTTTCTTGTCTCACTATTGAGTTATGATGAGGATCTTGGTCGAATAATCCAAGGATTCCAGATGAATCTCATTGCCGTTGTGTTTTCACATAACAGCAACTTGGTTAAATAGCAAATGAGTAACTGATAGCTACTGCAATGCTAATTTGACATTTAGATTGGTGTGCCCAAGAATGGTTTCGTCTTCCAACATAAAACAGCTCAGATCATGGAACCCTGCATTCGGCGGCCTATGAAAAATGGTGGAGCAACTGATGCGGCCCGACCTGGCTTTGGCCCTCATTAGGGTAGATGGAACTTTGCTAAAGGAGTTGTCTCCTCAGATGAATCAGATTTTGCTAATCTCTCAGTCACTTTTTTCGGTCATTGAATTTTGATCTAACCACCAAACTTTTCATTCAACTGTGAAAGAAAATGTTCTTGGAAAAACAAAATTGTTTCACCTAAGAACTAATTGTTCCATCAGTACAGTTTCATTGTTCCAGATGTGCAGTTTTGTTCTTCCAAAAGTATGTTTTCATTGTTCCAAAAATGAGACATACGAAATCTCAGTTGCCTGAAACCTAGCAAATCTATTTGCCAAAAGCCACTTTTCTAGGAAGATGGCAAGCTGGTACAAGAAGCTGAGATGTTTCGCAATGATGATCTGAAAAGGTGGAATGTCTGATACATCCCTTGGGGGTATGAACTGCTGATTCATCATGTTCCTTGGCAACACGTACAGTAGAAGAGGAAGAAGAATCCAGCAACCATGGTTGAATCTACAAGCATCTAGTCGACCAGGTATTAGAAAGTAATGCTGTGGTTTCACTAGTACAATCAAAGTCTTTAGTGACGGAGACAAAAAAAATAGCAGTGGCGGGCACAAGGAATAGCGTCACTGCTAGCTCACGTCGGTTAATGTAGCAGCTAACAGTGGCGGACACAATGACATCAGCAAAGCTACAGTACCTGGAGCACTTACCAGTGGCGACATCGTGGCGTCAGCGTGTGCGCCACTAAAAACAACACAACAGTGGCGGGCATAATGAGGTCATCTAAGCAGCAGTGGCGCTAAGGCCCATTCGGCCTACATCGGCCCGAACCCAGAGACATAATATATAAACAACACCCTTAGTTCTAGGGTTCAGCTCTCCACCCTTCTCCTCCCCTCCAGCTCTCCCCCACACCGCCACCCAGCGCTCGCCTCTCTCCCTCGTCTCGCCTCGCCCTTCTCCTCCACTCCCGCGACCGGCGCATCGCCCTTCTCCTTCCCTCCCGCGAGCGGTGCGGCGCGGCGCCCCTCTCCTTCCCCTTCCCCGTGCGGCAGCGGCGCAACTCCTCTCTCACTCCTCTTCCCCGAGCGGCGCGAATCTAGCGGCACCTAGGGTTGGCGGCCACGACGGCAGCCATGGAGGCTCCTCTCGCCAGCGCGCGCGTACGACATGGTCGCGCGCGGCTCCGTCGAGGGGCCCCTCCGCGGTGCCATAAGGCAATGGCGAGCTCAAAGGCGGCGGTGTGGCTTTCTCCTCCCCGTGTTGTGCGAGCTTGGCGGCGACGGATCCGCGTGGATTCGCTACGACGACGGGCGGCGCGGCTTGGATCCGCGGTGGCGACGGGAGGCGCAGCTTGGATCCATGGCGGCGACGATGAGGCGGCTGCATGGGGTGGAGTGTCACGGTGATGACGACGAGGCAGCTACTGGGGTCAGAAGAAGTGGCGGCCGCTCCCGATCCGGTGGCGGTGCAGCGGTCCGCGGCTTCCTCGATGGGTCAGGGATCCTCAACGGCGACGGGTCGGCGCAGGAGTCTTCGCGGATCTGGCTGCGGCGGCGCGGTGCTGGCTGCCCGGCGGCAGCGGCGCGGAGCTGGTTTTGGGCAGGGCGTGGCCCGGTCGGCTGGCTTTTTTTCCATTTTTTATTTGCCTGGTGCCCATAGCAGTGGCGGATAGAGGACCACCACGGGAATTTTGCAAATACCAGTGGCGCATGCGTAGTGGCGGACGGTTTGTCCACCACTACAGCACCAAATCGCCCGCCACCGTAGGGTGTTATTGTACTAGTGTTTGCTTGCTCGTTGTCGGTTTCAGTGGGGATAACACATTGGCACCGCTTTTCATAGGAGTTTGGCCGTAGTCTGTTTTAGGTGTTAGGATATATAGTGCGGGTTACATTGATGAATGAAGCTAGCCAAGTTATACCCTAATAATGCTTTCAGCCTCCAATGGAGGGCGAGTTAGTCGTCCAATCAATCTTTCTGATAGTTGGAAGCTATGTCCTCGTGATATACAGGGCAAAACACAAAGCCACCGCCTCCACCAAACAACAAATGACCTGCTCAAGGAGCTACCAACCATAATCGAGAACATTGCCAACATGGTGAACTTACATTTGCTAAAGTGAACTTACTAAGCTAAAACAAACTTGCATTTACAACCTTTTTGAAAACTATTGAGGGCTTCTTTGGAACGCAGGAATGAAAAAACACAGGAATAGAAAAAACGCAGGAATAGGATAGGAATGCTGTTGCAAAACATAGGATTGGAAAACATAGGAATTTTGTAAGAGATGTCGTTTAGATGAGTGATAGGAAAAACACAGGAATTTTATAGGTACATTTGATAGTAATCATAAATTCATTTGCTAATCCTCAAATTGAAATTAATAGGCATTCGTATGTATCCCTAGCAAACAGCAAAGCGTTATCCTCAACCTCACAATCCTCTCTCTCTCAGCTCTATGGACCACCAGCTCGGGCATTCTAGAAGACTATAACCCATCAGCAAGCAGTACGAACTCGATCATCACAGCAGTGCGGTTCCATTATTCAGCGACCTCGAGCTTCAGCAGAGATGGAAAGAGCTCCAGGGACGTCGGATCTAGCTATATCTTGCGCAAGAGGCCGGATGCGGCTTGGCTTACCGGAGGCCGACGAATCGGACAGACGAGGGCGGCGGCAGCTCGATGCGAAGTTGAGGAGGGGCAGACTGTTGGAACGTTTGTCAATGCGAACTGTGCCATTCTCTTCTCCGCCTAATCTCTGTGATTTGCCTCGATCCTACGCACTGACGGAAAAAAGAGCTCCGACTAGATGTGTTGTTTTCCTACGTTTTTCCTATGAAGTCGATAGCACATGAATTTTTCCTCCAAATTTCCTGAGGTCGAATCCTACGATCCAAATGCTTGTACAGTACCCATTCCATAGGATTCCAGAATCCTGCATTTTTCCTTTGAAAATCCTTTGTTCCAAAGGACCCCTGAATGTGGTGTCAAAAAAGTTTCACCATGGTTTCGAAATGTTGAAGCAAGACAAAAAGAAATATTGAAGTAGGATCTTAAAAAGGTTGAACGAAGTTATCTTGGCAATTTTAGAAATGTTGAACATACTTCTAAGAAGAGTTGTAGTTAGGTTTGAGAATTATTGTGCCAAGGCAACGGAGATTTTAAACTACAACTACCAAGGTTGAACAAGAGCTAGTTATTTTCATAATTTTGAAAACTGTTAAATATGCTACCAGAATTAATTGAAGCAGTTTACAACAATTAATGTACCAAGCTAAATAGAATGTTGGAGTTGGATTAAACAAACTTGATTTCGGAAAAATGTTGAATCTAATTTGAAAAACAAAATCGTTGAATCAAGTTTCGGTAAATGCTGCAACAAGGAAAGTGCATGAAGTTAGATAACAAACTTTTTTAGTTGACATCCGGTTGAGTCTAATATCAGAAAAAAAAATTGAATCATGGTTACAAAATGTTGGAGCAATGCAAGTTGAATGAAAATATTGAAACAATGAACAATATTTTCCACGATTTTGAAAAATGTTTGATGCACTATTAAAAGTGGTTGAAGCAGTTTGCGAGAACTGTTGCACAAAGTGAAAAAAAAATTGTAGGATTTAAAGAAGTTGATTTCGATAAATGAATTAAGTTTTGTGAAATGTTATAAGAGCTAAACGACATGTTGAACTCAAAGAGAGTTTTTTGAAGTTGAACATTTTAAAAATATTTTGAATTATGCTTCTACTTTTGACTAATCCTTCTCTTTCCCAAAAAAAAATTGAACCTAGTTTCAAAAAAAGTTGAACCGAGTTTTGAGAAAAGTTGAAACAAGAGAGATGGAATGTTGAACTCTAATAATAAAATATTTGATGATGATTTGAATATTTAAAGAACATTGAATCTTCTGAAAGAAAAGCAACATTTTTTTTGAGCCAGAAAGAAAAAGCAAGATGGACGTCCAAGGTTGATTTGCGGCCACATGCAGGCCAGACAGGCTTTCATGCCACCACCACAGTGAACGGGATGTATAACAACGTCTAATGTATGTGAATCTCAAAATCTAGTACTTTGATGAAAAGATGCTGCTCTGTTCCGGTGATGTGACTCACTTCTCAAGTCTCTCGATACATACTCCCTCCGTTTTTAATTATATGACGCCGTTGACTTTTTTATTGATCTTTGACCAACAATATAGATTTAAATATTTACTTTTTGAATGTGAAATGAATATCATTGGATTCTTCATCAAAAGCACTTTAAAGCTAACTTATAGATTTAGTTATTTACACAAAATTTTGAATAAGATGAACGGTCAAATATAACGAAAAAAGTCAACGGCGTCATATATTAAAAAACGGAGGGAGTATCTAATTAAGTTTCATCGGAGCCGTAACTAAGTCTCTTTCTCCAAAGATGAGTCTAGGTTGTCGCCTGACCGCCATGCTGGTGTCGGCGTTTCTGTGTCCGCCCATTGAGCATGGCCGCCCGCCACTCGGCCATCGTCACAACGTCCATGGCAAAGCTGGAGCAAACCCTATGTAAATATCAACCAAATTATAGTGAAATACCATCAAAGAAAACTTCCATATGTCCCTAGCACATCACTTAATCTTTATCCTATTACATAATCAAGACTGTTAAATAAAATTTTTTTAGACGGAGCACTGTTAAATAAAATCATGATTAGCTCATCAATTGAACTGTCCTTGTTCCGTCTCAATGATCCCTAAACCGTCCCCATAGCTGGCTCCACATCCTCATCACCTCAGTGTAGAAGCAGATAAAGATTACTTAATAGAAGCTTGATGTAAGGAGCCAATTCTTGCACCATAACCTGATTCCGTGCTCAGGCAAAGGAAAATTTGTTTCTCACAACACTGTCTACACATGCGAGCCTTGCAGCTGGTATATTCAAGCATGAGTAAGGTAGAAAGTGCAGGGTGATGAAAGTAACATAAATATATACACTCGCAAAAAAAAAAAAACATAAATATATACTATAAACGACAATGTGGTCATGTCACCATAACAGAATCTTCATCGACCAAATATATGAAAAGTAATCCATTTAACCTTGTCACAGGATAAATATTCTTTTCTCAAAAAAAGAGTTGTTACGGATAACTTAACATGATAGAAATTTATGCGTGGTTATCTGCATGTAAGTGACTGCCTAGAAATTAATGAGAAAGTGTTACGGGGTACAAGTAAGCATATTGTTTTACAGAATTTTACATACATGTCAAAAAAGGCATACTGATCCTCATTACAAAAAGTGCATTGACAATATGAAAAATTGATTCTCTATCAAAACAATTATTTGGCATACTTGTACTGGTGCAATTTCTCTATGATTATATGATTTTTGGAACAATCTTTTTAGTAACATGCATATTTGCAATGTATGTCATCACAATCAACAATCAAAATTCGAAATAAAAAAGGCATACCAGACTACTGAAGCAAACATTTTTTATAGTGTCCTTCCTTTCCAATTCCTTCGTGTAAATATACATAATTTATGTCCCCTGAAAATTGAGAATGATGAAATAACAGTTCTTTTGCTTGTTATGAAAAGCAACACCAGTTACCCCCACAGCCCAAATAAAGGGTCTGATATATTTATACTAGAAACGAAAATGATTCCCATGATGGAAAAAATTTTAGTTTCCCATGATTCTAATGATGACACAAATTTCACTTTTTAGTAACAATCTGATTGCTACAAATATTATATAGTATTATAACATTTGTTACCTGTCAAAAGTACCCTAGCTCTCCATATAGTGTTGTCAAGGCTACTTTCAAGTGATAACAGAGATGGACATCCACCAAGTTCAAATGCATGCGCCTTTCATCATTACTAAACAACCTTAGATAATTGATATTTGTTTACAAGTGTTGGTATAAAAATAAATAGATATATGCAATTGTGTATGCGAGCATCAATTACCTTCGTCTTTTGTTCACCCTCAACCTGAGAGCCATGATAAAGTCGTTCTGAAGACCTAAGGCTATCAGTTGTTACCTGAAAATATGTTCATCGTTGGAGAAGACCAGTAGGAATGCAATGCGATTAAAACGACAAAAGTTGATTAAATTATATATAACTAGTATAAGATTGGAAAAATTGTGCAACAAAAAAGATATAAATAATGATTATATTGTAGAAAAAGGTACTGGTTGTCCAGTAAAGTGATTTCTGTGAACTTCTCTAGGTGAAGGGCTTCTTCAGTCATCTTGTCATCTTAATGAGAAACCCTTCACCCAAAGAAGTTCAATGAAATCACTTTGGCGGGCAACCGGTACCTTTCTTTATGGTAATCATTATATATCTAATTTTTTGTTACAAATTTTTCCAATCTTGCAACTTTCGTCCTTTTAGTTGCATTGCATTCCTACGCCTCTACTGATGAGGACATCACTCTATCGGATACAACCAAAGCTCCTCCGCTGTATATGCATGGTCCAATCACTAGAAATTATGCACGAGAATTTAATTTACGGGTGAGCTCGTTCCTAATGCTTTGTATGCATGATTTTAAGAATAAAATGATACCTAATGATTTAATTATTGTTAGGAACCATGGTGATGATGACGAGATAGCTGGAGTGGAGCTTGGAGGCGTGGAGGGACCAGCAAGGGCGTCCATGTCAAGTTCGAGGCCCAATCCAAGTCGACTTCGAGTCCGTTTCGGAGTCCAGGAGTAGTCTGCACTAAAACGGTGGCCCAGGTCGCATACGGGCTCGGTTTTGGACGTTCTTTATATGTACGGAAAGATAATTTGATCACCTTTCCAATGGCACCAGTCTCATGTCAAAATTCGTCCAGAGTCATCGGGAATCGTCAAAACAATTTGACGTCCAGAATCTGTCTTGGTGCTGTGCCGCCGTAATTTGGCCTTTGGGCTTTGTATCGTGTTGGAGCCCATTAGGGGCGCGTCCAGGGGTGTTGCACGCCCCTAAACCCTATATCATCAGTAGCCGCCGCCCAAGTTAGGGTTGGGTTTTGCTTAGATTATTCTGTCAAGAACAGTTTCGCCGTTCATCGGTTTGTGAGACCCCAACTTGTGAGTTTATTCATATATCTGCAATTTGGTTGCATTCTTTCTTGTTCTTGCTTGTGTTCTTCGATTTGCAGGCAATGATTAGCCTTCTTGGCGAGGTCGACCGTGTAACATCGGTCGATAACCAGAGGAGAGGTGGTGCTGCGATTGCGGGGTTTGGAACGTGTTGTTCGGAAGCCGGATCGATTTGTGTCAATTCTCCGCCAAATCGTTGTTTATCTGAACCTTTCGGAAGATCGGGAACCCTAGTTCACATCAAGTGGTAATCAGAGCTTCAGGTATACCGTTAGGTTCGCCCTTATCTTTGTTTAGATTAATTTGTTCCATCCTAGAGTCCAGAAAATTGCCTCACAAAAATATTTATTTGTTCATCTTCCGCTGTCCCATTACCTTTGTGCCACTACAAATTTCGTTTCAGATTGCTTTGTTGAGTTTGCGCCCATAGTTAAAGTCTTGTTGCTGGTCGAGTCTTGTCTCCTAGATTAGTTGCAGTTTTAAGCTAGCTGTTGTTCCTATAGTTGGGCGCAAGAAAGAAAATTACAAAAAAAAAGGCCGGTTCACAGATTAGTTCCTCGTGGTTTGATTTTGTTCCTGTCTGTTACTTGCAAGGTTTTGTTTCAACAGAGAAAGAGCTGGAGAGAAAGGAATTTTCTTTCCCTACTCTGCCGACTGCCATCTTTATTTCCCTTGCATGTTTGGCTTGCCACGTTGCACTAGTAGCTGGACAAAATCTACAGGGTAGCTTCTGAATTGGTTATACCTGCAATTCTGGGCTGTGTTGTTAACCATCCTATAATTATCCTAGAAGCACGTGCTTATTTTTTGCCTTGCGCCAATTGCAGAGGGAGTTCTTATTGTGCCTGCATTCACGCGCAGCTCCTTGCCACTTGTTAACCAGTGGGTCATTTTGTGCTCGACAGTTTTTTTTTTCCTCTTGTGCGGCACTTCTGAAGGAAAAAAAAAGAAGCAAAAGAAACAAAAAGAAAAAAAAGGCTGGTGCATATATAGAAGCCGCACAAAAGAATTGAGAAAAAAAAACAGAAAAAAAAGAAGCAAGGAAAAACTGAAGAAAAAAAAAGTCAGAGTGCTTGCATCCTTTTGAGTCTGAGGTACTGTGGTATATTTTTACTGCTAGCTTGGTCTAGGTTCGACGACGGATTTTAGGCCAGCAACATAGACTTGTGCTTTGGACTATTATTCAACTTTGCAATTTCTGATTTCGAAGTTTGTTATTCCTTGCTACTCAATATTAACCTACCTAGCTCCACATATATCCTTCTGAACAGCACGGTATTGACCCTTGCAATCGCCGGATCACGCTCTTCAGGTATCCTATGCTTTGATAGTAAGATCCTTGTAAGAGCTTGGTAAGATGCTTCCATTTGCTAATTGAGAGTGTCCACATTCGTATAGTAGTGGTAGGAAAATATACTTTTGTGTGTTTTCTTGTTTGCTACTAACAATGATAGGTGATCATATGAGTACTCTAGCACAACGAGTGCTTAGTTCTGAAATGGAGAAGACCGAGCAAAATCAAGTCAACAATTTGTTCCAAACTTTCTTTGTTGTAAAGGATCGACGTGCTCGTGTCATCATTGACTGTGAGACTAGCCGCAACATTGCAAGTTCTGAGATGGTTGAGAAGCTTTGCTTGACCACACAGCCACACCCACATCCATACTACATTCGATGGGTAAATTCTTGTGATAAGATAAAGGTAACTGAAATTGCTCGCATTGAATTTTTTATTGGTTCTTACAAGGATAGTGCAGACTTCGAAGTAGTACCTATGCAAGCTTGTCATTTGATGCTAGGTAAACCTTGGATTTGTTCGAATAATGTTTTGCACAATAAGATTGCCAATAGATATTCATTTAAATACAAAGGCAGCAAAATTACTCTTGCACCTATGTCTGCTGCTGAAATTTTAGAAGCTGATCTAGAAAGATTCGAGAGAAGAAAGAATGAACCTTTTAGGAAAGAATGGGCGGGTTTATATGACGCAACGTTTTCATCTAAATCTGAATTTTTACAAGAGAAACATTTTTCTTTGCCTCTTGTTGGAACTAATACCTTGCAGCATGAACAAAAAGATGAAGAGGATGACGCAAAAGAAAATGAGATGCTCATGGCCTCATGTGAAAGTTCAAATGGATCAGTTAATCATGCACCTACTATTCCTTCTAAATTTGAGGTCAACGGTAATGCCTATAGTGCTATGCACACGGAAGGTGAGAATTCTATTAATGTGCTGAATTTCTCCACTAATCATGCTAATATAGCGCAACATCTAGTGGAACCTTGCTTTGATTTACCTTTGTCACAAATTGATTTGCCTGCTGGTCCTTGTGATAAAGAGGAGTTGTGTGTTGATGCTTCACTTATATCTTTGCCACAACTAGTGAATGGGAACAATACTTCTATTTTTGATTCACCTATCTGTACTGAAATTAATCATTTGATTCCCATTACCTCTGAAAATGATGAGCTGAAATTGTTGTCTTCTCTAAATACTTTGGGTTATATTGAATTTGACGTTCTTTGTGATCTAAGTTTTATAGAGAGGAGAATATTTTTCAAGTCTGAATTGTCTTGTTTGTCTAAAAACAAATTTCATGCCATGGGAAAATATGATAAGAACGGTGTCTTTATGGTGCATAGAGTTTACATTTGTTTAGATATAAAGGAACCATGTGTTGTGCAACAATGTGATCAATTAGAGGGCTGCAATAACACTAATCCTATCACAGCCAGTTCTTCTAGTTTTGCTGTCAAGACACAGGTTATCTTTAAAGAAGTGGAGTCATGGTGGGTGTTACAAACAACATCTTCTACAACTACGGTCAAACCGAGGACGGTTTGCTTTCAAGAAGGGGAGGATGATGAGGACATCACTCTATCGGATACAACCAAAGGTCCTCCGCTGTATATGCATGGTCCAATCACTAGAAATTATGCACGAGAATTTAATTTACGGGTGAGCTCGTTCCTAATGCTTTGTATGCATGATTTTAAGAATAAAATGATACCTAATGATTTAATTATTGTTAAGAACCATGGTGATGATGACGAGATAGCTGGAGAGGAGCTTGGAGGCGTGGAGGGACCAGCAAGGGCGTCCATGTCAAGTTCGAGGCCCAATCCAAGTCGACTTCGAGTCCGTTTCGGAGTCCAGGAGCAGTCTGCACTAAAACGGTGGCCCAGGTCGCATACGGGCTCGGTTTTGGACGTTCTTTATATGTACGGAAAGATAATTTGATCACCTTTCCAATGGCACCAGTCTCATGTCAAAATTCGTCCAGAGTCATCGGGAATCGTCAAAACAATTTGACGTCCAGAATCTGTCTTGGTGCTGTGCCGCCGTAATTTGGCCTTTGGGCTTTGTATCGTGTTGGAGCCCATTAGGGGCGCGTCCAGGGGTGTTGCACGCCCCTAAACCCTATATCATCAGTAGCCGCCGCCCAAGTTAGGGTTGGGTTTTGCTTAGATTATTCTGTCAAGAACAGTTTCGCCGTTCATCGGTTTGTGAGACCCCAACTTGTGAGTTTATTCATATATCTGCAATTTGGTTGCATTCTTTCTTGTTCTTGCTTGTGTTCTTCGATTTGCAGGCAAGGATTAGCCTTCTTGGCGAGGTCGAACAGCTTATGCTTGTTCAGTTCGGCGGTGACGAGCTTGCCAATGTCTTCTTTTATCACTCCATGAGCCTTCTCAAGAGCAGTTTGCAGCTGTCCTTGGCTGACACACTCATTGAAATTGTTGGGGGAATCAGCACCATTGTTGTCACCTGTCATCGCAAACACCAAAACAGGAAACAAACCGTGAAGGTTATCCCTAATAAATATCTACTGCAGGTGGTAAAAGTGGTGCCTCTCAAACAGCAACAAGGCGCGTCTTACCAAGTTCTTACAAGGTTCTCACTACGCAAAGCAAAGGAATACCTGGAAGGCGTGTTCCGCGATTGCAAGGGTAAGAACCTGTGCTGCCCAGAAGGAGTATGTGGAGCTAGGAAGGCCAAATATATGTGAGTGGAACACAATTCAAAGACAGATAGTAATGCTGAATATATGTCCCAAATTACTTATCCTTAGTTGCTGGCCTACTCGTGTCCTTAGAATAGCAGTGATGAACTCAATTCAAAGGATGAATATGATGGACACAGTAAAGACAGAGATCAAGGCAACAATCAACACTTCTGGCACTACAGGACAAAATAGCAGGCACTAGTAGAAATCATAGTGCTAATCAATTTTCTTTTTTCTTTTATTTTTCTGATATTTTTCTCACAACCAGAGGCACAAGAATAGGAGAAACTCAAAGTTTCAGCTCAAACTGAGAAAGGATGTGGTCTACAGAAATTCTGAGATATTCTGTGAAAAGACTGAATTCAACTTCAATGATTTTTTTAATTATCTTCCTGATTTTTTTTAATTTTTTTGGCTGCGCCAAATGGCCTAAAGGATATTTGGTCCTGCTCTTTTCAAGTTTGGGACCTGCTGTAAAAATTTCAACCAAAACAGAGCACCGAGCGCAAAGTTATGCCTGTTTTGTCGAAGGTGTTGTTCGGAAGCCGGATCGATTTGTGTCAATTCTCCGCCAAATCGTTGTTTATCTAAATCTTTCGGAAGATCGGGAACCCTAGTTCACATCATCTACTCCGATGATGATAATATATATTTTTAGGCAGCAACTGATAGCCTCGGGTCCTCGAAACGACTTTATCATGGCTGCCAGGTTGAGGGTGGACCAAGAAAAAGGTAAATGGGGCTCGCAATCACAATTGCATATCGCTATTTATCTTTACACAAAAACTTCTAAACAATGATGAGTCATCTTAGGTTGTTTAGTCATGATGGAATGCTCGTGCTACTTTATGGATTGCTCTGTCATCACTTGAAGATGGCCTTGGCAATACTCTATTTATGGAGCTTGAATACTGCTTTTGACACGTAATACGTATTCTAATACTATTTAGTTTTATATTTGCAGTGATTAGAATTGATGTTCACCGTACTATACATATCTAGTGATTCGGAAACCCACCAGCTTAGGGGTTCAATATAGCACAACATTCAGTTTAGGGGTTGACCAAAAAAAGTCTGGTTCGATATATATAGCACAACATCCAGTTAGATGAACACCTGTTTTACACCAACCAGAAGTGGATGATGGAGTAGGCCATCAGTCACATCCCGGTTGCAGATGAGCTAGCTACACAAACGTGATCTGCAATATAACTCCATGTAAACTAACAAAGGAGGGAATACCCTCCGTTTACAGAATGAAAGTATGAGCAATATAAGTTCAATTGCACACAAATAATGTCTATGCTGATTTCATAGTCCTCCAACTTGAAATTCAGAAGGGAAAAAAGATATTAACCAATGTCAGATTAGGCAAACAAAAAAGCCCCAAGCTGTCTGACACACTATTTCTCGTCAGCATAAGTACGGAAAACAAATACCTATTGGAAATATCCGGACAAGTTCAAATCCACAAGCATCGACACAACACAAGAACACATGATGAAAGCATTTTATATTCTCATCCACAGATTATATGTGGAACAAAACGACGTACGTCCTCTAGTTCCGCAACACCCTCGACGTACGTCCTCTTACGATCGAATCATCTCAGCAACCGGCAAGATGCAGATCTTCATGAAGACGCTGAGGGACAGGACGATCACGCTCGACGTCGAGAGCAGCGACACCATCGACAGCGTCAAGGCCAAGGTACATGACAAGGAATGCATTCCACCCGACCAGCAGCGTTTGGTCTACGCCGGGAAGGAGCTGCAGGACGGCGGCCGCCCCCTGGCCGACTACCACGTTCGGAAAGAGTCCACCCTTCACCTGGTTCTTCGCATACTCGGCGGCGGAAAGAGCGGCTGCTACCCCCACACCATCGAGTATTCTCTCCTCACCCTCGCGCTCAAGCACAACGAGACCAAGATGATCTGCCGCAAGTATGCAAACTCAGTTTTAATCCGCCACTATTAATCGCGTAGTATATATCTAAAATGTTGCATTATTAGCCACAGCACATGCATGGCACTCGTGCGTGCGCCGACGGCCAGCTGAACCCTTAGCACCGTTCTCGGTTTTTGTAGGTGCTACGCACGGCTTCCAGTGGGGGCTAGGAACTGCCGCAAGAAAAAGTGCGGCCACAGCAACCAGGTGAGCCTCTGTTCATGGATGGAAGTTTTTTCATAGTTCGTGTATATATATATATATATATATATATGCTACTCCACTCTTTGCAAGTCTTCCTGTTCAATTTTTTCGATGATGCATGCTTCTTCGTCAGATTTACTATTAGAGTTATGTACTAAACTCCCATCATCTTCTGTTCTGAACATTATCCAGATTCAGAACAGTCTTTGGCTGGCTCTTTGCATGGCAGCTGATAATAAGTTTTTTTTATTCTTTTGCGAATAGCTGATAATAAGGTTTACTGAATGAATTTATGTTTAGTTTTGAACTGACGTATAGTAATCTCTTACATTCTTCTCAGCTGCGGGAGAAGAAAAAGCTATATAGGCACTGGCATTTCTAAACCAAGGACGGCACCAGCATCATGGAGTCGTCGGAAGTGACATTTATCTGACCAATCAGCCAACGTGCTTCTGCACAGAGTTATCAATGTCTAGGCTAGGTTGTTAGTAGGATGTAAAAACTGCATCTCGTTGTTGCACCTTTGACAATTTAGTGGTTTGTTCAGTAGAAATTAATATGATAATTATGATGGCAGCATTATTCTTCTGCCTTGAGAATAATGTAATTATGTGCCATTTCGTTTAGCTTGTTGCTATTGCTGTTTTGCTTTGCCACTCTAAGTGATGGATTTGACGTTTCGAGGTACTACTTTTCTTACACAATGATAGAGTGAGATATATTTATTCCATCCCTTGAAATAATCAGCCATGGGACGACCTTGGCTGGTACGTGAAAAGAAAACAACTAGTCAACCCCTAGTGCCGTTCTAGTGTGGGTGATTCCACCAGTCAACAGGAATCAACTTGGAAAAACGTCCTTTTGAAAAGTTATCAAATCCTCATCACTATAATGATATAGTGATATTCATACTATTTTCTCATTGAGATGTTCTTCTCTTTCCTACAGGATTTTTGGAGTCAGAGTTATGTTCCTACAATGTTGACAAATTGAGAGTTACGTTCCTACAATGTTGACTTGTTACTGTTGACAAATTGATGAAAAATACATGACTATGGTGTCAGACCCCAAGCTGGTTTCTTTCATTGTTTGCAATCTTGTAAATGGTACTCAGTTCAAAATATAAGCTTCTGCCATACTTGAGCTGCTAAACGCTATGTAGCAGAGCAGCTCAAGGATGAAATGGTACTACTGTAAAGTTTTTAGGATCAAACTATGCTTATGGTGCTGACCAAGCACAGATGAATTCGAATAAATTTATAATGAGTATTCACGATCAAAACATGCAGCAAGGTAGAACGTTAAGCCAGCAACAATTCATCAGGCATACCTTGATGTTGGGGTCATACAGCAGATACTTCGTGTTTTGGAAATACCGCTGATTGCCGAGTGCCCGACATTTGGCTCTCGGCAAAGAGCCTTACACTCGGCAAATGCTTTGCCGAGTGTAATAGGGCCTTTGCCGAGTGCCCCAGGCACTCGGCAAATGACCTGTTTCCCGTAGTGCACTATTAATATGGAGCAAAAATCAGCCAACATACTTTATCCTTCCATAAAAATGCGTATCAATCCACCGAATTAGTCCTTTTAATCCGTGCTTTGATCTTTCTACAAAAGTTTTCTCTAGCCACGCTATAGCGCGGGTCACCTTGCTAGCTTCTTCTTCTTCCCTGTGGGCCGAATATATTAACCATCACCAGTTACTGCATCAGCAGCAACAAGGACCTGATTATCATCGGAGGCCAATCCCAAGACACACCGCTTGCTCTCATACAGATAGTAGCATATCAACGCTCAGATCGAATAATGTTGGATGAGATGTAATTCGTGATCACCAGTGCTAATGAACGACGTTGAATCTTATACAAGACACTTTCCAAAACATACATCACTTGATCTCATACATGACATTTTCCCTCATCATGCATGATGTATTTCTAACAAACATTATTATGAACGGAAAGGAAAAGTGTAATTCTGACACATAAAGGTAGAGAGAGGCAAAACACATTGTAATTTCCCACCAGTTGAACACAAAACGAAGAGAAACGACAGTGCTCTAATAGAACATATAGAGCAAAGGTGAGCGCAAAGTTCTTGCTAGCCCCTGGTGTAGAACGGCACGACGGTGTAGACAGTCTGCAGGATGGTGGCAACGAGCAAGACGATGGCCGCCACGAGGGAGATGATAACCCACGGGTTGCTCAAGTGCGTTCTCATCAAACTGGCACGCCACTTGTTCCGGCGCTTCCTGCAGTAGGCGTTCACTTTCGCTTCTACGTCACTGAGCCTGTTGTCTGTGTTCGGCAGTGCCAACCTGGTAAGCCTGTTGAACATCTCGACCACTTTCTTGTCACTGCCTGTCATATTCAGTACGACTTTTTCGGATCTCAGAAGAGCCACATCTCTTTCCGACTCAATAATTTTGTCCACGAAGGATATGTAGTGCCTGATGTTTTCTCCGGCACCGCGGTGCAACAACTCAAATGCCATCATGTTGAGGAACCGTTCCTCTGTGGTGTCGTAAAACGGGAACAGAGGCATGCTCAGCACGCCGTTTCTGAAGTCAACGTCGTGGATGCTATCCGTGTCGCTCTTTTTGAACTGGATCCCTGCCTCAGCCAGCTCAACTGCACAGGGCGTGGGCTCATCCCTATTGCGCCGTCCTGCCCAATGTGGACAGGTGCCGCTGTAGCTTTTGTGATAAATGTCCAGGATGTGAACGCCTAGGTTGTTGTCCAAGCCTTCTTCGAGTGGACGGTTGAGAACCAGTAGCACCAATTTTTTGATAGCATCATCGCCCTGTGTTCACCATTTAAATTACCGCAAAAAGAAAAAAAAACCCGTGCTTTTCTTTTTTTGCCAGACTAGTGTGCTCATATAAATTATCAGACTGTTTGAACATTTAAAGAATAGAAAGGAGTCACCACGCATGTTCTCAAAGCCTATAAATTACCAGGGTAAGCATATAAAACACAAAAAAATGTCTAGTGCACATAGCTAAAACAAAGAAAATGCCAACTTTTGGTTGGGTTCTTTTTTATTTTTGCTGTAAAATTTGGGTGGATTCAAATTATAATGGCTCAGATTACTGTGATTTTGTAGTATACTTGTTAGAGTTGTTTGTTGCTAGACTTGCTAGTGTGTTGCCTTTGTTGCTTTGATCACTAGCATGTCCAGGTATGCCCCTTGCTAGACTTACCAGGTTGCTTCCTTTGTTTCTAGTTGTAGCGTATAGCAAGTTTGATTAGTAAGACCTCGAGATTTTTAGTAGTGCATCGATCGATAATGATGAACACCCCCCCCCCCCCCCCCCCCCCCCTTGTCCTTTACAGTATCGTGGCAACTGCATCTGTATGGACGGGTGTGCATGCAAGTAATTACATGTTTAGATAAGTTGAAAACACATTTAAATTTTTGTATAACAGTACCAGAAACTGTTTTAGCCCTAATGGGCTTGTAAAGACCATTGAAATATTCCTCACCCCAACCCACTCTCTCTTTATCTTTCATGCCCACGCTGCTGCCCTTCACCCATACGCTGTGCACCTACGCGCTCCCCAATCGCTTCCGGCCCCCTTGTTTTCCGGTCAGATCTACCGTCAAAACAGCGTCTACATTGTTGTAGTTATTTGCCTTACGATCTGGTTTATTAGATTACTTTTTGCCTTAATTAGCTCCTGAAATATTATGGTCATTGCTAATGGATCTGTATTCTTGAAGGAAGAAGCATGATTATTCTTCTCCTTTGTTACCTAAGCTCTTTGATGGGCCGTGGGATTTTTGGGGAAACAAATGGTAGGGCAACAAACCTACTACTTCTGAGCATGTCTAGATGTCATTTGCCCTTGTATAATAACTAGCAAATTGCCCGTGCGTTGCTACGGGTGTCAAAAATTTTATAATAGTAAGCGAATATCTTTCATCTCACAACATATGATGTACACAATATTAGGCATTACAACACAAATAGGAAAGCATTATTCTAATGAAATGCAAGCGTAGATACGGACTCCTCTGTCGATCGATCCACAAACTGCGCAGTGTATGCACTGCTCCGCGTCGCTCGCGTTGCCTGCAATTCACGGTCGTGGCGCTGCCTGCCTTTGTTGACCTCGCCACAAATCCAAACGCACAAGTCATGCATGCCTACTGCTACAGCCATCCACCTGCTCGTCACTGAGCGATATCACGGGCCCTAGCACAAAGACTGAGTAACTGATGATGGATGGTTCCGACCTGATTAACGCTTGAGGAAGGCAGCGCCATTCCCCAGCTGGAAACCGGGCGTGACAGCAAACTCGACGAGCATGCCGGCGCCGGCGTGCGGTGGCTCTTCATGCATGTACTCCGCGTACTCCATCATGGCTGGGCCTCGAAGTGGCTGGGCGGACGCATCGAGACGAACACGAACGGACGTGCGATCAAACAGCAGTCCGTATCGTAGACGAACAGAAACGACGGACGCTGCGGACGCGTGCGCGGGCGGACTCGCGAGTTTTTTTTGTTGTCGATGTTTGCGGCCGAAAAAAAAAAAACGACGCCGAAGCATAAAAAGGGAAAAGTGATTGAGCCGACTCGGATTCGAACTCAACTGCACAACCACCAAACCGGCAGGACGAAAGACGAAAATCTAGTTGACGATCCTCTTCAGACTTATTAAGTAGTAGTAGATATAAGTGAAGTGACTTCTTTTGGTCTGTAGTTTACGTGGCTCATAGTCGTAGCTGAAATTTAGTCTCAAAGATTGTCTGCTGAAATAGCAATTTTTCAGATTTAACATGCTTGGATTTCCCATAGTTATGTGGTAGAATGTTCTCATATAATCTTATCATTCTTGTCTAATATTAAGCTTTTTTTCATACATCACTATACATAATGCAAATGGCAATAATGGGATAATTAGGTAGTTTCAATGCAGATATCTGATAAAAAATTGAATTTCACTTCTTATTTTGAACCAAGTTAGATATGGAGTATATGATGCTATCATATAGCGTTACCATTTTTGCTTGTATGAACGAACCAAAGGCTAGATGTGGAATATATGATGTTATCATTTTCACTTATGAACCAAAGGCTAATGAAGCGTGTTTGATTATGTAACCTATAAACCATTTTGATTGGATTGAGCTACCAGAGTAAGTGAAATATGTAGAACTGTATATGCATTTGAATATGTAAACATGTCTGCACAGATTGATGCGTTTATTTTTTATGTATTTATTTTCTCTGTATGTTTGTAACACCCCAGCCCGTTTGTAGCATGTTAGTAGTAGTTTTGGCCCAAATGGTACAGAAGTGGTGTTATTGTGGGAATAGTTCTATATGAATTGTTTAGGTGGGTGAGGGTCAGCATATAACCTAGTCCCACATGGATTGTTTAGGTGGGTGAGGGTCGGCATATAACCTTTGTTGGTTCCAAGCATAGCACCTCCGGTTTAACTCTTTTACTCGAAGCGAGGACGAAAGCGTAAGAGGGGTGCTATGTGCATACGTGTGCCTGTCCCATGTGTGCACGTGGGGGATGGACGGTGAGCGGATTTTAAACGAATAGCGTTACAATGTTACTTGCGGGGAATTCTTTCAGCCGTCTGGGACATTCATTCTGATGGCCAAGCAACAAATGTTATATCCCTGTCTGTTGTTTTCTGACGGTGTACCATCAGGAAAATTAGTTTTCCTTTTCCCGTGTGCAATTTGCTATTTCCCTTACTGTGGTCGGCACAGGGAGAAAACCGGTTTCTGGTAGTGTAAGGCAATATGGGAATCTGTTGAGACTATAATGCAGAAAAATATAAAACAGTTTCTTATTTTGAGTCAGCCTTGTGTGGAGACGAAAGAAGATATGGTTTTAAGCAGTAAGCACTAAAAAAGTTGCAGAAAATTGATGGAGATTAGGAAGTGGTACGCCTTCAAATGAAAACAGAGCACATGCCTACACAAAATCAAAACATGTTCTTGCACCTATTGGGATGCAAAAACTGCTTGGGTAAGACACGATGAAACATAGAGAATCAGCTTTCTGGGTGCAACTATTCATGTTAGAACCTATTCAAATATTAATTTCTCTTCTTCGTTGGATCTCGCGCATGTAATTTTTCACGTTAAATTTTGCATCAGAGTTGTGATAGTGTGCACTATCCAACCATGGTTTTGTCTGAAAGTTTTTGGCACTTTTCATTTTCTATCATTACTATGGGAGTATGAGTTAGGACACGACTCAAGTACATAAGTATAAAAGATGATTGGGGAACAGAAGTACGCACCAGAGAGGTGGAATGTTGTACTTCAAAGAGCCTCTGCAGAACAAGTAGAGGCAGCTGATTTTCCATCGCGATCATGTCGTTGAGCAGGGTCGGCCACAAGTATCGGTAGCTTTCCGTGCCAAAGACGGGGTCGTCGGCCGCGTAATCCTGATCTACTTCCCCTAGACACCGAAGGAGCCTCCATCTGATCAACTCCAGCAGGAAGCATCCGTCCGTGACCATCAGTTCCACAAAGCTTCCTCTGTTCGCTCCACGCCATTTGCCATCAAGGTCAGCATAGGAGCCCTCGAGCTCATCCGCCACTTCCTCTATGGCGGCGATGTACTCCCCTATAGGCTTCCCGGACCGTCTAACCACGTGGAGCACCGCCCGGCGTTTGTGCTTCTCCATGGGCAGGAGATGGGGCTCGCCGTAGTGTAAGGGGCCCAGCGACACGAAGCGCGGCTCGTAGGCCTTCCGATTGGTCATCTCCTTGACAAACTCCGGGACACGATAGATGGAGTGCTGCTTCCACCTCGCCATCTCCGCTGATGGCTTGGTGTCCTCGACCATCTTCTCATCAATTTCCACCACCCAACTGGTATAACCACCCTTTCCCTCAGCTTCCACGGTCGTCCGCTTTTCAGTTCCTCCCACAGAGTGCTTGATCATCTTCAACTTCTCCATCTCCACCACCGAGCTTGCACTACTAGCCTTCCCCCTCTGCTACAATCAGGAACCTCTCATCCATCAGCTCCACCTCTGCTCACACAGATAATCCCCTAAATTTAACATAGTAAAACGAGGGTCCTGTATTTTCCGAATGCCTTGGCACTTCTCTGCACGGGCAGATGGCCATTGAAGATATAGTCTGCTCCCACTTGCATCCAATTGCCCGCCGTTGGCATCCTATGTCTGGCAGGAGTAGTCCCCATGTGCATAAATCCTTGTCATTCTCTCGGTACAGCGATTACAATAGCCGGTCCCTCTTCTTCTGTTGTTAGTCCAAGTGGGTACGCCGCTCGGAGAATGATGTGTTTGTTTGGGTTAGATCTTCTGATATATTTTTTAAAAAAATTCTAGCTATACTCTAGTTGAAAAAGCTGGCTATTTGGATTTTGGTTGTTAAGGAGAATTAAGAAGAAATAGAAAAAGTGGGTACACAAAAAAACAAAAAGCATAGAGATAGAGATGTACTGGAAAGAGAGAAAGTTGATTGTGAAGTAAGAATGACATGAAATTTGAGAAACTACTTGAGCTCTATCTAGCGTCATGGCGTCACTTAAGTGGTAGAGCTCCGCCTAGCATCTTGGCGGCATTTAAGCGGTCTTGACGGCCGCTTTTTTAAACAGTGCTGTACAGGGAGGGGTCCCTAACCTTGATCCATGCCACCAGCAAGCCGAAGATGGAAAGGGGAGGGGTCAGATTGGTCGGGAGGTGGCGAACTTTGTTTTTCATCTCTGTCTTTGCTGTAGCGTCAATTGAGGATAAGGTTCGGGAAGTCCTTGATGTGTTCTGTTGCAAGTTGGAGAGATGAATTGAGGTGACACGGAGACTGCCTCGACCCTCCTGGTAGCCCTCTGAGTTTGGACTTCACACTCGATTACTTCTTCGGTGCCATATTATAAGTCATTTTAGACTCAGACATCGAATTAAGGGCACGCAGAAAAAACGAAGAAGTGAAAGAGGTGATAGATGAGAGAAAGTGGGTATTTGGATCTCAGGGGCTAAACTTTAGCCCCTAAGAATCTTACTATTTAGAAGTACTAGATAACGTCTAATTATAAAACTAATGTCAAAACCTCCAGACTAATTCGATAGACGAATCTAATGAGGGTAATTAAGACATATTTAGCGACTAGTTACTGTAGCATCACTGTAGCAAATCAGAGATTAATTAGGCTCATTAGATTCGTCTCGCGAAATAACACCTATCTCTAAAAAGGTTCCGCAATTAGACTTTATTTAATACTCTTAAATCGTAAGATTCTCTGAGACTAAATTTAGTCCACATGTATCAAACACCACCAAAGTTGTACAGAGAGGTAAAAATGATTCGTAATATGGAAAAAAATTTGAACTCTAAAATAACATATAATATAAAATGGATGGAGTACCTGACTCTTTCACAAATTATTGTACGTGCTCCATCACGTCGATGTGCTAGTCACAGTGCTACCCTGCACAACTTCAGTACACTAGGTCCCTCTAGCGTTCACATTTCACGCTCAAATTACGTGCCTTGTCACCAATTATTGTACGGGTTCCATCAATGTGCTACACTGCTAACACTGCTCCTCCTCCTCACAGTGCTACCCTGCACAACTCCAGTGCACTAGGGTCCCTCAATCACTGGCCATGCGTTTGCAGGTAAGTCAAGGGCCAAGGCTCAGCCTCACTAATCACTATCTTGTCCATCTCAATTGACGTCCCCATGATTAGGCTTTTCGCACTCATGTTCGTCTATTTCCTTCCTCTAAAAGGAATATTTCGTCCTAGTCATCAAGATTATTTTCTCTGTACCAATTTCTCCCGCACCCATAGTTCCTCTATATCCTTTCTCTATCCCAACTACTACATATTTTATTCAACCATCTCCAACTACCATCTCATTTTAACAAACATATTTCTTCATATCATAATCATTTATAATAGTTATCCTAAATAAAAAAGTTATTCTAAATACTAAAAAATTAGAGAAGGGGATCGACACAGAGCCTTCTTCCTCCTCTGTTCTGAACGCCATGGGCAGGCTTTGAGCTCAAATCCGGCGTGGGGAAGGGGAGGAGGGCGGCCAGGGAGTGGGGGAATCGGAGGAGTAGGCCACGGCGGTTCCATTTGAGGCATAAATTTGAGGAGAGGTCATGGGGAATGGAGGTTGCGTCGGGGGATGGAGGTGGCGGCCATGGCTGCTCGGGTAGAGCTCGATTGGGCGAGGGGGATGCCATGGGGATGGGTTGGGGAGGTGGAGCTCGTGCCGGAGGTGCTCACCTACGACTCAATCGAACCTGGGACGGCGCGGTCGTCGGAATCGGGGAAGACGACCGGTTTCACCTCAACGGAGCTGGAGAAGGGGATGGTGGCCTGGTGGTGATGCGGTGAGGAGTTGGCTTGTGCGGCCGCGAGTTTTCGGGGCCAAGAGCAGCAACGTCGCGAGCAGCGCGGCGGGCGCGCGGGCCCCACGTGCGATAACGAGATCCCTCTGCTTCGCTACGAATAGCGGAAGCCCCGCCTTCCTCTTCGATAGCGGAAGCCGTAGCGGAGCCCGGTGCAGCACCATCTCCGCTATCTGTTTACTGAAGGAACCGGTAGCGTTCCCCAGTGCGGAGAGCCTTACACAGCGCCTTGCGAGGATCTGAATAACTTCTGTAAAGACAGGAAGAGATGAATCAACTCTGTTGGTGGGCTGTCGCCGGATATCTCTACTACTTACTAGTACTAGCCTTTCAACCCGTGCATCGCACGGGCTAGAAATTAGAAAAAAAACATAAATAGATATAGTTTTGTTTAAAAAACTACTTTTGATAGCATAATAATCGAGATAATTGAATATTGATTTTTTATTAAGTTTGTGTTAGACCATATTTCATATCAGATGGAATCTCAAAGCCATATGGCTTTTCAAAGACACGACATCATTTAGATCCACGTTTTCTATACCTAATATATTAGTTATTTTTTGTCTTATTTTGCTCCACATAAAGTTGAAGTTGCATTAATGGATTAATGTAACTTCAAAGACACCACACTCTGTATGTTAGGCCATTATTCGTGACCTCTTATTGACGTGATAAAAAATTATCAAAAATTAACCTCTCATACTCTTACTTTATTGCGATAACGCTGACCATAGAAGAGTATTGTCATTCTAATTTATATTTTACTATATTTTAGAATATATGTAACTAATTTCACTAATTTTTTGAAAAATGACTACGATAGGCAACATCAAACAATCTACCTCCTTATTTGTTGATATATATATATATATATATATATATATATATATATATATATATATATATATATATATACGTAAAAGATACCCATTTCTTATAGTATACTCAATACCAATCTATAAGAAATGGGTATCTTTTAGACCGTTGCGTCGGTGACATTTTTGATAGTTTTCCCATCACATATGTATTTTTAGTTAAACACAATATTAAACTATTAAAACTTTAACCATCATATATGTTTATATATTGATATATTTTACTAATAATTATGCGTATGTGGTCTCTATGTTACGCACTCATATCTATCACACATGTATATTTAGTTAAACACAATATTAAACTATAAAAACTTTAACCATCATATATGTTATACATTGAGATTATTTTTTAAAAACTTATGAGTATATAGTCTTAAAGTTCCATAATATGTAATTTAAAGATGCTCTTTACCTTTCATCCATTATTTTTCTTTGTCTCCTTATCTGATAGACATGTCGCCGGATATCTCTACTACTTACTAGTATGGTTAATAAATCAAGGTCGTCACTCTCAATCTTGCAGCCCTCTGCCGTTCATGTCAAATTCACGTCGAGTTGAATTGAATTCGACTCAAATTCAATCATCAAAGTTCGAATCCCAGTGGGGATGCCGTCACCTCTCCTTTCAGGAGATCTAGGGTTCGAATCCCAGCCCATCTAGCGATGGGGCTTTTTTTATTTCCTTTTTCATTTTGGCTTAGAGTACGTGTGTCTATGGATGAAACCACACACAAGTAGGGTTAGACGAAAAGCTCGTGGCTCATTAGCTCGGCTCGGCTCGGCTCGGCTCGACTCATTCACTTTTTCTAACGAGCCGAGCTAGGTTTTGTAGCTCGTTATGTTTAACGAGCCGGCTCAAGCTGGCTCGCGAGCCGCTCACGAGCCAAACAAGCCCTAGCAGGCCCAGCACCCCTCAGTCCCTCCCCCCTCGCGAGCTAAACAAGCCCACTGACGGAAGCAAAGACCAGCACCCCTCCTCCCTCCCCACACCTTATCCATTTCATGAATCGCGCCGCCACCGCACCTCGCCGCCTCCCCAGTCCCTACCGCGCCGCTTGCCTTGCTTCGTCCACGAGCCGCGTTTCCTGCCTCGCTGGCCCGTCGCCCTGCTCCCTCACCGTCCTCCTCTACCTCATGCGGTGATGCCGCCCCTCCCCCTCCTCCCCTCACGCGGTGGGGATGGCTCCCCCTCCGCCGTTCCTCCACGTCATCGGCCCCCGTCCCCTCCCTGTCACGACGACCTCGGCGATGTCAGCCGCCTCCGCCTCCCCGCCCGGCGCACCGTCGTGCTCAAGGGTGTGAAGATGTACTCGACGGCATGGTTGTCGTCTTCTTCCCCAGGTTGCGGCAGAGGTGCTGGAGGCAAGCGGCGGCGAGCTTAACGAGCTAGCTCGCAAGCCAACTCAAGCTCGTAACGAGCCGAGCCGAGCCAGCGTTCCAGCTCATCAGGATAACAAGCCGAGCCGATCCGAGCCGAGCTGGCTCGGTAGTCCAGCCCTACACACAAGCAATTATAGAAAACAAACAAAATACATATTTCCTACAATAGTTTTCGCTTAAACTTATAACTGATGTTATCACATCTATTTTGGTTCTTGAATATAGCAAGTCAAGTGTTGAAGCATTTCCCTCCCAGGTTTTTTGTTTGAAAATTGCTTTAAAACTCTAATAACCATATTGAATAATTTTTACATGACGCATAACCTTGCATCATTTTTCACAATAGGAAAGCAAGTATGTTAATTAACTAAATGGAGGTCTCTGATATCCCATATGCAGTCTTTTCGAGAACTGATTTTAGAACACCACATTTATGCGCTTCAGTTTTTATGATTCTGGTTATTTTTTGCAATTCTTATCATCCAATTATCAGGATCCACTAAGCCATAGTTATGCTTGAATATTCCTTGCCTGATTGCAGATCATTGTCACAGACCTTGACTGCAACTGGACGAGCTCTAGCTGAAGGAAGAACGTGGATTGTACGGGTGGAATACAGGTGACCGGGTACGCGCTCTCGCCGAGTCGGCGCCACCATGGACGTCACCGAGATGCAAGGCACGACATAGAAGAACAAACTTGGGTAATATTTTTCTTACCGATTCTATTGCACCTGGCAGCATATATAAAAACCAGCCTAAACATAGTCCAGCTAGCTAGATTACAATACAAAAGCTACCTGAATTTACTATAAGACTCTAAACTCGAACCACTAGCCATGCCATCGGAAAACACCGGCGTACTAAGTCCTCCTTCCGGTTTTAAATTGTTGACGCTATTGATTTTTTTTGTTATGTTTGACCATTCGTCTTATCCAAAAAATTTAAAAATATATCATATATTTTGTTATTTATTTATCATTAAAGAAAGTTGAAATATACCTTATAACTTTGCATGTTTGAACAAATATTTTGAATAAGACGAATGGTCAAATGTAACGAAAAAATTCAATGGCATCAAAAATTTAAAACCGAAGGGAGTACATGACTTGTTCACCGGATGCTTGAATGTGAATGCAAGAACATCCGCCATCGTGCCAAGCAGATCATGCACCACCGGTATCGTACACAGAAATTTGTTGATCCTCGGCGTCATCACCGTTGTTGTCGTCCTCAATGGCAATGGTGAACAGCATGGGGCACTTCTTCTGATGAGCCATGGAGAACTTCTTATCACAGTTAAAGCATAATTACATGGGTACCTTTTTGCAATGCAAAAGAAAAAAAAGGAAAGATACATGGGTGCCCATTGTCCGAATCTGTAACTGACTCAAAATGCACTTTAAGCTCCTGTTTCTTCATGTTACTATTTTTCGCTTTTTCCTATTTGGAAATAACCCCTGTTCGTTTCACGGGAGAGGTCCAAACCGAAGCTAACACACAGAAGGGGACCGACTCGGCCTCCACACAACTCCACGCAGCACTAGCCCCCCAATAAGACGATCACGTCCGCGGCGTCTGCTGCTAGTTCCGCAACAACCTCGAAGCTGTCCGACGAATCCTCTCGGCAACCGGCAAGATGCAGATCTTCGTGAAGACGCTGACGGGGAAGACCATCACGCTCGACGTCGAGAGCAGCGACACCATCGACAACGTCAAGGCTAAGATACAAGATAAGGAAGGTAAACATGAACACGCATGTTCTGCCGTCGGCACATGCCCTTTGTTGATTCCCCTACTGGTAATTAAATAGTTTAAAAACTAATCAGATGGAAGTTTTGTCGCTGATTCGCATGGATTGCAATTTTGCAGGTATCCCGCCGGACCAGCAGCGCCTGATCTTTGCGGGGAAGCAGCTGGAGGATGGCCGCACCCTGGCAGATTACAACATCCAGAAAGAGTCCACTCTTCACCTGGTTCTTCGTCTCCGAGGTGGCGGAGGACGCTGCTACCCTTACAATATTGACCCTACTCTCCGCAAACGCTGCTACCCTTACAATAGCCGCTAAGATGATCTGCCGAAAGTATGCACAACCTCCTGAACCTATTATATGTATAATATAATATACTCGCAAAAAAAAACCTATTATATGTATAATATATATATGTTGCAAAATGTAATAGCCATTGTGGTTGCAGTTTATGCACCGACGTCCAGCTG
Source organism: Eragrostis nindensis (assembly GCA_012490785.1). Lineage (NCBI taxonomy): Eukaryota > Viridiplantae > Streptophyta > Magnoliopsida > Poales > Poaceae > Eragrostis > Eragrostis nindensis. The sequence goes on along the minus strand of JAAXCT010000740.1, from coordinate 133,474 downwards.
AACTTTTTCACCGTTTCTGTTTTGTAGGTGTTACGCACGGCTTCCCATGAAGGCTACAAACTGCCGCAAGAAGAAGTGTGGCCACAGCAACCAGGTGAGCCTTTTTTCCCCCCCGAGTTGTTTATATGTGTCATTACTCCACTGTCCTATGCTCTTAGCTAGTCATCCTATTCAAATTTGTTCAATGATGCTTATAATTCTCTTATTATTATAAGCATATTGTACTAAACTTCCGTGTCTCCTGATCTGAATCATGATCCGATTGACAATTTGTGAAATTCATCGAAACTCCTGTATGGAGAATTACTATGGCCATGCATGATTGCTGGCAACAAGTATATTAAAGTTTGTGCTTTATTTTGAACTGATGTATAGTAATTTCTTGCATTATGCTCAGCTGCGTGAGAAGAAAAAGCTATGGGGGCACCATTACTAAGCGAAGGACGACATAGGCAGCATGGAGTCTTCTGAAGTGATATTTGTCAGCTGAATCAGTTACCGTAGCATCAGCACAAAGCTAAGTCAAGACCTGGGGATGTAAATGTGCATCTCGTTGTTGCACCTTTAATATTTTAGGAATAATTGAGGTTTGTCGAGTAAAATAAGCTAATTATGATGGGTATATTTAATAATCTACTGTTTCCCTTATGTGCTACTTCATTTAGCTTGTTGCTATTGTCTTTGACATGCTGTAATTGATGGATTTGACATGCCAAATTGGCATCAAATATTCCACTTACAAAATCTGAGAATGGGAGAGGTTTATGCCATCCCATGAAACAACTGTTAGATTAACTGGATCGACTAGGAGTAGATCGAGAGGGTAGTAATCTGTAAACGGTCGTAGCTCGACCTTCTTGGCGTTGTCACCGACCATGGATGGCGGCGACGATGTCGGTGTAGACCCTAGTGGCCGCCGTCGTGCCCGGCGGCGACCTGTAGGTGGCGGTGAAGAGGCGACGCTGAAGCCGCTGGTGGAGCATCCCGTCGCTGGCAGCCTTCCCTCTCTGATGGGACTAGGGATGGGAGAATTTTTTTTTTTTTTGGAGATACACTAGGGATGGGAGATGAGATGAGATCTATGGTGGCGACGAACCTCGTTCTTTGTGTTCTGGTCCCCACCTCCTCTTTATAGGGCTGCGCGACAGGAGCCCACTAGCTCATCTTGGGCTGGACACCCCCGATCAGGAAGCGAGATAGGGTCCAGTCCAATCTTTGATTGGGCTAGTGGAGATCAAACTAACAACAACAACAGCTGTCTGACGAGCTTTGATGGTACTTTTTTAAAAAAAATAAGTAAAAATCCGCTTGTCCAACCCTGGCATTTGAATGTGGGTGATTCCACCAGTCAACCGGGAATCAAGTCGTGTCCTGGTCAAGAAAAAGCAAGAAACAAATATGATTAATTTGAGGATAAATGCAAACTCACTCGTGCAGAAATCTAATAGAAGTCAAACTATTTAATTCTGATGAAACTTACAAGATAAACAAGGGAAATACTATAAATCAATCAGAAAATCACCATGTTTTCATCCTCGCCGGCAATGATTAACGACGACGAGAGTGTCGGAGGCCTTATGCGCATGGATTCGTACCCCCCGACTGCGACCTCGTACCGACGGACATAGAAAGAGGCGGCGGCCGACGAGTTCGCGCGAACTGCAAATGGAGGGCGGTAGCGGAGGTGGCATGGGCGCCGCCGGAGCCAGGCGGGTGGCGGAAGCGGAAGTCAACGAGTTAGCGTGGGCCATGGTGGAGGGTGGAGGCCGAGGCGACGATGGCGTGGCCAGAGCCGGGCGGGAGGCGGCGGAGGCAGGGCCTCATATCCGCAGTGGCTAGTGTGGGCCATGGTGGAGGGCGGCATTAGTGCCGTCAGATCCGGGAGGAAAAGGCGGGGGTGTCGATGGTCAAATTTAGCCGAATAAAACATGCTAATGCAAATTAGCTTATTCGGTTCATGTTTTGATCTCTGGGCGAATTAACTAAATGTAATGCTGATTAATAAATTCAGTATTAGAATGGAAATCAATAGATAATCGGCCGGATGATTGCATTTATGAGCTAAAAGATCAGGTACAGCAGTTGCGGTTAGTAAAAACCAGAAACGCCTATGTGCTTGATGCGTGGCATGTTGTAGTTTCCAACTAGCTTTGCAAAAAAAAAAAAAAAAAAAAAAAAACACTTTGCATTCCTAGCACACAAGGCCATGCAGGACCGTGATTATGTTATGTTGGTTCGGGAAAGACGCAAGCTGATTTTAGAAACAAGCCGATCTGAGATTATAGCTGGCCAATAGGGATGAAAGCAAAAATAGCATTTATCGGATAAGTTTCCGACTTCTCCCGACCATAGTGATTGGAAATGATATACCGGTAAAATAAAAATAAAAAAGTATTAGGAGGAAACAAAAATGAAATCGATTTTAGACTTTACCAATCGTTTCCGAAAATTTCCGTTTTAGACCCGAAATTACCTCTAATATTTTACCATTCTGTATTTATTTAGTCAACCAAATATATATTATACTTATATTTTTTTAATTTATTTTGAATATTTCTTTTCAAATGTCTCATGCCTTTTATGATGCGTATGTAGCTAGTTTAAATACTAACAATATATTTCAATACGATAATTTTTATACATGATGTGGTACGTCTAACACACGACTATGGTTTGTGTTACCGATATATATTTAATATTGATTCTCGATCGATACTGCACATTTCGGTCATAGTAATTGTACTATATCGATATATTTCCGTAACACCGGTACCGTATTTGTTTCCACTAGTGCTGCTATCAATTTCGCTACCCAAAAAAAATATGAAATTAAAAATGATTTAGCCTTCTTCCGACCGTTTCCCAGACCACTTTCATCCCTACTGGCCAGTGGACCAGACCGGACCGGTGCGGCCCGAGCCCATCACAGGTCGGGCTGTTTCTTTGACGAGCAGGCACGGCCCGTATGACTCACGGGTTGTGCCGAGTCGCTGGCGGAACGGGCCGTGCTATGCCGGGCCAACCCTAGGCTGAAAATGCAGTTTTTTTCTATTTTTTTGATTTTTTAAATACAAGACATGACATAACGAGCCGAGCTGTGCCGTGCTGGGCCGTGCTACACGAGCCGCGTGATGGGCTAAATAGGCCAGCCGCTAAACAGGCCGTGCCGCACAGCGGACTTGTCTAGGCCGAATCATGGCCCTTCTATGGTCCGGGCCGTGCTGTGCTCGGACCGGGCCAAAATGATCGGCCCGGGCTGGCCCTTTTTAGCCCGGCCCTGTTGGCCAGCTATATCTGAGATAGATGCAGCGATCGGTTCAGATTTTTTCTCGCCGGCTGCGGCTGCGGCTGCATTGGTTGCTATGCTCCAACTGTTGGCTTCTACAGTAAAAAGCTGCAGCTGCAGCTATAAAAATCTCAAACGATCGCAGCCAGAGTTCTGTAGGCTGTAGGGAAAAAAAAGACCAGCCCCTGTACACGAGGAGGCAGGCGGCCGCGGCATTGAACGGCGGTGGGAGAGGCCTGGCCCGTGCCACAGGGCGGAGCTCCCCTGGTGAAGAGGACAATGGAGAGAAGAGGCTCAACCGTGGCCGGATCCGGCGGAGCCCCGTGGTGAGAGATTGACGACGCTTCCTATTGGGTTTCACCTTCCTCGCGGCGCAACACCCTCGTTCCTCAAGACGCGAAGCAAGGTGCGTCTCCATGTCCCTTTTCCCTCGATCTTGATGAATTGCAGCTTGCACCCCGTCCAGACGTGAAACAAATCCTAGTTACCCTGATGATCTGCTATTTGCTGTCCATCTGTGTTTTGTTTTTTTAATTGGGTCCTTATGTAATTTTTATTGTCTAAAATTGTATGCTATCTTCGGATCTGCCGTGTGGTATGCCTTTGAATCCACCTGATTCGGATAATCAGTCGTAGAAGACAGGGAAAATCCTCCAGTTTTTTTTTTTAGCCAAACAGGCTGTAGATGGCTTGTTTTACCTTTGGTTTTTTAGGAACTCATATTGGAGCAGTTGTGCATCCTGATGCATTCAATTTATCGCCCCTCGGCTCGGATGCTCGGTTGCAGGCCTCGCGGTCGTGGAGGCAGGCAATGAGGTTGGTGCACGCCTCTGGTAGTGCACCGGCAGTCCAGCCGTGGCAGACTTGAAGAGCAGGTGCTTCTGTTTTAAGGTATTGCACAACTAGGATTGGACCCTTTGTAATTGGATTGTTGCACTATAAATTTAGGATTTGGCACTAAAAATTATTTGTGTTTGAAAAGAAAAAAAAAACTGTTGGACCACCTGAGCTTCAAATCCATACCATACTGCCCTGCTGCAGTGACTAATGAATTTGATGTGTTTGTCTCTTGCTTGGTACATGTTTGAAGATTTGCTATTTTATTAGTAATAATAAAAAGTTCAAGCTTGTGAAATCTATAATTTTATTGCAGCAGTACCGTTGAAAGAGGAGCTGACAGTCACGCCTTTGGGTGAGGTCAATCGATGCGGTTGTGTGGTGCCGACATAGGACACTGACCCTAAGGTGCTAGCTAGCGACTGAAGTCTCCAGGCTGTATAGTAGGTTGCGACGTCCATCAACAAGGTGCTCAAGGAGCAGGGTGATGGCATCAAGAACATCTCAAGACAGAGGCTAGCACTGAAGTCTTTTCTGGATATTTGTGCTTAGGTTCATGTAGGTTTCAAGTGGGATATTGGTGGATGCTTCAGGTTGTGAGGTGGGCGTGTGAAGGTGATGCATGAAGATGCAAGGAAGCAGATAGTATGTCCAGCTGTTATTCGGTGTGGAAACAGAGGTATTTTATTTAAACTTGTCACGAGATTTGTGCCCTTTAATGAGTTGGAGTGTTCCTTCCAATTTTCCTTGGCGGTGTGTTCTCTTTTCTTTTTTTCTTGGCGTTCTGCTAACGTTGTGAACATTTTTGTCTTTGCAGAAAAGACTCAGAATCAATAAACCATTCTCTTTTAACTTCACCAAAATCTGATCCGCCTGATGACAGATTGTTTGATTAGTTGCTTAAAATGATTGATGAAGTGATCCGCAACTTATATTTTACAAATAATAATAATGCATCTCTCAGTTGTCTGTATATGGTTCTGAAAACTTCAGTGCTGTGCAATGCAGAACAACTCAAATAGAAAGCTTTTGGTTCCATTCATTAAGTCATTGCTTTGGAGAAGCATTCAAACCATTGCACATTCTATATTTGATGCCATAAAATTTTTACCTTGTCACCTTCCTTAAGACTTTCCTCCACTATTTCAAGGTACAACCGGCGGGGACAACTGAATGTTGGTTTCCCTCTCTTTGAGAAAGAATCCTTGAAATGGCCTGGATTTGTGGAGTTTGATCATGTCAAATGGAAAGGTTTTGACTTGCTCTGCTCAAAACAGGTACTCTTCTAATTGCCCACGCACATTATGTTCAACTGCTCTGATTCCTCATTTTGGCAAACAGTACTTACATGTTATTTGATTTGAAACTACAACCTGTTCTATTCAGTATATGATAAGATGTTCAAGAAATAGAGACAAGGTAATCCAATATCTTTTGTATTCTGTTTTCCTCACTTCCGGTCAATTATCTTATAGATACTCTTGGTGATCCTTTCCACGTTAATGTTAGATAAATTGGTTAGATGCTTATTCACTATTCAAATTAGACCCCTCAAAAGACTTGCCCTATTCACATGCATCCTATTCACTTTGCGTGCAATTCTGATCCGTGCTGTTAGTTGAAAGAATAACTAGACACTAATTGATGAAAATCAACTATTTTTACTCTTAATTACACTGTACCGCGTCCGGCACCTTTCTAGTTGCTTCCTGCACCTCTTGTGCCATAGTAGAAATCCAGTTGCGTCTAGCACCATCTGCATGCGCCTGTGGCACGTGTGGCACAACCTGCGTGAGCTTAAATTGTCACATGTGGGTCGACAAGAGGATCAGGCCTGTTCCCACGGCTACTCGTAAAGAAGCTCAATGACATGTGGGGACGCTACTCGTATTGAGACGTGCTCAAATGTGGGTGCATGATCAACTTGACATGAGCAAACGGCAAAACGAATGGCAGGAGGCAGATTAAGTGGGGAGGAACCAGGAAATGGTTGAAATCAATCACCATAATGTGTTCTTACAGACTGAAAGTATTCTCTTTCACGAACATTATGAAGAAAAAATAAAATCCTACCTCAACAAATAGATTGAGTATGTCTATCTTCGCAAAAAAAAAACTTATAAAAAAGAAATTTTCTTGAACATAATTAACCAAATTTATGCTTATCTTCTTTATTTACGAGCAAGGACAACCTATTGTTGAAAGTCATGTGTGTGCATATTCTCTCATGTTTTTTGTCGTACCTGCCAAACATTGTAATAATCAGAATATTAAATTCCTAATAATGAAACAAATACAAATTATAAGAAAAAAAAAAGAACCGAAGAGGATTCCTCAGGTTTTTGAAAAAAAAAATGAAAAAGTAGTCCTATCCAACTCAGCCAAACGATATGAGAAAAGAAAATATTGTAAATGTATTGTGTGATAACAGTATATAGCGAATATGTGTGAGCCCACCGCGAGTAATAAACTTACCTGATAATTGGTCCACATGAAGATTGGTGGCGAGAATGATACTGTTGTCCACAGTCGATTCCATGAGGGATTGAATAGGAGATCTTAGGGATTGAATTAATAAGAGATCTCAGGGTGTGGAAGAATCCTTCGAAGGAATTCAATTCGGCTTCTGGGAATAGGGATTTAACTAGTCAGAACAATATAGTACTATCGAAATGTATGATGAATTACTACCCTATGGACATGATCTTAGGCTCCATTTGTTGACGCCATCATGTCCATAGGGTAGTAACGCTGCCGAATTGCCAAAGGGCAAAAGAAATAGAACTATCGATCCTCTAGGGTGAATAGGAATTCAAATGTTTCTCGTGCACAAGATTATTGACTAGGCGCAACAACGTCCAGCAAAATATCCCAATTATTTGGCAACATGGAATATTAGAGACAAATTCTTCTCGTGCAAGGCAAAGGAACATACTGCTACTGGCCAGTGCTATCTAATGTTACTAGTGCGGTCGGAAAAAATAACCCATAGTCATTTCAGTCAATTTCCAAGGATACCATACCAAAGGATGTTTCAACTGACCTAAAAAATATGTGGCACATATTCAGAGAAAAGCTCACAAGGTATGGTCGACACGTGAAAAAATTTAAGCATGAGAACAACACGTATAAAAGAGTTTATATATGATTTTCCATGTGGACTCTACTAAAGTTTATGCTTGCCCATAATTGGCATACAGTAGCAGAAGAGGAGTGCAAGGGTAGCAGCAAGTCGCCACCATCAAAATGGCCATCTCATGCTAGGAAAATAAAGAAGCAAGCACAAGGTTTTAAATCTTCACACATTTTTATTTCTACCATCATGTATACTTTGTGGCAAATTACTCCTCTAACACTGCATATTCTAGCTCCACTTTAATTTCCCAACTATATTTTCTACTGAGAATATCTATTCGATAATTTCAGAATGTTCTAGCACTGTATTCAAACTGTACTTCAGTCATGTATAACAATCTTGCTTTAAGCATATTTCTGGTTAATTGTTTGTATCTATGAACACAGGATGGTCTATTTTTATTGCATTGTTAGATCAGATATTTTTTGGGCATTGGCTCATTTTTCTCTTGTGATGGTAAGTAGGTGGGAAGCAAATTGGTCGCGATACCTTGAAAGGCCTTGCTGCAATGGCCAAGAGATTGAAGATTCAACATCAGAAACTTAAAGTTGATTTTTTCCCAAATCTGGGTGGTCCGTGTGCAGAAAAAAGGCGTGCATTTATTGATGAAGTGGTTTTGTTTACAAGGTTAAAAACCCCACTAATTGGATTTAGACATCAGAAAGATGTGAAGCAAAACAATTGCAGAATCATAAGTATACCATTACAGATTCTGCAATTGTATTCTTGACATTTTGCTTCACATCTTTCCGATAGCTAACTCCAATTAGTGGGGTCTTTAACCTTGTAAACAAAACCACTCCATCAACAATTGTACGCCTATTTTCTCCACAGGGACCACCCAGATTTGGGGAAAAAATCAATTTTAAGTTTCTTGTGTTGATTCTTCAATCTCTTGGCAGCAAGGCCTTTCAAGGTACCGCGGCCAACTTGCTTGCCACCTAAATCACAAGAGAAAAATGAGCCAATGCCTGAAAAAATCTGATCTAACAATGCAGTGGAAATAGACAATCCTGTTGATAGCAACAAACAATTAACCAGAAACATGCTTAAAGCAAGATTGTTATACATGACTGAAATACAGTTTAAAGATACTGGAACATTCTGAAGTTATCAAATATATATTCTCAGTAGAAAATATAGTTGGGAAATTAAAGTGGACCTAGAATATGCAGTGGTAGAGGAGTATACATGCATGATGGTAGAAATTAAAGTGTATGAAGATTTTTAAAACCTTGTGTTTGCTTCTTTATTTTCCTAGCCTGAGATGGCCATTCTGACCGTGGCGACTCGCTGCAACCACTGCTCTCCCCTTCTGCTGCTGTAGGCCGATTATTGGCAATGTAAGCTTTATACGCCACTGTAAAAAATGAAACACACGTAAACTAGATATCTCTTCAATTTCTATTCTTCTTCCAGTTTGTGTTATCACTCAGTTCTTTCCATTGAAAATAATTCGTACATGTTTTTCTGTTGTGATTATGTGTTGCTGTTAATTCTGGAGGACAATAACAAATATGCTTTATTCCAGTACCCAAAAATGTGGATAAGGTATTCTTAAAGAAAAAAAATGTGGATAGGATGACATACAAGGAAGGCCGCGACGACAAAACAGAAGGCCCGGATCTGTCGACATCCAAGCTGGTGATGGTACTTCACTTAGCTAATGATCCCTCATTTTCATATATGCCAACTGGTCCCTGATTTCGATATGCAAACTGATCCCTTATGTCACCTTGAAAACTTTCAGGTGCGTGCTAAGGTGAAGGAGCTTCGGGTGATTCTCAGGAGAATGATTAAGCAGGAGTTGAACCAGTGAAGTGAAGTTGAATGGAGACTTTTGGATGGCAGACTGGAGTGAAGCGTGACTTAGTTATATAAATAACTTCGGGACACTTTATATGTAATGGTTCAGATCATCAACTGAACGTATACATTTTCTGGCAAATTAGTGTCAGGAACCAGCTAATCAGATATTTTTCTTGCTAAATGCAAGGGGAAAGAGAGGTAAAAATGATTACACTAACTATTGAAAGTTTGAAACCTTCACAAATTCACACCAGTCGTAAATAGTAACATCTCCCAATGAATTTTCAGTTTATACATGTAATAGCCTTTGCGCAAAGAACTGGTCGCCGTGGTCGGGCCATTAAAGTATTGGTACCTTTCCTGATCAAGTTTACTGCTTAATCAAGCTACACCAGCTAGTAGCCGAGAAGGCACTGATAAAAAAATTACTGATCAAGTTTACTTTTTTTTTTTTGAAATACAGAAGTGTATTCCTAATTTTACTTTGTATTCTTGATTCATGTTGTCCCTGTATATTTGCTCGTAGAGATAACTCAAAGTAATCTATATACTTCTCATTCTTTCCTCCCTGACGAAGCACGTCTGCACATCAATGGAGAAGTTGTTCTTTCTGATGTAAAAGAGGCCTCTAGTGTGATCTAAGCATCTAGCAGGTAGAAAGCTCTCCATGTGGCTCTCTCGCGTCTTCTCCCCTCGCTACAGTAGAGAGGAGGCGACTCCGAGGCGAGTTCCTTCCGGCGGCGGCTCCACCCGTTCTCCTTCCCCTCCGGCGGCCCGCGGGCTTCGGAGGACTGGGAGAACGGTGGGGCTGCCGTCCGGCCACCTTCTTACTACTAGTATAGGTAGTAGATTAGGTTTCCCTTTCCTAGGGTTAGGTTTGGCGTCGCCGTCGTCCTTCATGGAGATGGTGGTCGTCTCTGGTTTCTCCCTCGGCAGATCCGGTGGAGGCTTCGTCGTCGGCGGCGGCTTCCTTTACGGTGAGGCCCTGTGGAGCTTGTGTTCCTCTTTTCCTTTGCGAAAGGGTGGAGGATCTTTTGGTTCCCCTCGCCGGCGGCACTGGTGACGGTGGATTTTGGTTCCGGGTTGTTGGTGCCATGCTCTGGTGTTGATTTCCTCGGATTTGTGCTTCGAGTTGCCGATTCCTTGGTGGTGTTGGTTTGGTTCCGTTTCTTCTTCCCGGTGCTGATGCGATGGCCGGTTCGACGCTTTCTTCGTGCCATGGGCTTGACTGCCCATCTAATCGGCGTTTTCAACCATGCGTTGTGGTCGCGGGCTGGGAGGAAGGAGCAGGCCGGCTGCTGCCGCCGGCGGACGTCGGTGACGAGAAGCTTCTGGATCGGGACAGTTCAAGAAGAGGAAGGACTTCGTTGTAATTTCTTTTTCTTTGAGGACTGTTCTGTAAAGTTTCTTCGGGGTTGTCCCTGTAAAAGGAGTGGGTGTACTGTGCTACTTTTTTAATACAATCCCGCCCTTTTCGAAAAAAAAAAAAAAGAAAGCTCTCCATGTGTGGGGCGAGGCGTGGATGATGCTGAGCTGTCTGGAGCTTGGCCTGATTGCCGCTTGTTATCTCCCCCTTGTTGCAGCTTGCCAAGGCTGACCGTATTCACTTCTTGTTTGAATGAAATGCTCATGACTGAACTCATGGAACTGACGAGGAGCAAATCTGGTAAAATAACTGTTCGTGTGGAGCTGCAGAATTATTAATTCAACAAGAATCCCATGGTGTTTCAACGTTTACTGGCTTACAGTCGAAACATGGAGTATTAGTTTAGCAGTGGAGTCTTTTGACGCAGCGGTGGCTTTGACTACTCTGTGTCTGGATATTTCAAGCTGAACTTTTCGTTTCCATACCAATTGGACGCAGATTTGGATATGCAGTTTTTGAGGAAACAATGCGCATGTTTGCACATTGGCCTACTATATTTCTACTAAACCGACTCAAAATACATTTTCAGCTCCTGCGTTGCTACTTTTTACTCGTCCCTTTTTTCCATGTTTAAAACACGAGAACAAGGCGGCCTCGAAACCGAATCCAACACGTACAGGAGGCGGAGCCGGCCTCCAGTCCACGATAGCCTCTATAATACGGTCACGTCATCGGCAGCGGCCTCTAGATTCGCAACCAGCCTCGACGTCCTCCAAGGTAACCTCGGCAACCAGTAAAGATGCAGACCTTCGTGAAGACGCTGACCGGGAAGATGATCACGCTCGACGTCGAGAGCAGCGACACCATCGACAACGTCAAGGTCAAGATTAAGGACAAGGAAGGTACACAAGCATGCCCTGCCTCGAGCGTTGCTTCTCATCAGAAATTTTATCCTGTAGTTCGCATATGCCCTTCTGCTCATTGCCGCACGGGTAATGCAGTAGCAACTATATGTTGTGCAAGTATTTGTCGCTGATTCACATGGATCACAAATTTTGCAGGTATCCCGCCTGACCAGCAGCGCCTGATCTTCGCCGGGAAGCAGCTAGAGGATGGCCGCACCCTGGCAGACTACAACATCCAGAAAGAGTCCACCCTTCCACCTTGTTCTTCGTCTCCGAGGTGGCCATGGCTGCTACCCCTACTCCATCGCGCCTTCTCTCATCAGTCTGCACTGAAGCACAATGAGGCGAAGATGATCTGCCGAAAGTAAGCACGACCTACCTCCGCAACCAGTAGACTTTCTGCCGCACTTAATTAGCTAGTGTGAAGTCAACTGATCTTTGAACCAGTTAACATTCTGAACCAAAACTCTAGGAAAATTTCACACTGAGTTCTTACAAATTAATATATGTTCATTTGCATATTGCAATAATTCACACTGAGTTCTTGATTAATTTTTTTTATCTTTAGATGCTACGCAAGGCTTCCCGTGGGTGCTACAAATTGCCGCACGAAAAAGTGTGGTCACAGCAACCAGGTGAGCCTTTTCATCCAAGTTGTCCATACATTTGATTCCACCGTATATGCTCTCGGCTAGTCATCCGATGCCTAACAATTTTTGTTCGGAGTCATCTATCATAAAGCTCGCCTATGCTTTTACACTGTGTATGGAGCCTTGTTAAAGATAATATAGTTGCATATACTAATTACCTATATCTCCTGTTCTGAATAACCAGAATCCCATTTTCGAACTGTTTGAGAAATTCATACAAACTTGTGTTGTATAATATATACGTGCTACGATCTTGCATGGCAGCTGACAAGTTTATAAAATGAATTCAAGTGTACTTTTTTAACTAACGTATTGTACGTAACTGCATTCTCAGCTGCGGAAGAAGAAACCGCTAGGGAGGCACTATTTCGAGTTCAGAAGATGACATCTGTGAGCAGAATCAGTTCACGGAGCATCGATCACGGAAAAGTTATCCAAGTCCACATCTTCTTTTTTTTCTGAGACCATCTAGGTCTTTTTGTTAGGATATAGAATTTGCTTCTGGTTGTTCCATCTTTAATACTTTACAAATACTTGAGGTTTGTCCCGTAGAAATATGCCAACTATGACGAGTGTAATAAGCTATCGCTCGCGTTTTGCGTTGCCATGCTCTAATATAAGTGATGGATGAGTGTGTCAATTGACACCAAAGTAACGCTCCTCTTACAAAATGAGAGGTTTCTTCCATCCGGTGAATCAGTCGTGCAACGATGGTACGGAAAAAAGATCCGCTAGTGAACTACTGGCATCCTAGTGCGAGTGATTCCACTAGTCAATAGGAAATCATGTCCGGTCATGAACCGAACAAATAAAGGAGCAAGGAAGGTGATTAATCCAACGCCAAGCACAACTTCAGTCATGCAACAATTTTAAATTAATAAAGCTCGAGTTGAAAGAATAATGTTTTCAGCAACAACTAATCTAACTGCTCCTGAATCCATCACACACTAAGAATCAGAGACAATAGAGTCAGAAAGCAAATTCACTTGTATGCATTTTAAAGAATCGTGAAATGTCATTGTTGGTGTGTGTCACTCTGCCATCTCAAAAAGAATTTTTTTTAAGGGACTACCATCTCAAAATGAATACTTTCTTTCTTCAAGGGGAAATTTTGAACACGGGGAAACGAAAAGAAAAGAGACAAAAATCGTGGGGCCGGGCCCAACCTGGTTTTGTCCATGGGCTACTTACCTGGGCCGCACCAGACACTCCCCGAAACCAGGGTGGATCCTATATGGAGGGCGGGCTATGGTTAAGCTTTGATAGAATAGTGTTTGAGATTCGTGCAACGGCTCAGATTCGCGTAGGTGGAGAAGGGGATGGCTGAGAAGCTGCCACGTGTTGCTCTCTGATTGGGGCGGGTGGGAGGTGGGAGAAAAAGAAACGGATTTCAAACTTTAAACGCATTTTTCTCCTAAACCGTAAGTCCGTTTTCGAATCCGTTTGAAACTACGTGTTTGTTACAATTAATTCTACAAAATGAGATCCAATATGAATATCTTTTGAATTTTTTAAAATTCGAAATCTTTGTCAACATTTTTGAATGTACTACGTCAACATTTTTTTGCACTATGTCAACATTTTGTTTGCACTATATCAACATTTTTTCAAAAAATGTTGATTTCATTTTAAAAATATTGAAATAGGACTTAAAAAATGTTGATTCTTCTATTTCAAAATGTTGACACTCGAACTTGGGCTGGGCTGCCTAGATTTAATGGGCTATTGGGCCGATCTATCAAATGTAAACCGTAGGACGCCCTCCATATAGGCAGTCCCCAAAACCAGCGCTGTGGCTGTTCTGCGCTGCCGTGTATAAAACGATCACGAAGACCCTGCACCTCGATCGTCCGCCACCACCACTCCGGCGCCGGCGGCGACTCCCAACCAGCCGGCAAAATGCAGGTCTTCGTGAAGACGCTGACGGGGAAGACGGTCACGCTGGAGGTCGAGAGCAGCGACACCATCGGCCACGTCAAGGCCGAGATCCAGGACAAGGAAGGTAAACATGAAACACGCAGTGCCCTCTCTCTCCGTTGCTCCTCAAAACTGTTGCCGTTTCTGCCCCGTTGGTTTCCGAATCAATACTTTACCTTTTTATCTGGGGGTGGATGGACTTGAATTCACCGGTTTCTTCAGCTCGATGTTTCCTGTGCGGGACAAGAGGGTGGTGCGACCGGATTTGCCTGTTTCTTTGGCACTTGAACCGAATCTAGAACTGATCTTGGCGTCCTGAACTCGCTAAAAATTGTGGAAATGGGGCATATGTGTCGGGATATCGTCATAGTTTGGAGGTTATGGTGGATTCCAGAGCTGGAGAGAGACCAGCAGCGCCTCATCTTGGGGAATCTATATAGTGTCTTCTTGCATCAAACTGTTAATTTGGTTGTATCTCAGATATCCTACCATACCAGCAGCGCCTCATCTTCGCAGGGAAGCAGCTGGAGGAGGGACGCATTGCAGACTACAGCATCCAGAAGGAGTCCACTCTTCACCTGCTTCTTCATCTCCGAGGAGGCACATGGTGCTACCCCCTCATGAGCGACCGCAATCTCCTTGCCCTAGCACGGAAAAAGATCGAGACAAAGATGATCTGCCGCAAGTATGCACAGTCCTGAACCCAAAAAACTCGACCTGCCGGGGGTAAGACCGCCCCCGACGGCATTTAGCTAAGGAGAAGAGCCTCTCACGCAGGCCGAGAAAACCCCCGAACCTCCTCCCCGATCCTACACAGGGACTCAGCTGGCCGTTGTGAGCTTCGGCGCGAGTCTTAACCATGTGCTTTGACCCGGGAAGAGCGAGAGGATTTTTTTTGCACTCCAGTGAACAGTACCATCTCTGGCACTGTTCAGAGAAATGCCCGTGAGAACGGGGGATCGAACCCACCCGGCCAGGCTGCCATCCGCATGCCTTACCAGTGCGCTGAGCGCACGTTCTCACATTCTCACTGTGATGCCAGCGTTGTTCATAGTATGCGTGCGCTTCATCCTGTACACTGAAATTTGGGTCAAAAAGAGTGGTCTAGTTTGTGGTGTAAAGAACTAAACTTCGATTGCTGATTAAAGGTCCGTGCCAATTACGTTAATTAACTGCAAAACAATGATGGTGACTATATATAGTTCGGTGGATTTTCGACAGCAACCTCGGAGCAACCAGCTTTGCTCTGTCGGTTGCCATGTTTGCATTTTGACATCGGATAAACTAGAAACACAGCGCGGCATTGCCGCGCTTCATTATTGTGTAACCTGTTGGATGGCCCCCGATTGGTCTTGTTACGATGAGACCATGGTCTTGTACAAAACATTTGTTAAATATATGGGCCGAAAAGATTACAATATGCAAGGCTCCTAATGTTCTTGGCGTTGGTTGCCACCGTGAGTAAACCCCCTGTAATGCACGACCATCCTGTTTGAAATGAGTGGCACAATAACTAATATTAGGTAAGATTCCACAGAATGACAATTAGTTGTTGTAAAGTCTATTCTATTATTATGTGAGGAAATATGAAAATTTATCAGTATTAAACTTACAACTCTTCAGTTATAAGACTCCTTTTGAGAGATGATGATCATCGGTGCAATAAGCACTTTCAACATTTTACAAAGAAATTGAGTTGCAATTTTAGAAGTCTGATTTCGAGCATAGTAGTTGAATATTATGGTCTTAATTTCTGAAGTGGAATTGAAATGGGAAACACTACTTGACCGAGTTATCTTAATGCAAGAAGATAAAGTTTTTCCCCAAGATGATGCTACAAATTAATAGGGTAGTATGAGCCAGTTTTGAGCATCATATAGAAAGAAACAGGGGTAGTGGGGCTTACCAATTGTATGAAAAGACAAGCTTCTACTATTTGGCTGCTTCATTGATAAATAACCAGAAAATCTCCTCCCAGTATAATCACAGCAGACAGCAGTTGTTTACAAACTCTACAGTCAGCAGTACCTGCACGTTGCAAAAAGCCACAATCACAAGCTTTTTGAAGGTGCGCTTTGAAGCAGGAAGCACAAAACATTTGCAGGTGAGAGTGTCAGCATTACCTATTTGTTAAATTATTGTTGAGCAGGCCGAGGATGAGTATGATGAAGGTGTTGGCCACATTTGCTTCTATCATGGGTTGGATGGCCCCTGTCTGATTCTTTTGCTATCGTGATATTGTAGACTCAAATTGACTTTACAATATGAACTGAAAAAAAAAGACAAATGGAAATAAAGTCCAAGTTACGTACTGAATCAAAATGCTTAAACAAAAATTAGGTTCAGAATTCTGCCATACATGAAGACCTATAACCATAGTTATTCAGAAACTAATGATCAAGTTGACCATGTTACATAAGAGGGGTAATATGATGATTAAGTGAGGTGAACTTTAAAGGTTCTGTCCACAGCAGATTAGAAAGTTAACAAATTGCTCAAAGTTCTATGCTCCTAATCTTAGATAATGAAGAGTGCAGGCCTAATTTTAACTTGAGCAAATAATCTAATGAGTTGAAGATACATTAGAAATGAAACTGGATTGCTTCTGTTGGGAATTGATATAGTGTTACATTGGCATCAAATAGAACTGTTCAGGGGCATGGATTGCTTCTGTTGTTCTTTTAACTCTTGTACATATACACATCTATTTTGGCATATCAATAGGCAAATTGAGCACATGAAAGCAAATAACTGAATAATGATTGTTACATGTTTGACATGCTTCCAAGGATATTTTTACCTTGCATGGAAGAGAAGCAGAGTGGTAGACTCGGGAGAAGATGGCCGTGGATTAGAGATGAACCAAACAGTGATGCATCTCTATCAGGAAAAAAGATGGCATGAATAGAGGATTTGTGTGGTGGATTGGAGAAAAGAGAGAAAAGGAGAGAGGGTACCAATTGATTTGGCGGTGGCGTTGTGTTGTAGGAGAAGAAGAGCAGGAATTGAGGCGCCGGTGCTAATCAGGGATGGCTTGGGCATTTCGTCGAGCAAGTTCGGCGCATGGCACAGGACGCCATGAGCAAGTACGCAAGCCACCCGCCATTTTTCCAAGCAGCGCTGCAGGCCATTCTGTACGACGATGCCTGGTGCTGGCCGCCCCGTCATGTGTTGTCTTGGCGTCTCCGCGCTCGCCATTGCCCGCTGGTAGCACCGCAGGAGACATGGTTGAATTTGGTTGAAAAATATAAAACGCACAACATGAATGATCTTCTCGACCAGGTGTGTGGCAAGCTGAATCGTGCGCAGGGTTGCTTCGACTGCGGGAGTTTGTGGTCGGTGAAGAACTGGAGTCGGCGAGAGCGTGCGGGAAGAGGCGGGGCGTCGCGTGCAGACGCAGTTCGCTGGGAAAGGAAGCCGCTGCATCGATGGGGCGGCCGCCGATGAATGCGTGTGCAAGCGTTGGGTGGGACACTGGCGATGGTGGCGGCCTTGAGCAGAGGAAGAGATGAGCGGTGGCAGAGTTGCGGAGGCGGAGGGGGAGGCGAAGGCGATGGGTTTCCTCGAAGTCGAAGAGTAGCTGCGGCTGTACAATCCAGAGTTTTTTTACCGTGGGCCAAGTGACGCGATCTTTACCGTCTGTGTTTAATCTGACGAGTAAACTTTTTTCACTGACGTGGGATGATGTCATGCTAGGAAACGCACGGCGTTTAATATTATAAAGATAGGTTGCATATTTCAGCCGTCTACTTTCCTTATTGCCTAGTTGAACCTGCATTTTCCATCTCACATTCTCACTGTGATGCCAGCGTTGTTCATAGTATGCGTGCGCTTGATCCTGTACACTGAAATTTGGGTCAAAAAGAGTGGTCTAGTTTGTGGTGTAAAGAACTAAACTTCGATTGCTGATTAAAGGTCCGTGCCAATTACGTTAATTAACTGCAAAACAATGATGGTGACTATATATAGTTCGGTGGATTTTCGACAGCAACCTCGGAGCAACCAGCTTTGCTCTGTCGGTTGCCATGTTTGCATTTTGACATCGGATAAATAGGTTGCATATTTCAGCCGTCTACTTTCCTTATTTCCTAGTTGAACCTGCATTTTCTCTGTCAATGCTGCTAACTGTTCAATTTTTGTTCCATTTCTTTTTGTGCTGTAGAAGCCAGCACTTAGTTGTTGCACTATCTGCTGTACGTCATATTGGAATTATATAAAAGGCAGTATCAGTTAGCGTTATCTTTGCAGACCACAATCTTTAGTCTCAATGCCTTAGCCAATCATTGCACATAGTGGTTTACTCAAATAAAAGAAATCTTGTAGTTCTAACGTATTGGCCAACAACAGCTAACTTTTTTCAGCGTTATTTCTCATGCAGGTGCTATGCGCGCCTTCCCATCAGGGCTACAAACTGCCGTAAGAAGAAGTGTGGCCACACCAACCAGGTGCACCTTATTTTGCCCTGCCATTGCTTCACTTAGTGATGGCACCGTCCATATTTAGATTTTAGTCAACCTTCTCAATTTCCTCATGATTATTATTTTGAAGTAGCTTTAATTGAAATTACCTGTTGTGATTGGTGCTTTACTATTTTCCCACCTCAGATCAGTGTGTATGAAAAATATCACTGTTATGGAGTTTAGTTACTGATTGCAGTCAACAGATTGTGTTGTTGTGCTAAAATTCTGTTCGATTCTGATCTGATCATTCTGATGTATTACTTTCCTATATTCATTTTCAGCTGAGGCCAAAGAAGAAACTGAACACCTGGACCCATTAGCATTGAAGGCAAGCAAGCATTGATCCTACTGTCGTCAAATTTCCAGAAAATGTGAAGCCTTAGATTGACCCAGTGCCTAACATCATGTTGGCATCAATGTTAATAGGTACTAGAGTTTCAAGTTCAGTTGGATATTGAACCTTCTTAGGGCAGGTACAAAGGTGTTGTCTCATAGGCGGTCTCATAATCATAAGACGATTTATGAGACCACATATACAATGGATGGTTGTTTTAGTTGTCTCAAAGAAGTACTATACTTTCTTTATTTGTGGATGAAAAAAGGAATATTTATGAGTTGCATGGCAACTACAACTCCTACAATGGTGTGAAAGCCGTCTCATACTCCTAAATTTTAGCGTATGAGGTGGTTGCCTCACGAAACAACCGCTTCTTTCTCTCACCTCCCTCTCTCTCTTCTATGTCACCAAAAATTCTATATAGTAACGCATGAGACGGGCTATAAGACTGCCTGTGTAGCATTGTACCTGCCCTTACCCTTCTCCGTAGTACTCCGATTATTCCGACGAATGACTGTAGCATGCTCAATAAATCCCAGACAATTGGACTGTTTGGGGTGCGCCTTGCTGCATTGATGTGAATTGCGAGCGCTCTAGGACACTGGACGATCCCGTGTCTGAATCGGCAGACCGCACTTGGAAGATGGATGACCGAACAACATTTGTTACTAATGCATGAAGCATAAATATTTATGCTGGAATGAGCTATTGATTGCCTTTTGTGCCACTTCTTTATTCAAGTCACCATTGGTGTGATCCTCTTTTCCATCCCTGGAAAATCTATCAGGCGTCCACTGCTTTTTTATACTATTTTTTCAATGCAAACACACATACGCCATCTTCATTAACTGTTTAAAAAAAGTCTTGGATTTACTTTTAAGTTTACAAGATCATGATGCAGGACTATACAGACAGCAGCTATACACGACACTGACAATAACAAATCCTGCTAGTCGAAACATTTACCTTCTTGGGGTTTTTCTTCCAAAGAAATCGCGGCTATGATGGCAGCATATTTGTTCTGTCATGAACTCTTGATAGTTAGAAAGTGGGGTGCCAGTAGTGTCACTCCATCTTACTGAATCTCTCTCTTGACTAGCTGCAGAACTGGAAATTCTTAGTGGCTGTCATTCAAGCAGAGTCATTTATCTGCAACTTGTTCTTCTGGAAGCACAAGAAAGAACCTGCCGGCCAATCAGCAAGCTAACTTTAGCGTCTGCAACAGTCTTGGCTGTCGGTGCAAGTATCTGAACAATATCTACGAGCGCAGGAGACCAAGTAATTGTTTTCGTTTGTGACATTTAAGGACCAAGAAAAATTTCAAGATAACAGTAACTATCAAATCTGTAGTACCGTCTGGAGATCGGTGATATGTTCACTAAGCCAAGTTTAGGCACGACATGCTTGGTTGTTCAGCTCTATGGGAACTTGCAGTGATGTGCATACAAAAGACTCTGTTTTCAGTGCCTGTATGTGCTCTATTCTTCACTCTGAACTGGCCTTTTCGATATACTACTACCTTCGATCTTTTTTTATGGTCGTTAGGACAGGAAACATAGTAGTTCATTTTTGAACTAAACACCTTTTCCTAATTAAGGTCAAGAAGAAAAAAAAAACATGGAGGGAGTAAGTTGCAAGCCTGGTTGACAAGAATAGAGCAAGCGGGAGTTACGTGCATGGGCTGCCTTTTTTTTAACTGCTTGATCCATTGTTCCGTTTATTAGGAGTATGTTCCAGGGATGAATTTCTAATTATGTTGTTATCATCTGCATACTATATTTTTGGCAGTTGGAATCCAAGAGAGAGTGCCACACTCTGAACAATCGTTACAATCAAAGGGTCGCGATCGAATCTTCCCTTCTGTTCCATGCAAACGAGATGTATATGCCCAGAGTTACAACGAAAATAGAGGTGACAAGAAAGAAACACTAGTCACTCCCCTCTCCATGCAAACATGTCAGTGCCATGGAGCTATACCTGAATCCATTCATATGGGATAATTGGAGTCACCGTCCCTAATTGCGTAGGCCCGTTGAAAAATCTAACAAATCGATTCCAGATCACGTGCAGCGACCCGAAAAGAATTCCAGTTAATGACAAAATTTAGCCTCTGACAAATAGGTCTAGTCATGACCTCTTCTTCTTCAACTTTGTGACATGTGAAAGTACTTTGTGACATGTGAAAATGAACCAAGTGACGGGTCATGTCATGTCACTTCATGTTATCTCCATCTAGACTGACGAGCCGTGGCGCTCGAAATCAACGACAGGCCTCACAATCCCAGGCGCGTAATCCAGTCCCAATAAAAAAGATCGAGTGGCCACGATCCCCAGATCAGCTAGTACACCTAGCGAACGAAGTCACTGTGTTCTAGACCCATCTCTTTTGTTTGTTCCAAAGCTTCTAAGGCCCCGTTCGGATGAGAATAATAGGGCGCGATTATTACTGTAGATGTCACATCAATACTTCCGGCACGATTTATGTGTACTAAACAAAGTCAAATGACAAAACTAAGTCCAGGACCCCCTCTCTATTTCGCGAGACGAACGTAATGAGGGTAATTAAGCCGCGATTAGACGATGGTTACTGTAGCATCACTGTGTCAAAACATTGATTTCTTTGGCTCGTTAGATTCGTCTCGAAAAATAACGCCCGTCTGCAGAAAGGTTTTGCAATTAAATTTTATTTAGTACCCCTAAATAGTAAGATTCTTTTTTACTTTAGAGGGTAGAAGTTTAGAGGGTGAAATAGAGGGGTATCCAAACGCCCCCTAAGTATATATTCTGTGCTGGCCCTTTCAATCTTGGAAACACGAATGAGCCCAAGAGTTCACTCACTCATGGATGATCCCATCACAACCCGAGGATTCATGCATTTATCAGTTTGCAGGGGTGAAACAAAAATGTTTGTCATGATCGCTGATTAGGACGAAGAGACTAGCAACAGGAAGCCAACACGTACGAATCTGGGATGACCAAAACCAAAATGGAGCAGGTAGCACGCGTAGCTTTCCTGGATGCTGAACGACACGGGCAGAAGCAGCATGCCACTGCTTGGATTGCCAAGGATTAATCAGAGTTAAATATCAACGAACAAATCATATCCTCCGCACATGCTTGACAGATGGCTGTTTGCATCCACAGCACCCCCACTTCAGAAGTTGGATGATGATGGTGTAGCTAGGTGGATTATTAGACGGGTTCATGCACCTGCTTTTGCAAGTGTGCAGAATCTTGTCCCTGTTTCCCGCTGTTGTCATCGTCGATCGATTGGATTGTTGGTTTGCTTCACGCAGCCAGGTGCTCTGCCAGGATACATGCATGCAACTTGTTGCAGCCCACAAAAAGGGCGTCACAAGTTTCCTGTTCTGTGTTTTTTTTTCATCGAGTGTGGTGTTTTCAAGTGATAGCTTGCGGTAGCCGTGCTTCTTTTTTGTGATAAAGAGAACTCTGGGAATCAATGATGGTCACAGTCACATTCCAGAAATTTTCTTTTTTTAGAAAACTTCTTCCCCTGATCTCTTAGAGTTCAATTTTGCATCTTACTGTGCAGAGTTCAGTGGGCACGCGATCGCATGTACGCTGAGAGTTTTGGCAAGAACCACAGAGGTGTTTCGAAGCCTCTGGCTGAATGCATTTTAAAAGCGAGCTACAAATAAGAAACCATTCCGTGGCGCGTCAGCAGGTTTTCACCCAACGGATCGTTCCCTCGTCGGTTCTATCGACCTTGTCGCGATCCGAGGACTTTTCCATGGTGTGTGTATTTGATCGCTGATGCTTCCTGCAGATCTAGAACGAAGTCAGACAGGTGCGGCTCCGGTTCTCTGAAGATTCATACAGTATATGTAGAGCTTGGTAATCTACTTTTTCCGGTTTTAAATTGATGTTGTAAGGTTACTTTTTTCTTTAGTTTAGAAAGTAAATCAACTTCATTGTCCTAACAAATCATCAGCTAAAATCCCGAAGAAAACATATCATCAGCTAAAATCTACTTTTTCCGGTTTTAAATTGATGTTGTAAAGGTAACTTTTTTTTAATTTAAAAAGTAAATTAACTTCATTATCCTAACATATCATCAGCTAAAATCCGGAAGAAAGAATAGTACTAGAAAAGAAACTGGCCGTTGATCCCAAACCATGGGCAACCACGTGGAGCTGCAGGCATTGCTTGATTCGGGTCGCATATTGTCTCAAATCCATACCATGGCTAATTGGACGGTTTAAAGCTCATAGTACTGAGCTTTCCAGCTGCCAGCTTCCCCGCATGCAACGCCGTCGCTGTTGGTTGGTTCCCGGCTGGGCGCCCCAGTTTCGGACTCCCCCGGCGCAGCTGGTAAGTCAACGGCACCTCCGCGCCACGCCCGTTGACCTGTCAAATGTCTCGTCTCGCTCACTGGCATGTGGGGCCGGACACAGGGGAACTGTGGTCTCCACGAGCTGGATGACAAAATCGAAGGTCACTCACACGCGTCATGCGGCCCGAACAACGGGCGCCGGCCGAGGATTATTCCAACTGCGGTAAGAGATTCCTCGCGCAGGCATTTGCATGCACCCGATTTTTTTTTTTTCCTTTTTTGCGAGGAGCATGTACCTAGTTTTGGAGCATCTGTGTATCCTCGATCTACTTTTCGGTAGTGTTTGATCTTCTGAGACGGTGACTCATAGTTTAATAGCATCGTTATTTTACTTTTTCGGAGCTGAGCAAAACTTTATTTTAGATCTTTGCATGGTTTTGTTAATAAAATTTAGCGTGGAGGAACGATCATCAATAGATGAATTCAGGTATCTGCATTGCGTTAAGAGTGCGATATCAATCTACAATGCATGGAAATGATTTTTCTTTTTAATTCAAACTTTCCTAACTGTATGTTTCCCTGAAGGTTTAAACAGCCAATTCGTGAAAAATTTCTCGCCGGTGATGTTGACTAGAAAACCAGTTTAGCCATATGCAATCGATAATGTCATTTCCTTTCTCCTTAAAGAAATAATCATATCCATAACTAAGCTTACAGTTATGTGCTACTTTACATTTAAATTTTATTAAGAAAAAACTTGTAAAAGAAATTTGGAAAATAAAAGTATTCCACTGTTCATGTTTGATACACTAAAATATTCTCTCTTTTTTTTTTGCGAACTCATACACTAAAATATTCACACTAATGTTTTTTTCTTATAAAACCAACTAAAATAACTATGTAAAAACATTTGAGTTGAAATAACTATATAAATGAAAGGTTATCAAAGATTACATGTAAATGAAGAACCAAACAAATTAAGCACAAAGAGAGATTAACGGCCCTGATGGCCCCTTGTGTCGACCGTCATCTGTCCAATGCATCCACTGTAAAGTGAGAGTGGAAAACCGGTTCCATCTCAAAAAAAAAAAAAAAAAAAAAAGAGAGTGGAAAACCGGACAACCCACGAAACCACTGGAAGCAGATAAACCGGCGGGAGCCGGCGGCGGCGGGTGGTCGCGGAGTCCGGGGAACAGAAAAAGCAGCGGACGCCTCGGCTCCCCGGTTTCTCTTCCAACACTAAAAAATTCCGAGAGCCTTTCTTCCTCCCCCACTTGCGCCGCCCTAGTCCCGCCCGCCTAGAGCGGCTAGCCAGCCAGTATATATACGGGCCTCCTCTCCACTTTCTTCCTCACCAACTTTTCAGATCAGCAGGCCAAGTGTAAAGAGTGTGAGGAAGAAGAACCAGCAGCAGGAAAAAGTTCTCAATTTTCTTGTTGTGGATCGAGTGAGGGGGAGACTGAGAGGAATGGCGACCGCCGGGAAAGTGATCAAGTGCAAAGGTTCGTTTGATTTGCACCCTCTGTTTCTGCATCTGCCTGAACAAATCTTTATGTGAACCAAAAAAAAAAAAGATTTGGCGATTGTTAATTAAACTGATGTTGCAGCCGCGGTGGCATGGGAGGCCGGCAAGCCGCTGTCGATCGAGGAGGTGGAGGTGGCGCCGCCGCAGGCCATGGAGGTCCGCGTCAAGATCCTCTACACCGCGCTCTGCCACACCGACGTCTACTTCTGGGAGGCCAAGGTATGTACATACTGAGTACATGCTTATATTAGTACATGGCTCCTCCACGCATCGCAATCGTGTCAGTCATACTGTCATGGCATGGATCAGTGTCTGATTGATCACTCCGTTCGGTTTGTGCAGGGGCAAACGCCGGTGTTCCCGAGGATCTTAGGCCACGAAGCCGGAGGGTATGTTTCAGTCGCCATCTCTGCCTCAACCTCTGTCTTGTTCTGTTGTTACTGTCTGTTGTTCTTGCGCTCGTCATGTATTTTCCATTATAATTTGTTATATATGTGCTAGGTGGAAGCCAATCTGTCGTATGCGTCTTTAATAATTTTATTATAGTTTTTGCACAATGGTTACTAATTATAGCTAGTCAATCCATCAGCAGTCCTGATTGGTCAGTGGAATTTTTATATATAGCAGTGGCCATCGTATTTTTATTGACACAGTTTAAACCATATGAGGACTCGCATGGGAGATTCATGGAACAAACGTCAGTCATGACATAAGCACCCACAGTTGTTTTCGTTCTCTGGATTCAGTAGGAATCCTTTTCATGTCCTGGATTAGGAATCTTCAGTTGTTTCAGTTTAGCTTTCTTCAGACTGACAAGAACTTGCATATACTAATCACTTGGTGTTCATTTGACTGATTTCCTAGTAAGAGTGGTCAATTTTCCTCAAGTTGTTTCGTTGTTTAAAATTCCATTAACATTATGCATGCTTTGAATAGTCAGATCCATCTTCTGACAAAATTTTCCCAACATAATTCTTCTCCTCACAGCATTGTGGAGAGCGTTGGAGAGGGTGTGACCGAGCTGGCGCCGGGCGACCATGTCCTCCCGGTGTTCACTGGCGAGTGCAAGGAGTGTGCCCACTGCAAGTCAGAGGAGAGCAACATGTGTGACCTCCTCAGGATCAACGTCGACCGAGGCGTCATGATCGGCGATGGGAAGTCCCGCTTCACCACCAACGGGAAACCGATCTTCCACTTTGTTGGGACGTCCACATTCAGCGAGTACACCGTCATCCATGTCGGTTGCCTCGCCAAGATCAACCCAGAAGCGCCTCTTGACAAAGTCTGTATTCTTAGCTGTGGTATCTCAACTGGTAAGATGACTGCTCCTCTCCTGATGTCACTATTGTCCCAGGAATACCTTCTTGGAGGATGCTTGTATTTACTGAAACCTCATTTGGTGCAGGTCTTGGCGCAACACTGAATGTGGCAAAACCGGTGAAGGGTTCGACAGTTGCGATTTTCGGTCTCGGAGCTGTTGGCCTCGCTGTAAGTGACAGTCTGAAGAATTGTTTTTTTTTTCTTGAGCCTCCCACACAATAGTTTCTGCTTCATGGAATTTCATGAGTTAATTTTGATATGCTTTCATGTAATTAGGCCATGGAAGGTGCCAGGCTGGCTGGGGCATCAAGGATCATTGGTGTCGACCTGAACCCTGCAAAATATGAAGAAGGTAAAACTGCTGTAGCCACGAGTGTAAACTGACAGTTTGGTATATGATTCTCACTAGCACGATGAAACTAACAATCCATCCCATATTTCAGCTAAGAAGTTTGGCTGCACTGACTTTGTGAACCCCAAGGACCACGACAAGCCGGTGCAAGAGGTTTGTTTCTTCAGTGTCAACACACTGATGGCTATTTTCTAATGACAGGGAATTACTAGTCTTCTGACCCACATTGCATTGGCTATTCAGGTGCTGGTTGAGATGACGAACGGCGGTGTCGACCGCAGTGTCGAGTGCACTGGCAACGTCAACGCCATGATATCTGCCTTCGAATGTGTTCATGATGTACGTTCTCAGCCAATCTCTCATCCTGTACTTCTCTGATCGTCTACTTGAAATGGAGTCCTAAACGGGGTCACTCTGAAATTGTAAATTCAGGGATGGGGTGTCGCCGTTTTGGTCGGCGTCCCGCACAAGGAGGCCGTGTTCAAGACACACCCAATGAACTTCCTGAACGAGAGGACACTGAAGGGGACCTTCTTTGGCAACTACAAGCCGCGCACTGACTTGCCCAACGTCGTTGAGATGTACATGAAGAAGGTAACCAAAAAATGGCTGAATTTTCAGCACTCCTGCGACGAGTCAGATACTTCTGAACATTGTATTCACGGTTGTAACATGTTCCTGCTTGTGATGCTCTAGGAGCTAGAGCTTGAGAAGTTCATCACACACAGCGTGCCCTTCTCGGAGATCAACATGGCGTTCGACCTGATGCTCAAGGGCGAGGGCCTGCGCTGCGTCATGAGGATGGGCGAGTAGAGAGCTTCACCTCTCTTCACTTTGGCGAACTCTGTCACACACACAACTACTGAAAAAGTTGAAGGCGTTTCTTCCCTGAGTAGTACTAGTAAAAATGTACTTCACGCGTTACCGAGTCATGAAGGTGTTCGATCATGCCTGTGTTTTCTCTCTCACCGCATAGTGTGTTTACTGTCAGCATGTGGTCAGGTTTCAGATTCCCTGTGTAATTATCATTTCAGATAATAAAAAGTGTTGCCAGTGTCTTCGTTACGGCCTTCTTTGTAGCTTCTATTAATTGCTGAGAACTCCAGTCTTGGGAATCCAAGAATCAGAATACAGAGTTGTGAAATACGACGTACCACCATCCTGAAGTGAAGCGGTCCTCGAAACCAAGATCGTGATTCTTGTTGGCGTGTGTTGCTGAGAGCTGGTCCGTGAACTGACAGAGACCAACAGGAAGATGGAAGATGATGACCTTTTCGCGTTCTGGTCGCACATAGTTCGAGAACAGACGCCGTGGAGATAGGCTCCAGCACGTGGCTGACCAGCTTGGCGGGATCTGGAGCCCACAGACGAAAAAGGAGTAGGAATCTTTTGTCAGCACCTGGATTCTTTTTAGAAAATAAAAAAAGAAACACCTGAATCGTTTTCTTTATATTTTTGCTGTTTGGGGGGCTCCCAAATTAGCTACTAGTCTCTTTTGCAAAAGGACAAAATACCTCAAATAAAATATGAAATGGACATCGACACCATGAGAAAATGGGGAGATTGTGTGAGCCAATTTCGCTCAATTGTGTTCATTACTTAAAAGGTGGTGCACATTGATAATTCTATGAGTGAAATCTAGTGAAACAAGTGCTTAAATCTAATTGTAGTACTTTGGTCACTCAATTTCTTTTGACCCTTGTCATTTTTATTGTTGCAACGTTAGTATTTCAAGTTCACTCAATTTCATTTTTAGGTACAATAAATAATACCCTTACCAACTACTAAACCGTCGTGTCTAGAGACATCGTTAAAAGTGTCCAAAGCATCCCATCAAAAAAAAAATCAAAAGTGTCCCAAGCAGACACGATCCGACGGCCGCGGTGCCTCTCCCCCCAGGCGGCGGAAACAACGGCCGCGTCGCGGACAGGTGGAGGCGGGAGCCCCCGGGTTCGCTGCCACGCCGTCCGTGGTTTGGTTTGCGGCGCACGAAGAGGAGGAGGAGGAGGCCAAACCGCACCCGCTCTTCCGCTTCCCCCTTCCGCAAGCACCCACCTGGCCCGGCCGGAGCTATTTATAGCTGGGCGTTCCTCCTCCTCGCTCCGTACAGACTCGATTCATTCGATTTGGTTTGGTTGCGTTCTTGGAGGAGTTGTTTGGTTTGGGATTTCTGATTTGGAATTTGGGGGAAGCAATGGCGACCGCCGGGAACGTGATCAAGTGCAAAGGTCCGTTCTTTGTCCTCGATCCTTCTCCGTTTCTTCGGTTTAGGTTGCCGGTTGTCGAGTAATCTTGAGGGAAGTTTAGATCCGTGGTGATTCTTTCGCGGGAGTCCATGCGGTCCTGTTCCCCACCTGGATGAACAGTGGCGCCGCTGATCTTGTATGGCCGCCCTGTAATCCTTTGGAATTTGTTTTCTTTTCTTTTCCATTTTTCTTGATGTGGAACTAGGAGGAGTTCATTCTGTGGTACTCTGTTCGTCAGTGATTCAGGCTGCGCTGCTTTTATACGAGCGAAAAATGTCCAGTTTATTTTTTTAGAGAAAAAGTCCAGTTTATTTTTTTCTAGGGGAAGAACGTTGCAACTTGCAAGAAGAAACTTTGACTCTCTGATTGACTCTGTTTCCCTGAACATCGTTGTCGTGTTTAGTCGTCTTTTTACCAAATTAAAATTTTCGTATTCTGATGGGTCAACATGACTGTATGTTGCTAATTCGCTGGTTGATTGTTGGATCCGTGCAGCCGCTGTGGCATGGGAGGCCGGGAAGCCGCTGTCGATCGAGGAGGTGGAGGTGGCGCCGCCGCAGGCCATGGAGGTGCGCGTCAAGATCCTCTTCACCTCGCTCTGCCACACCGACGTCCACTTCTGGGAAGCCAAGGTATCTACTCAGCCATCAATATAATCTAAATAATAGATATGATGCACCTACTCGCGGTTGACTTGCGCCTTGCTTGCTGGCTTAACCGTCTTAGGGACCGGTGTTCCCTCGAATCTTCGGTCATGAGGCTGGAGGGTATGTTCACTCTCTTCCCTGATTCTTCACATGGTTATGCTGCTGATTGTGGATTATTTTAGTTGGATCGTTTGTGCTTCAAGTAGTGGTCATTATTAATAATTGACTTGCTAGGAGTGGGACGATGTCTGAAATCTGGAGAACAATAGTTTATCTTGTCTCAATTGGTATAGCAACATCTGCATATTAATTATTCATGGTGTTTCTGATTTTTTTTTTTTTTGAAATCGATGTTTCTGATATTGATAGACTTGAGGAAACATTACAAAGACACATTCTAAACTAAATTAAGCTGAAAAAGACATATGACACGTAAAAAAAAAAGACATAAGGAATGTTAGTTGGCTTATTAACTAGGCAGATCTGAAAGCACCAACATACTCCACGCTCCTTTGATTACCTAACCCCCTGAAATTTACTTATGTTTTCAGCATTGTGGAGAGTGTTGGAGAGGGTGTGACTGACGTTGCCCCTGGTGACCATGTTCTTCCTGTGTTCACTGGGGAATGCAAGGAGTGTGCTCACTGCAAGTCGGCAGAGAGCAACATGTGTGATCTGCTCAGGATCAACACAGACCGTGGTGTGATGATTGGTGATGGCAAGTCCAGGTTTTCAATCAATGGGAAGCCTATTTACCATTTTGTTGGGACTTCCACCTTCAGCGAGTACACTGTCATGCATGTCGGCTGTGTTGCAAAGATCAACCCTGAGGCTCCCCTTGATAAAGTTTGCGTCCTCAGCTGCGGTATTTCTACTGGTAAGTTGACTCACTTTATGTTGATATGCGTGCTAGAATATTTGTATATCTTGAGATGTTGAGTTATTGCTCTCTCTTTTGTAGGTCTTGGTGCGTCAATCAATGTTGCAAAACCACCGAAGGGTTCAACTGTGGCCGTATTCGGTCTCGGAGCCGTTGGCCTTGCTGTATGTGTTTATCCCGTTTTATGTCCTTTACCACAATTAGAACTTTTGTTGGCATTTGATCACCCTGTATATTTTCATGACTAGGCTTGCGAAGGTGCAAGGATTGCAGGAGCATCGAGGATCATTGGTGTTGACTTGAACGCCAACAGATTTGAAGAAGGTAAACCAAATCAAACATGTTCCTTGTGTGTATGTTTGACAAGTCAGTAAGCTTACGGTTAGTTCACTATTTGTATGTTCAGCGAGGAAATTTGGTTGCACCGAGTTTGTGAACCCGAAAGACCACAACAAGCCTGTGCAAGAGGTTTGTATCTTCACTTGAGGCAAACAGAAGTTGTGAACTCGTATGGCGCTTGATTTTAACGTCAGTTGTTATGATCTTCAATAGGTACTTGCTGAGATGACGAATGGTGGTGTTGACCGCAGTGTTGAATGCACTGGCAACGTCAGTGCAATGATCCAAGCATTTGAATGTGTGCATGATGTATGTTCAAACTATGGCTGTGCTTTGCAGTAGTTTTTCCCTCAGTTTCTTTCAATTACTAGGTGGAAGTAATGGCTCTTTTGTCAATATAGGGCTGGGGTGTTGCTGTTCTGGTGGGTGTACCACACAAGGATGCAGAGTTCAAGACTCACCCAATGAACTTCCTGAATGAGAGGACCCTGAAGGGAACTTTCTTCGGCAACTTCAAACCCCGCACTGACCTTCCCAATGTGGTAGAACTGTACATGAAGAAGGTAAGGAGCTTTTTATCATGGTTAAAGATCCCTCTACTGGAGATCCAAAATATCTGTTGAACTTTGGAGCCAGAACGTGGTGTTCATGCTTTCGTCAATCTTGTGCTTGCAGGAGCTGGAGGTGGAGAAGTTCATCACGCACACGGTGCCATTCTCAGAGATCAACAAGGCCTTCGACCTGATGGCGAAGGGGGAGGGCATCCGCTGCATCATCCGCATGGAACACTAGATCTCGCCGTATGGTCTCTGATGAACTTAAAAAGTGGTAGAAGAATAAGACGGCAGCCTGTGCCTGCCTTTGTCGATGAGGTAGATTGATACACGTTGGTTGGCGTGATGAGCTAGGCTTCCGTGTATCACATTCGGTTGGGCCTTTTTAATCAGTAGTAGAGTGTAGATAATGTCGTAATTATCTACCGGCACGAGAGTGTTGTTATGAACCATCTGTTGGCGTAATATATGGTGCCGTGTAATTACGGGTTTCTGTCGATCGGTTTGTTCTTGTTCTCTTGCCACCATGCTTTGGTTGATGCTCGGTGCTGGCTTTGAAGTATTTGCCGCAGTTTGTGCAAATCTGTCCCAGTTATGGTCTGAACTTTCTGCAGGTGTTGGAACTTCTGCTGTTTGTGTCGTTTTTTGACTGCGTCAGAACTTGAACCAACGTTCTGCTTGTACTCAAGGCTTTATGTGCGCAGTGACAGTTTGTTTGTGGACATCTCGCCGTGGGGAGCAAATTATTTTTGCGCAACTCGTGGAATAGTAAATTGACCAAAGGAATGGAACAATCGTTGGTGTACATTACCAAATTTGGTGTTTACGTATATATGACACTTTTTTAACATCGACGCCAAATGGGCACATGAATGAAAGAACTAAACAATTACACACAGCCGATCACATCATATGCTACGAGATATCTGACAGCATCCGGCGATCAGAGCAAGCCGGGGCGCGAGTGGAAGAGGAACTGATGATGCATCAGCATGGCATCCCTCCGAGGCTCCCTCTCCGGCCCAGCTTCATCAGCCCCGTCTCCCACCTCCTCCTCCTCTCGAACCGCACTCTGCTGTTTCTTAGCTCCCGTTGGACCTCCTCCTTGTTCCGGTTGTTGCTTCCCGGCCGGCGACACCTTCGTTCCCGCGGTGACAGCGACGGCGACGCCGCCGCAGCATCCTCCCAGTCCCAACACCATGGTTGATCGACCTGCTTTGGTCTTGTGCAGGTTTAATTAAGCTCCTATCTACTTGTTGGCCACGACGACGATGATCTTGTACTAGTTTTGAGCGCTCGTATATATGTATCTCTCTGTGTTTGTGCCTCTGTGGTAAGTGTTTTTGTAGGGTGGAGCAGAGCAGGTGAGCTCCGTGGGGGCTGCTTTTGTTGCGTGGTTGAACCAGAGTTTTCTGAATGAGATCCTGCCTTAATTGGTCACCAAGGTTCTGTTCTGTATTGTTGACTGACTTGGCTGATAAGCTCGATGTTGCGTTGTGCAGTTCAATTCAGCACGTGAGTAGGAGGAGAGGGGATCAATTTCGTTATCAAGTAACGAAAGACGCGAGGAACTTTCCGGTGAGAGTCGAGACGAAAATGGTACTGTCAGATGAAAAGAACCAACGAATTAGCGGTTTTGCTGTGCCATGCTGCTGCAAATATTGTGGAGTTTAACAAGTCTGTTTGCCCAATCGCGCTTGTCCCCTTTCTATGTAACTAATTTGTTTCTACAGTAGTTTTTATGATGTTCTACGTGCTTGCTGGGATGACGAATGGTGGTGTTGACCGCAGTGTTGAATGCACTGACCACCTCCATACCACTTAGGGGGCGTTCGGATGACCCCTCTATTTCACCCTCTAAAGTTCTACCCTCTAAAGTAAAAAGAATCTTTCTATTTAAGGGTACTAAATAAAATTTAATTGCAAAACCTTTCTGCAGACGGGCGTTATTTTTCGAGACGAATCTAACGAGCCTAATTAATCAATGTTTTGACACAGTGATGCTACAGTAACCATCGTCTAATCGCCGTTTAATTACCCTCATTACGTTCGTCTCGCAAAATAGAGGGGGGGTCCTGGACTTAGTTTTGTCATTTGACTTTGTTTAGTACACATAAATCGTGCCGACATTATTGATGTGACATCTACAATGCATAATAGGCCTCTATTTTGGCATCCGAACGCAGCCTTACTTGACGTCCCAGCGCCTCAGCATTTTCCCGAAATACGTGACGTCCTCGCTTATCTATGCGTCCCTGGCATTTCCATCCATCAGCTTGTTCTTATTCTCTTGATTCCATTCTTTGATTGATGGTCGGTGCTGGCTTTGAAGTATTTGCTGCAGTTTGTGCAAATCTTTCCGAGTTATGTCTGAAATTTCTCTAGTGGTTCGACCTTCTGCTGTTTGCGGCCTTTTTTGGATGCGCCAAAACGTGAACTAAATTTCTGCTTGCACCGAAGGCTTTATGTGAGATGTAAGTAGATATTAAGTTTTGTATTATTGACTTGGCTGATAAGCTCGATGTTGCGTTGTGCAGTTCAATTCAGCACGTGAGTAGCAGTAGAGGGGAGCAATTTCGTTGTGAAGCCACGGAAAGAAGCGAGGAGCTTTCCGGTGAGAGAGTCGTCACGAAAATGGCACTGTCAGATGAAAATGACCAACGAATTAGTGGTTTTTCTGTGCCATGCTGCTGTAAATATTGTGGAGTTTAACAAGTCTGTTTGCCCAATCGCGCTTGTCCAGTAATTACCAAGACTTGTCTGCGCCAGTTAATTAACTTACCTTAGGGCCTCTGTTGAATATTTTTGTCACACATTGACATAATCTCGCACGGTGACATTTTCGGAGCACGCATGGAACACATAATTTGGTGTACCTACTTTCTGAAAGCCAGTCTACTAGCAGCAATACTCCAAGTATCAGCGACGGATGCATAAGTTGTCTACATGCAGGCTAAAACGGTACTGACATTGGAAGACATAATTTTTGCCAAGTTATTAGTTTTCTGTTTCCCCTTTGTACGTAACCAATTTGTTTCTCCAGTAGTTGTTGTGATGTTCTACGTACGTGCTTGCTAAGATGGTGGTGTTGGCCGCAGTGTTGAATGCAAAATGAGCAGTTTTATGGTGCCCCGTATCAGTGAGATACTCTTTCCCGAAATACATGACGTTCTCGCTTATCTATGCGTCCCTGGCATTTCCATCCATCAGCTTGTTCTTATTGTCTTGATTCCATGCTTTGATTGATGATCGGTGCTGGCTTTGAATTATTTGCTGCAGTTTGTGCAAATCTTTCCGAGTTATGTCTGAAATTTCTCTAGTGGTTCGACCGACTCGGGAACGTTGTTCCATTATCTAAAAAAAGTGGTTCGACCGACCTTCTGCTGTTTGCGGCCTTTTTTGGATGCGTCAGAACGTGAGCTAAATTTCTGCTTGCACCGAAGGCTTTTATGTGAGATGTAAGTAGATGTTAAGTTTTGCCGAGTATTGTATTCGATATCTATTATGGCGAGATATATGTACTGAACACGATTTTTCTTTTCTTTTTTTTTTCTCTCACTCCATCAGAACTCAACATTGCCTGAGCTTTGCTGTCAGATGATTGTTGGTGGACTTTAGGATCTTTGGTAGCATTCTTGACTTTTCAGATGTGCCTTGTTCCTCCTCTACGGAGGAAGTCGTGTCAACCCACCTACGCATCCGTGTGCAGTGTACACAATTGTCTTCAGTTCAGAGACTGGGTCCAAGCACTCACCGCGATTAACAACAATTGAAAGGGTGACAGTTTGCCACCCTAGGGAGCCAAGTCAACTATATTAAATTGATAAGAAAATAAATGGAACAATCGTTGGTACACAATAGCCAAGTCTGGTATTCACGTACGTAACTAGGATTTATGTTTTTGACATAATCGCCAAACCGCCAAATGAATGAAACAATTACACCTCCATCACATCATATACTACTAGGAGATCTCCGACACAATTCGGCGATCAGCGCAACCCAGGGCGCGAGTGAAAAGGGAACTGATGATGCATCAGTATGGCATCCCTCTTAGGCCTCGTTCGGTTGGGCCGGGATCGGCGTGGATCGAGCCGCGATCCACGTGGAATTTTCTGGCGCGGACTGAACTCCGGCCCAACAGGGAATGTGCGTTCGGTTTACTCGGTACGGGAACATAACCCGGTCCATCTCAGCCCATTCCCCTCCTTTCGGCCCGGGAACACGTCCACGAGTCGGGACTCGTGGAACGAAGACACGGGAGTCGCGACTCGCGAGCGAGAGCGTCGTGGCGGCGCTAGGGCGAACGGGCGACGTGGTGGCGGCGGGCCAGCAGCTTCCGCGGCGGCGCATCACGACGTCGACGGCGACGGGTTCCTCTCCCCTCCAGCGACCATCTGCTGCCTTCTCGCCGGTAAAGGCCTGCCTCTCCCATCCTTCCCCTCTCCTCTCGAATCCAGGGTTTGTTCTTGCCGCCGCACGCCCCATTCTCCTCCTACTTGGTCACCGTGGGCAGGGCCTGTCTATGCCAGCCTCGGCCTGGCTGCCGGTGCCGATTATTCACGATAGCTGCTGGTGTAGTAGTACTAGTTTCAAGCCGAGGTCACCTTGTGCTTAGCGATGATTAAGATGCGTTTTCAGGGTCCAAGTTATTGGTTGGGTTGCCTGCTTCGCAGCTCATCAAGATGTGGCAGGGACTTGTAGTTCATCTAGGACCCTCCTGGAATGTGGTTCTGCAAGTTCAGTTTTAATGCTGTCCAGAACATTTTGCCTTAACCTAGAACAATTTGCACAGAAGAAAATGCATGTGCGTACAACATTGTAACTTCTAACTGTCGGTCTTTTAATCTAATAAGGCATTATGGTATTGATCTGTGAGCTAGTGCATGTAGGTATTGATATTTGAGTGAGCTAGCTATAAACATCACCCGTCCTTTTGAAAACTGATTCCCTGTGAGAACGCGCGATTAGTTTAATGCAAATGATCTTAGTATGAAACTGCACTTATAGCTGAGAATAAAAAATTTACTCTTTCAGTAATTGTTCCAAAAATCAACTCCATATATGCCATGTTACGTACAAATGGAGCTTTTCTTTGATTGTTGAATATTTGTGCCCTTTCTGTTGTACACTCAAAAAGGCTGGCAAGATTTATGTGATTTTCTTTTTAGTATGTACTGCTTTGAAACAAGCATAGGCATATGGCTGTCGTAAATTCACCACTAAATCTGGGACTTCTTTGCATTAAACTATATCTGATGTTTCTTTGCATTAAGCTTTTGAGGTATTAAACTATATCTGAGACTTCTCCGCATTTATTTTCAGTTTTTCTTGTTAGTCCAACAATGAGTACCATAAGGGACCGCATTAGAAAGAGGAGGGAGGAAGATGATGATGATATGATGTTGCTTATTTTACCTGCACTATATCTGTTGGGTTCTAATAGGGGAGAGGAAAAGAAACAGCGGCATCCATCGGTACTAGCAGGCGCAGAAACGGTTCGCAAATTGCTTCAAGGGCACGTCAAGAATTGTCTAGTAGCATTCCGGATGGAACCAGATATATTCATAGCATTGGCTAACTACCTTAGAAGGACAAGGTTGGTTCGTGACACTCGGATCAAGGTTGAGGAGAAGCTGGCGTTCTTTTTATGGATGCTTAGTCACAACTCCTCGTATGAGGATCTTCAAGTGAAATTTGAGCATAGCAATGATACTTTCCACCATCATATTAACCATTTCTTCAACAAGGTCATCCCTACTCTCTCCTGCCGTTTTGTCAAATCCCCAGATCCTAATCAAGTTCATCCAAAAATCGATTCAAACCCAAGATTCTTTCCATACTTCGAGAATTGTTTGGGTTGCATTGATGGAACTCATATACCTGTCTCCGTATCTTCTGAGAAGGCCGCTCCTTTTAGAAATCGGAAGGGCACGCTTAGCCAAAATGTCATGATAGCTTGTGATTTTGATCTAAACATCACATACGTATCTGCTGGATGGGAGGGGTCCG
Source organism: Eragrostis nindensis (assembly GCA_012490785.1). Classification (NCBI taxonomy): domain Eukaryota; kingdom Viridiplantae; phylum Streptophyta; class Magnoliopsida; order Poales; family Poaceae; genus Eragrostis; species Eragrostis nindensis. The sequence goes on along the minus strand of JAAXCT010000740.1, from coordinate 96,602 downwards.
CCACATGCAAGAGTTCTAAGATCTGCCATGAGCGAAGGTTTTGAGGTACCACCGGGCAAGTTTTACCTAGGTGATGGTGGGTATGCCAATACCTCTTCTTTTCTTGCACCGTACCGTGGAGTGAGGTACCACTTGAAAGAGTTCGGGTCTGGTCACCGTAGGCCTCAAAACTTTAAAGAACTATTCAACCATCGACACGCGTTATTGAGGAACCATGTCGAAAGAGCTCTTGGGGTTCTGAAGAAGCGGTTCCCGATTCTTAAAGTTCAAACCTTCCATACAATGGAAAACCAAGCCACGATACCTTTGGCTGCTGCTGTGTTTCACAATCTGATCCGATTGCTGATGGGCGATGAGGAGTGGCTAGACGATCAGCCAGATAATATCAATCCAGCCAACTACATTGATGTACCATCTGGTGATCAGATCAGTGAGCAGGGCAGCGCTGAGGGCAATGCGTTGAGGGATACAATAGCTCAACAAATGTGGGCTGACTATCAACAACATGCAATCTGAATAAGAAATGAAATGGGTTAAGCAGGTAAAAGCCTAGTAGCCTTGCAGATTCAGTAACTGTATTTAATCTACAAGCTTTCTTATTTCTTCTTTCCACACAATGGAAGCTGATGAATATTTGGTTTGAGAATTCTGGTCGGCATGTCGGTGGTAACAATAGAAAATGTAGTTTCCCTGCTAGTATGCTACTATACCGTTCTACGTACATACATTCTCTGCTAGTCTGCTACTATTTTCATGACGTTGCAGTAGTTTAAATCTATGTGCCCATGTCTTGTTGGGTGACTATCTATAATTTGGGATGCTGAGAGCAATTATAATGCTAGAATCAGAAAATTATTCTACTAATGATTTTTGGAACCATTTCTGTTGGCATAAGCATTCTATCATTCCTTGGTTTTGCTAGTTCAGAGTTATTAAGTGCTAATATTCTGACCAGTTATATTAAGTGACTTTGATCTTGTGACCAGTTACTTTTATGTTGGTTTGCCTTTGATCTTTGAGCGTGTTACTATGACAGTTTCATTCTAATATATATTATGCAGACCTGACATGAACTATTTGTGCTTGTCTTGCAGATACACCAGCAACTAATGTGTGCCCTTCATCTCGTCACTAGTTTGTGGAAAATTGGATGCATCTGATGATTTGTTTTCTTTGACATATTTGTAGACCAACTGCTGGAAGAGAATTATCATTGTTCATGTAGTAGTGCCGTCGCCTTTTTATTTTCTTTTTACGGGAAAGTAGTATCTCAATCATTAACAGATGTACTGGCTTTGGCTTGCTGGCCTTACCCAAATCCTCGTTTAGAATTAGCTTTTGGATTTGTCTCTTTGCTTCATGCGCTACTATGTGAGCAGAATATTGATGTTATTTATCTTCAACTTTTAAAGCTCCAGTATTCTGTTTCCTGGTACAGCTTCAGTCTTTGAACTTGATTTGTATTAATAATTAATAAGAATTGGAGCTTCACATGTTCTCCTGTTGTCTTTGCTTCGCGTGTTCTTCCTGTTCTCTGAATATTATAGCTATTCCATTCTGGGCTACAATCCCCTGCTGCAACCGAACACAGGGTTTAAGGCAAAAGGGATTAGAGGAAGCCAGGGATTTGTCTCTCGCGTGGTTTGAGTGACAGGCAGGGAACCACTCAATCCCTGGGTGAATTGAATCCCCCTGGGGGACTAATCCTCAGCAAACGAACGGGCCCTTACGCTCCCTCTCCCGCCCGGCTTCACTTCCATGTCTCACCTTCTCATCCCCCTCCTGAACCTTCTCTCCCACCACTCGCTGCTGCTGCTGCTTCTTCTTCTCATCTCCCAGACCTCCTGCTCGCGCCGGCTGCTTCCCGGCCGGCGACACCTTCGTTCCGGCAGCGACGTCGGCGACAGCGACGCCACCGCAGCATCCTCCAAGGCCCAGCACCATGGTCGATCGATTGATCTTTACTTTTGGGTCCCGATCGAGCACGTTTGAGCTCCTGTATATATATCTACTTGTTGCCACGAAGACGATGATCTTGTGGTTTCGGTGGTGGTATGTATCTCTCTGGGGTACAAGTGTATTTATAGCCAGGATGGAGCAGATGAGTTTGCGTGGTGTGCTTTTGTTGCGTGCTTGGAGACGGGCGGAATGAATCAGCTGACTTGTTTCTGTACCTGATGCTACCTTGGTTGCAAGGTTCTGTATTAATATATTGAGTTATTGACTTGGCTGACAAGCTCGATGTTGCATTTTGCAGTTCAATTCAGCGCGTGGTGAGTAAAGGCGATTTTTGGTTGTCAGCTGGTAACGGAAAGAAGCGAGGAACCTTCCTGTGGGAGACGAGACGAAAACGGCGCTGTCAAATGAAAATAATGACTGACGAAATACCCTTTTTTCTGTGCGGTGTGCTGCTGTAAATCTTGTGGAGAATGTTTGTCTATTTGCTCAAATGTTTGTCTGACAATTCTGAAGACGTGTGCTCCAGTTACCCTTTGTTCGTAAGGGAATACAATGAACCTATAATTTTGCATGATTACGTTTTAAAGATCAACCTACTCACATCAATAAATAGGCTACATGCAGGCTAAAACGGCAGTGACATTGTTTTTTTTTTGTTTGCGAAATTAGTTTTTTGGTTCCTCTTTGTATGTATCAGTAATCTGTTTGTGCGTTTGAAGTATACTCAGATGACCTTTTCATGTAGTGCGTACACTTCTTGGGGGTACTGGGATATTCATGCCAAAGTTGCTACCCTCAGTCATGGACTATATATGGTTGAATCCAAACAATGCTAGTGTCATATATCATATTAGCTATGTCTGAATAGCCAATTTTTTTGTTCCGGCCAATCACTTCTTATTGTTACTACATGGGTTTTTGTGAATAGCCTGATTTCTTTCCTTGGGTATAAATCACCGTTGTAGACAGTTGAGTAGTGCTTGCAAGGTGCGACAAACCAATCATGGGAATTTTAAGAAGGATGGTAAAGTACGTAGGAGATGATAGAGGAGGAATGAAGCGGTTGGATTTAACTTTTTACAGTGTAATCACCTCATTTCAATTTTGGAGGTTAATTTCATTGGACATTTTCCTCTTCCTTCGCAACCAAGTTCCACACTCCTTGCTTACCAAATCCTCTCTACTCGGAGAAAGGTTATTAGTCATCAATTTGATTGGGCCAGACCAACCCCACAATCCTCTCTACTTGGTGCTGAAGGCATGCAGCAACAGGTCACCGCCTTCACTATAAATGCTTTCCTGAATAAGCAACACTCCACCTCCAATACAAAGAACACATAGACGATCCTAAGAGATCATCAGACAGGCAATAGTCATGGTTCTTGGACTGTGCAGCTGCTTTGGCGTAGAGAAGAAGGCGGCCTCAGCTGGAAAGCAGCTGGGAGCAGAAGACAAAAAGCAGCAGCAGCAGCAGCAGCAGGAAGTTGGTGATCAGGAAGCAGGTGAGCGGAAGATTGCGAACGATCAAGCCAGTGCGTCAGAGGTGACAGCGAAGAAGGAAGCTCTCATACTGACACACCATTTCCCCTTCCATTCTCGTCCAGGATTGCTGTGATTTCATCTCGCTTTCTACGCTGTCAGCGCGTTGGTCCGGTTCGAGATGTGCTAGTTGTTGACTGCTCAATAGTGAAAATAATAGTGCCATAATAGCCATGAATCCGGTGCGCATTCACTCTGATTAGTTCTTAATGTTATCTTCTTTATCCCAGTTTCATTGTTTACGAATCAAGATATTTTTGTTTGGAGAACAAACATGATGTTTAATGAGAGATGTCTCCTTGACTGAGATTTAATCTCTCAGTCACTTTTTTCAACCATTGGATTTTGATCCAACCACTCAAAAAATTCATCCACTCGTGAAAAAAATGTTCTATGAAAAAACGAAATTGTTCCAGCAGTACATTTGCTTTGTTCCAGCAGTTCAGTTTCATTGTTCTAAAAATGTGACTGATATATACGAAATTCAATCACCTGAGAACTAGCAAATCCTTTTTCAAAAATGACATTGAGACGACATTTTTAGCTTAAAAACCAGAGGAAGTAGCTACGACTATAAACATAGGTACATTACTTGTTAAATCAGAACACTAGGTATATGAGGTATTAGAAGTTTTTTATGTGGCATACAAGGGAATCCACGGATGAAATATGAACCGCGTGACTTGGCAACAATGTGGCTCCCGTGGCCATGGATATATTCATGTGAGGAACTGTGCGCATCAAGAAAAATGTCCAACTAGAGTCTTAACACGAATCAAATACCATAGCTCAATTATACTTCCATGGCTACGCAATGAACCTTTTCCTTATAGAAGTCTTGACTATCAGTGTCGTTTCCGTGCCTTTGGAGACAGTAGTACAAAACAATTGATACGTTCCAATTTAGTATGGAGTTAAAGGAACTACATCACAATTTGAAATAAGACCAATCAAAAGATAGGAAAACGGTAGAGTCGGCCTCCTATTTACATGATAAGATGAAACATAGTTAAGCGTCAGTGTTACTAGGATATAACAGTTCTGATGAAGATAAAAAAGAAGCAAATAACCCCACATCAGGAACAACGGCAATCAGAGAAACCCAGGGCGAGATTGGAACTACAAATGATGCATCATGATCCCTCGTCCTGTCTTTCCTCCTAAACCCTAACCCTCTCTCTCAAGTCTCAACAACCATCATGTTCTTCATCTCGCCAAAACCACATAGTGGAGGCTCCTCTTTTAGCACTCACTGGCCACTGCAGCCTCTTGCCTTCTGGACCTTACTTCCAGCGCCACCAAAGCATCCTCCAAAACCGAACAGAGATATGTTGCTAACACTGGCACCTCATCTTATGAACCAACTGTAGTTTGCGACAAACCTACACCTGGAAAAACAAATGGGTAGCCGTTCTGACAGCATAAAAGAAACTCAAAGTTAAAAAAAAAGACCAGCTAGCTTATATTCATAAGCACACAAGTGACTGCTACATTGTACTTCACCCAATATGAGCCCTCCAAAACCACTTCCAAACCTACCACTGATAAAGCACCTATGCAGCTGTGCTGTACATTTGAAGGCTGCACAATGAACAAATCTCTACACTTTGTATTGTTCCTTATTTTATCTAGTCAAGCAACCAACAAAAGCGTCACACAATCTTAGGGCTAGATCATAGTAATCTCAACAACAGGCATGTTACTACAAGAAACACACATCTCAAAGTGCAACAACCCATGCCTTATTTGATGGCGTATATACAGCATTTGATCTGTTTATTACAATTTAAATTTAATGATAACAGCCAATAATCTCGAGTAATAAGCGAACAAAGTTCCTAAGGTAAACATCATTCAAATATGATGCAGAGAACATACCTCAGTTTACAGCTCCTCCATGATTGTGCAAAAACGACCAAGGTCCCGATTTCCATAGCAACCTGAGATTTTCCCAATGGATTCAATAAGATTAGAATATGAAAATCCTCCCATTTTGTCAACTAAAAAGGCACTGAAAACGTATCAGGAAGTCTTGACGTAAGCTGCTGTTTCAGACATACAAACATGTTGCACAAGTGAAGTCATGATGAAATCGGAAGCTCGACAGGAAGTAATTGAAAACAAGATTTTGTCAGGCCTAGGAGCGTTTTCCCTGAGTCTAGTTTAACTGAACTGAATTTTATTGAGGTACTAATATAGATGCTCCAGAAGCATTTAAACATCAGAATAAAGAAGAAAGAGGATAACAGCAGCGTATATCACCAACTATATAGTGTTAGTAGCATAAACTTCTTGGAAGTACGGTCTGCCCTAGTCTTAACTATACAAATACAGGCATTGGAAATTATGGACAAAATTACCTACAGTACCTTTAGAGATGAGCATGCATAGCAAGTTTATTTCCTAATATTCAGAAACCATTTGTTTTGCAGTCACGTGGATTTCAATGAAAGCAATAAATCATAACCATGATCAAATATGAGTGACAATAACTAACACATGATTCTTGTTACACACAGAAAACACAGAACACCGCACTATGTTTATTGTAACACATAGAGTACCATATTGAGTTGCTGGATCATAAGTGCATTGTACAGGGTAATAGAATAACAGAATAATGGGCATAGTCACCTCAAGATGCCTGCAGCCATGCGCAACCCCATGAGTGTTGTCAAACCAGCCCAAACTCCAGCCAGCCCAAAAACAGATGGAGCATATAACAGAACTAGTGATGATATTATTCCAACCACAATCTGTATTCCAAAAAGTAACAAGACACCGATGAATAAATGATGAAACAAAGGATACCAAACGGTCGAGCAGGTAGTTCTCATACCGTCGCTTGACCAACATAGTCAAAATCTGATACACCATAATGGAGACCATCAAAGATGAATGCTAGGGCATTGACTGGTTGACTAGCACAGACAAACTGGAATAGAAAGTAACATTTTAGAAGAAAAAAAAATCTAGATATGATTAAAAATAAATGCTAATGTAGGAAGGGGTACCAATGCGCAAGATTTGACGACCAATAGGACCTCAGGGTCACTGGTAAATAATCTTGCTATATTGTCAAACGACCCGTACAAGCCAACAGCCAATGCTAGCCCACTAATTACTCCTATCTGAAACAGAGAATAAATATACTGCAGTGAAAACGTATATCAAAATAGAACACTCAATTTCATGTAAAAGGAAATGAACACATATCACCTGCAAAGCAAACATTGTTATCTTTTGAACCTTTTTGTAGTCCAGTATGGCATAAGAGCTTGCTATCAATGCCTAAGAAACACAAGTAATGTTAGTGGAACTTTGCAAGCCATAAATCATGAGATCTTCAGCCTAGGGAATCTTATTTAAAAGTGAGGATTATTTATAAACTGAAAGTACGTACCTGGGCAGAAACAGCTAAAGCATCCGCAAGCAAAGATACAGCAAGCCATACTTGTAAACATATCTGATGAGCAGCCATAGCCGTTGGGCCTTGTCGAGCAGCCATTGATGTCCCAATGGTCATAGTTAATAGAATGGAAAGGGTCCTTCCCAATAGCATACCACCTAAGAATTTCAAGAATAGACAGAAAATGGAGGCAAATGTCAAATACAGAAAAATAAGCGAAATATAGCAAAAATGCATCGGTGCTAGGGAAGATCGCGATGTATTGAAAGACTCTGTGCTGTAGGCCAATGGTATCTCCCCCCCCCCCCCCCCCCCCCCCCCCCCTCAACCCCCCACCTTAGCCCAAGTGATGCTTTCCTTCCCTGTTTTTTCATATTAGTACATATTTCCTTCTTCAAAACACTAATATTTATTGAAATGACCAAGTAAAAAGATACCTTTGTTTTCCCACAAAAAAAAAAAGGAAAAAACAAGGATACTTTTGTTGCGTTGTTCATTGGTTTAGTGGATGGATAGATGACTGGGAATGTTTTATCAAACTGGAGTTGGTCTTGTTAGCTACCCTACCACACACCAAATCAGCAGTCCTATCTCTCTTTTCTTTTTCCTTTTTTCTTTTTTCCATAGACTGGATTTTGAAAAAATCAAATGCATCATGCAGAGCCACAAATGGTTTTATGACATGACATGCATATACATATTAACTACAATATCACATAGCTCCATGGACAAAATGTACAAATTCACTACAATATCACATAGCTCCATGGGACAAAAGTTACACACTTCAATAAACTGCACGATGTGCATATAAATATTCATACTCTGAGGCATAAATCCAACTACATGCGCCAACATAACTTTTATATAGCATGCACCGCCACTGATAACATTAAATAATGGGATTGCAGAATACAAGACTCACCAGATTTCAGATATCCACTAAACTCTAACTGGTCCATCCTTGGAGGAAGTAAAACAGCTTTTTTGCTTAGAGACTGGAGAAGCAACACAGCAATAATGTACCTGCATCGTAAGTGGAAATGAATTCAGACAAAATCCCATTGCAACAATAAAAAGTTAACCTCCAAATAGTCCAAGATCCCCCTCCACTTTTCTTTTGATGATGTTTAGGACAATGAATTTGTACAAAACGTCATCAAAAGAAAAACGTAAGTAGTATGAGTACTACACTGCATAATAATATTAATAGGAACTTACTGGGACACCACAGTGGAAATTGCAGCTCCAGTAATGCCAAGCTGAAAGCCATATATAAGCAGAGGAAGAAGGACTAACGCTGAAAGATTGCCCAAACCTACATACATACACACACAAAAAAAAGGTAAACCATACATGCATCATAAGGTAGAAGAATGATTTTGTATTAGGCGGTAGCCTGGAACATCATAGTTCCAATGAATCTTGCTTAAAAACAGCAAGAACACGTGAAGCACAAAAGGGTAAATTGTTCTGCATTGCCTATAGTATCAAAAAATGAAACATTATTTAAATACTACTCAAAAGGCAGTACTAATGCAGACTGTCTGATAGGAACTCCAAAAGAAATATGTCAGACTTGTCTCAACAGAAGTAACTGTTACTGCACTAAAATGTCCTACTCAATCTATCATAACTTGTATTGTAAAAATAAAATTTTGCAACAGATATGTATTTCTCAGCAGTTACCTATATAAAGTAAAGGAGTCTTGGTATCCTTGAATCCACGAAAGATACCCTGGATAGCTAACATAATCACATTTGCAGGTGCTCCCAAAGCTCTTAGTGAAAGAAACAATTTTGCGGGTTTATACATCGCAGAAGCCTGTGGAAGGACAAAGTTGAGCTATTCTGCTAAATGCATCAAATGCAACATTAATTGTTCTGTTAATGGGTAATTTTTCATAATGATACAGAAAGAGAAAGAAAAGAGAAATGATATCCCCTACAATGCAAAACTAAAAAAATGAGAATAGGCATCATAACCTAAACATACAGGTGAAACGCCCATTAGTTTAAGAAACAATCCTGAGCCTAGGAATAATGCCAGTGCTTCGATTATACCGATTCCAGCAGCTAAGATCAAAGCAGATGATACAGATGATAGCTCCAATTTGCCTGCATTGATATCATAAGTCCAGTTGCATCGCCTGAATTACAGAGAAATGAGAAAAAGTCCAAGAAAGATATTTATATGATAATCATATTACCTGAACTAGAATACTTGCTGGCATTCTTAGAAATGTCCTCTGCGACAAATGAGGTCGCAATGCTCAACAATGGAATATTGAAAATCTTCGACACAATGTTGAAAATCGACACACCAATACCAGCCGATGCCAACTCAAGAGCACCTTCAGAACATATGGCAAAAAATGTGCTTGATAAGAAAAAACAAGACGCTTTGATAAAGTAAGTAATAGATATAAGACATTTCTCTAGGAATGCCAGCAAACAGTTAATATATGCTGTAACATGTCTAAGGATCAGCATACAGGTAAATACAACAGTATGTTGCCACAGATAGTGGTTGAACCATAATCTGCTTATTTATCATATATCAAATAAACAGCAAAAGGCACAGAATGGGCCTGATATAAGAACTGTGACACTGAAAATATTTATTTGCCGACACAGAAGGAACCAAAGTATTATCTCGACATCATTCAGAGTGTGGATAATACTGCAGTTAAAATTACTGTCAGATTTTTTTTTTGTGTATAAAGCAGAACATCTACTTGCCTATGAATAAAAGATGAGATATAGTCTACAAACTTAAGTAACGAACATGCATTTAGTGCACTGTGAAAGAAAACAAGATCTAGCCGCACAAAGAAGGTACCTAATCTACCAATATATGCAGTTTCCATAAGTTGCGCCAATGGATCAATGGCTTGACCAAAGACGGCTGGTAGAGCTAGAAGAAAGAGCTCACTTCTGACACCGACAGAATGCGGGCCACTGTCTATTTCTCTGATTGTTACAGAAGGTACAACAATGTCATTCAGAAATGTAAATATTACAGGCTGTACATAGAAAATACAATGTAAGGAAAGCATTCAAATCCACTTAGCAAATTTCTATCATTTACTGCAGCTGAAAGATTCACAAAATCTCAACTGAGGTTGTGCATTGAGAATTTGCTAAAAAAGGGGAGAAAAAAAGTGATCCCCAGATATGCAAAAGAACATGAATTGAGAAGTTGTGTGACGAATATGAATAATTGTATTTCAGATATCTCATAGATAATATAGATCCAACATAAACATATCATAGGTACAGCATACTACGAACTCCAAGTGGGTCCATTTAAAAGCACAAATTTTAACATACAATAAAAAAACTCTAATGTCAAGATTCACAGGTTAATAAATACCATCAATATTATAGGGGTAGAATTTGTTCCACTGAGAACTGGAACCTATCCTAGTTATCACATATTAGATAGCTATTTATCGACCAACAATTACCAGCACAACAGTCTAGAGAAAGAGACTTAAAAGCAGTAGTGGTATTAGGTCACTTGGATTCTAAAATCATATAAAAATGGCAGAATCTTACATGACAGACTCCTTTACAGCACCAACGGAGATGTTGTCTTTTGGTTTAAGTAAATCATCAGAATCATCAGGAGCAGCAGAATATCCCGGAAGTGACACACCATTGGCAACCAGGATGTTGCGGCGCCTTGTAAAAGCCCCAGCCCCCAAGTGGAGCAACTTTGCATGCTTGGTCGAGGGACAAGCAGTGGTTATGTTGTTTGCTCTGTTCCATGCGGGAGAAGCAGCAGCAGCAGCAGACCTGATACTTGTCCTCCTAGTCCAACATTTTGCAGCTTGTGGAGAAACAAGCGCGTGATGGTGGTGTGTCATTGCCATGATTTCTGACGATTGCAAACACTGTCTGTTTATGCTCTGTTGGATCGCTATTGAATTTCCCTAGGAGCTCACCTCCTTCTGAGCTGAATTGTCCCCTCCTGCCCAAATAACATACATGAGATTTTTTTTTTTTTTTGGAAAGCCACATAAACATGTGGTCGCTTAAATTAGGAACATACATGAGAAAATAAGACAGTAAGATACTAGTTCATGCTCCGAAATTGTACAGTTGATGGTGTTTGATTCTCATTTTGTTCACAGGGCATTAAAGAAGAATCTAAGGAAAGGGAAATTCTCCATAATTGTACATTTCATGCTGGTTGATTCCCTAGGAATTATGGCAAGAATTTTGTAGCAATACTTCAGTAATCCTATGAAAACAGGCGACTTCCAATAAGAAGATCAAACGTCCAGGGGTAGTTGCTTTTTCTCGCCTTAGATGGAGATTAACCTACCGGAGAACATCACAATAAATCGGTGCCCGCCCGGCTGTGGTCGCGGGTACAAAACAGAGCACGAAAAAAGATAAACATCGCAAGAACAAGAACTCACAGGAACCTAAAGGGCACCGACGAGGACGCCGTCCTTCCAGTCTGCAGCGGTGCAGGAGCCGCCGGAGCTACGGCAGGCGGTGAGGAGGAGGAGCGGGGGAGCCGAGTGCCACCGCTGGGACACCTGGGATCGATGGGAGGCAGGAAAGGGGATAAGGGCATCTGACGTGTGGAGCCCACTCGCACAAGGACTGTTTTTATGTGCTTTTTCATAACGGACTTGCTGTATGTCATTGTCGTGAAACGGAGGAAAACAGGGGGCAGCCTCACGTGGACCATTGGATTGGAACCGAACAAAACAAGGGGTCTCGAAACGGATTGAGAGGGATTTCAAGCGGATTAGATTAACCCAACGGCTCGAAAAAAAAAACACAAAACTACGATTTTTGGGTTCGATTTCAGAACACTACGATTATTTACACCTCTTGTAACACAAAATTATTTTTGATTTGGCCCCACCTCTCAGCCACTCATTAAAAAAAAATTGAAATGTGTGGCCGACATGTTGGTCCATGTCCAAAAATCGTAGTTTTTTGAAATTGTAATAAGTCCTAGTTTTCTATTAATCAGGTGCAAATAGTCGTAGTTTTCTGAAATATACTAAAAAAGGATTTTGTTAGTTCTCATATGACTGAGATTTCGTATCTCTCTGTCACATTTTTAGAACAAAGAAAACATACTGAGGGAACAACATAACTGCGCATCTGGAACAACTAAACTATACTTCTGAAACAATTAGTTCTTAGGTGGAACAATTTTAGTTTTCAAAGAACATTTTTTTACACAAGTGAATGTAAAATTTTGAATGGGTAGATCAAAACCAATGACTCAAAAAAAGTGACTGAGAAATTAGCAAAATATCAGTCACCCCCCCCCCCCCCCCCCCCCCCAGACAGGATCCTGCGAGAAGTGGGAGGAGGCGCCGTCGCGCAAGGAGGGGGATGGCGGAGGCCGGCACGAGCAGAGGGAGGGCGAAGGCCGGCGCCGTCACGTTGGTGGAGTGAGAGAAAGAGATGGCAGCGGTCTAATGGGCTTTGCTTTGTTAGGTTTCATGGGCCAGAATGCATAGATCAGTTATTTCAATGATTCGGTTAACCAAAAAATAATGGACAAATTACAGTTAACCAAAGTAAACAAAATCAAAAACCGAGTAGTTGTCAGGTTGTGGGCTATCTGGCATGCCCGACGGAAGGCCATACATGAGAGTGTGTTCCAGAGTCCGCTGTCTACGCACTGCTTCGTCGAGCGCTATATCGCTGAGCTTGACTCTTCAGTACCTCCGGCGAAGGAGAAACAACACGGACAGGTTGTGGTGGTGCCTAGATGGATCCCCCCTCCGTCGGGTATGATGAAGGTGAACGTTGACGCTGCCATGTCAAAGAACCGGAGCATTGCAGCATGTGCTGCAGTAGCGCGCACCGAGAGTGGTGATTTTCTGGGAGCCTCTGTGATCGTCATGGAGGGGATAACAGAAGCCGAAGTTGCAGAAGTGCTTGCATGCCGGGAGGGTATGGCGCTAGCAAGTGATATTGCCCTTCATAAATTTTGTTTGGCTAGCGATTGCTTGTCGGTCATCAGAAACTTGCAAGGTGCAGGGATGGGCAGGTATGGCCAAATTATCCGGGAAATCAAGACCAGAACAGGTGGTTTCACAGAGGTGAAATTTGTACACGAAAGCCGGAGATCAAATCTGGACGCTCATGTCTTAGCTCGTAGCTCGATCCTTAATCCTGTTGGTAGACATGTGTGGTTTCTATCGCCACCACAGGGTGTTTGTACCTCCTATATCGATACTGAATAATAAAGGGTGGTGTTCCTCAAAAAAAAAAAAAAAAAAAACAAAATCAAAAACCAAATTAACCGTTGATTATTTTGGTTCGATTCCGTTTTTAGTTCGTCGGTTACCTAGTCCCAGGCCTAGCACGAGGCTGTGGCTGAATACAAGCAGGTGGACCGGGTGGAGGAAACAGCCTTGGGTGAGAGAGAGCAGAGGAAGAGAGTGAAGTCCACATCTGGACCACCTGTCAACTCAACGAATATCATTAGTTCTTATTATTTATTAGCATTAACTTTTTAAACCTAAAGTATTTTTGAATTCTTGTGAATTTAGATACCTGTAATATAGAGAAAAAGTTTCTCTTTTCTATTCATCGCAAAAAAAGTTTTTCTTTTCTATTTTTGAGAAAACAACAAGTTTTTTTTCCTCCGTTTTGAGATCTGCAGTTTTTTTCCATTCCTCCGTTTTACCCTGTTCCTATGGCCTTTTTACTATTCCTCTGTGTTTCACTTGTTCTATTAGGACAAACAAGAGTAGCCATGTTAATACGTCGGGGCAAGTAAGGGATAACTCATTGAGGGTTATACATGTTCATATTGTCATTATAAACCCGAGTTGAAAAAAGGAAAATAAGGGACATACTTTCAAAACCTAGAGATATAAGAAAAAAGAGATTGGATACGGACAATGAAAGCAGACCCTTTTAACAAAGAGACAAATAAGATATTTGCGCTCACTTGTGGCTTACCTAATGGGTGTTAAATGGGTGTGGTTTTTGTGAGCACAGGGGTGTGCGCCCACCCTAGTTTGACTATTAATTATGGTCAAATATATCAATCAACTATGTGATTGTACTATTAAACATGTCAAATCAGTTGTATATATATCAAATTAATGCGTCAATTCATGATAATATACGAAAATGCCAAATTATACACCATGCACTATTAATTGGTAAATCAGCTATGATCTACACATAGTGTATAAATTTGGCATTTTCGTACATTAAATCATGAATTGACACACTAATTTAACATATATACAACTGATTTGACATGTTTGATAGTATAATCACATAGTTTGTTTTTTATATTGGACCATAATTAATAGTCAAAGTAGGGTGGGCGCACACTCCTGTGCTCACAGAAGTATTTATCATGTTAAATATGGCTGAGCATGAAACTAGCAAATAAGCTAATCTATGAGATGGAATTTTTTATTGTACCAGTTCAACATTTATATATGAGCTCCCTCGCAAAAAGAACATTTATATATGAGCTACCTATATGGAATGTTGAATTGCGTATCAAAAATTTTAAATGGTACGTTTTTTTAAGTGTAAGATATCAAAATTATGAAAACAGTACTTTGCGCCCAATTTCGAGGAAAATGAGTTGTGACTTGTGACCCGTGTATACTGATGAAGAACCTGAAGAAAATTGTTATCAGCCACAGGCTGCTGCGCCGAGCAACCATTGGGGCGTCCTGTTTTTGTTATTTTCTTCTTTACTAAGTTCATTATTTCTGCTTATTTTTGTTGTAGGTATTATTTTCCAATGATTCTATATACTTCATCCTCACTAAATGCAATTACTCCGTCTAAAAGCTTGCTCTATAGCGATCCAAAACACCCCAATTAATTTCAGCTGATTGGTCCCCTCACAAGAAAGTTCTTCACACTGCCCCTTGCTTCGGTGACCCGCTCACGTGTTAGTTTGACTGGGTTAGTGCTACTATACTGAAACAGGAAAAACCTTGGCGGTGAAGGCATGACCAGAAGCTAGTCAGCCAGAAACGTTTGAATCTCCACTATAAATAGTGACCTTAATCACTAACATTCCACAAACCCAGTACAAACTCAGAGATAGATCATCTGGCAAGAAGATGGAGATGCTTCAGCGAGGAGTCGAAAGTTGCTTTGATGCGGCTTCTGCAGGAGAAAAGGAGGCCTCCCCAGCTGCTGCAAAGCAATTAGGAGGAGGAGACGAACCAAGGAAGCAGCAGGCACGCAGGGAGCCGGAAGCATCATCTCGGCAGGCGATGGGAGAAGATGTAAAGGTTGCAAAGGGAAAGAAGAAGAGAGTTCCCATAGTGGTGCATCACTTCCCGTTCCATTCTCGCCCTGGACTGCTGTGATCTTGGCTGAGCATTTCGCATCACCACTCGTCAATGTGTGGACTGTAGTGTTGATCTTGTTTCGAAGAGGCAACATATATGTAACGTCGTAGAGGGCTGCATTTAACAGCATCCTTTGTAAAATTTCGTGTTAATGCTCTTTTAAGTACAAAAGGTACAAATGTAAGTGGGCATAGATTCATGTTTCCTTATTTGCTAATTGTTTAGTATTAGTTCATCATTTGCGACTTCCTATGTTCGGACTGCATTTTGTATTTGTGTATGTGGCTCAGTTCGTCTTATAACTTCGTTCGATTTGGAAAAGAAAAAGAAAAAAAAGAGTCAATAATTAAGTTTGCAGGATTGCCGAAGAAAGGCGGCCTATCCAGAGCCTTTTTGGTAAGGTTTTGGCTGTGCTTACTGTGGCTGGGCTTTCCCGGAAAAACCATTACCAAGTATACTTGACCTCCTAATAAACAAACTGAATATTAAATAATTTATATTTTCATAATATTGCTAAGGCAATGTTTGTTAGAGCTCAAGCTTCAGAAAATCCAAATATCTTTTGAAACTGCTCATACATAAGTTACATGCAAATGATGAAATATGTAAGTGTATATACTTTGCACTTAACTCTTATCTAACGGACTTATAACTTGTTTAACAAAAATATGCACGTAATACCACTTTATAAATATATTCAAAATATATACTTGAAACTTTTTAGTGTCCTATAGATAATATTTTGTTCGACATCCGCGGAATTTTCTTCCCTTTTGTTCCCTCACATGCTCCGTGCTCCATGCATTCTTCGTGTGCGCACAAAATTTTACCACGTATAATTATAATTTTTTTTTGACCCCCTCATAGTGCACCAATTACCGCGCTTCATGAAAAATTCCATAATTTTTCCCTGACCAGTCGCCATAAGGAGTGATGGTTGCAAACTACAAATAATAGGGTGTATAGTTACAAAAATCCTTTTTAAAAAAGGTGATAGCTTAACCAGCCACTACTAAGCTGTCACTTCATTTGACAGTGCCACTTTCGTCTCACTAGAAAGTTTCTGGCTCCTTTCCACCTGTCGATACCATAAGCCCCGGCCCATCCCACGTGTCGGCCGTTTGACAAATCTTCGAGTCAAATGAAGTAGTCGATCCTTTTTCTTCTTTTTTTTTTTTTTGCGGTGGGAAGTAGTCGATCCTTGGCGACCAAGGCAGCATCAGCATGCAGAAAAACAAAGTCAACAGACTCATTCACCCGCCCATCCCTCTCCAAGATTTTTTTTCTCCTTCCTCGCGGTTGACGAAGCTTCCCTCAACAAAAGCACCACCAACTCTTCCCCTATAAATACACACACGCATAGCTGCCTGGGTACACTGCAATTAGCATATCGCAGCAAAACAAGTAGTACATAACTGGGAGAGAAGCCAAAGAACAGCGAGAGAGCATCAGAGAAGATCGGAGCTCAAAGGCATCATGTGGTTAGGCTTCGGTTGCTTTGGTGCAGCTGCCGTGGAAAGGAAGGTGTCGCCTGCCGTGAAGCAATCCGGAGACGGTCCAGAAGCAAAGGAGAAGCAGCGAGTGGAGACAGAGGAGAAGGTGCAGAAGGGAGGTGAGGCAGAGCAGGTTGCAGCAGGGAGGAAGGAGAAGAAGAGGGATCATCAGAAGGCTGCCATCGTGATGCAGCATCAGTTCCCCTTTCATTCTCGCCCCGGGTTGCTCTAATAATTAAACTGATCGATTGAGAAGAGGTAGCTGTCCAGTAGTACAGTCCCGTGTCCGGATTGCCTCTTATGTATTTGCATGATCAGCGGAATCATTCGATTCTTTAGTTCTTTGATTTTGTAAATCACCTTGGTACTTCCAAGGACACAACAAGAAAAAAAAATAGTTTCAAACGCCATAGCTCAAGGATATGTGTGTCTTTGATTCTTTATCTTCCGTTGCAAAAAGGGGAAAGGTAAAATTCCTTCTGAGAGTAGGAATTACCGCGCAAGTCTGAATTTTTTATTTCGCCAACTCTCTTTGATTGCTTGGAGAATGAGTAGTAGATTTTGCTGCCCTTGCCAAGTTAACCTACAATATATCAAAGCAAAATAAATACATGCAAGCATAGCCCTCCATAACTGCATTCTATAGAAAGTGCAATGAGGGATGAAGATTTTGACATGTGTGATCAACACAAGAACTACATGCCGATTTCCTCTCAACAAAGCAGTGCAAATAATCATTTGGGTGATGAAGATGGAGACAGGAGACATGAATGATTTTCCGTGGTTCTATAGATAATACTTTGTTTGCTAATAGAGAGTAGAGTGATTGTGAGAGGCTAATTATTGCATGGACAAATATTTAAATATTAGATCACTTTCAGATTTTAATCGTCAATTTCATCTACTTTTTATATTGGTGCACCAGACGTGCATGAGTTTTGAAAAGGGTAGAAGCACACCGGGATATGCAGTGCATGAGTTTTAGAAAATGGTAGGACAACAAAAAGCTATGCAAAAAGATTGAGGGCGTTATAGATATTTTGCACAAAACTGTAAGAAACTTTTTAAAAACCTAGGATCAACTTGTTTTAAAGAAACTCTAGCTAAAAGCCAGCTTTCGATACTACTTCATAAGCTTGTAGTTTCGTTCAATGATGAGGCTCAGAGTTATGCATTCCTCTCTAAAGTCATCTGAACATTTTTCGTAAGCTTGTAGGCAAACCGTGTATCACATTGCTTTGCTTGTACATGCAGCGACATCTTCCTATAGACTATTATTTAATTAGATTCGAAGGAAAACCTATGTCAATTGGGACTTGTTATGCATTGATTCTTATTTGAAACCCGTTTTCTTCCAACATCGTCACTAACTATGTTCAAATTAACCTGTAGTTTTTGAAACAATTTTTTCATGAAGGCCCAAGTCGAAATCCTGTTACTATAACATAAGTTAATCGAGTCTCTCTTCAAACCTTTTTTATGAAATCCATTTACAACACCGTCCGGCAAAGCATATGCTTTAGTATTCATGCATATATATGTGATCTCTTGATTAAATAATTTCTATGACCAAATTAACAATAAAATCAAGAAGAATGAAAAATATTTGAGTGATGTTGTTGAATAGCAGCTCTCACAGAAGTTGGAGAAGTGCAAGCTAGACCCGATGGCATATGTTGTTAAGTCTATCTACCTGTTACAATACTCTTCGAAAAAGGTTTTCAAAATATACTCTCTATTGGGCATCATACGTGCCATAATTCAGGTATGTGCCTAGATCTTTGTGCTTAATTTCTTGTCTGTGATAGTGAGAAAGCTTTTGTCACTACCTTTGCATTGGTTTTGTACCCGAGTCTTTGTCCTCACAGGTCGAGGATATTATAGAAGGTTTTTCGATATTGTCATATGTGGTACATGCATCTACATAATTTTCTTGTTTTCTAAATTTATCAATTAGAGGGTCTTTAATATTCATTGTTTAATTACTCAAATCTTGAAAATTCTTTTTCGCTAACAGTATATACAACTACATGCATTCTCCCATGCTATCCGTGATGAATTAGGAATTCAAAAAAATTATCGTGCTACTAAATAATATATCTGGTTAATATTTAATTCCTCTTTCATGAAAAAAATGATTAGGCAGCACTATAATTGAAAAAAAAAAGGTTTTGTCAACAACATGCCCGCTTCTTTCCAAATAGTATCAGACATCTCTCAGAATGTATAGTTCACTACCTTTTTTTTAGAAAAGAGAATATATTTTAATATTCAAGCGTCAGCATCGATGTATGGTTCACAATAATTGATTGGAAAATTATTGACCCGATATTCTAGGTCACAAATCACATGATGTTGTAGGATACTCTCGACTGAATTATGAGACGTGAAGACTCAGAACTTGCAATGTAACATGGATGGCTAGGATCGCTGCAACAGGAGAAATCGGACGTACCAAACTTTTGAGGTGATGTGGCTCAATATGGTTGCAAAGAAATACTCTTAGTTGGTTGCACTTATAAAGATATAGTAGATAACTATGCACTATCTATCTAAAATACCTATGATACATTGATCCCCATTCTCTCTTGGCTGTTAGCGCATGCCTTCGTAATAACTTGCCATAACATGCAGGGAGAAAACTGCTGCCACTAATGAAAATCAATACACCAAAGTTTCTCCTCCAATTCCTCTCCCACTCAGATTCTCCTCTCCAGACCATCCTTAAAATGTGATGAGCATAAGTGCGGCAACAAATATACGATCAGGCTGGGCTTGCATACGGCGATCAGCCCCACCCAGACAATATAATACTCATACGTCGCCCCACCCATGGCGACCTTGCTGCCTGTTATCTCCCTCTCTCTCTCTCTCTCTCTCTCTCTCTCGCCCCCTCCCCCTCTCTCTCTCTCTCTCTCTCGATTTGACACAAACCTTCTTCTGATGTGCAGCTTCATCAAGGAGAATTGTATAAAGGCGCTCGGTTGGCATACAGTTTTATGTGCAGCTTCATTTGTTTGTTTCCATATTTGCTCTGTTTCTGTACGATCAACAGGGAAATGAGATCAATAATTCAAAGGAAATTAGCATATCTCCCGTTGTATTAGGAGAAGTTACATGTACAAACAAGGTGTATCAAAATTATAAATTTTCCTTTGTTCATTAGAAACTTCTTCTTGCATTGGCTTGGTTAACAATATTCGAATGCCCAAATCAATTCCTCTTAGTTTGAACCTCTCCAGAACTATTTCTTTAATGGTTGTTATATAGATCTTCTATGCAATTCAGGTATTATCACAGTCTCATTTCCCAACAATAAGTAACAAAGCATATTAGCTTGCACGTTTGTATTTCGTGGAAATGCAAGTTTATTGGGAAAATATGTTGTACAAAAGCTTGAAAACAACATACTTTATCATGCGACCGAAATTTTAAGGAACATATTTTCTGCAAAATGAAGTTGTTCACAATGTCAGCTGCATCATTTTTTTTATTTCCAACTCTGAACACTACAAAATGTGCTTTCTACAATTTCCGCAGCAACGCGCGGGGAATCACCTAGTATCTTTTTAACTTTCACCACCAATTTATAAGGCCTCTCCTAATTTATTTGAATATTAGGATTTTGATATTAATACAGAATATTTAACATCTTTTTGTTGATGGTAAATATATTTTTAGAAGACGATGCAGTAGTTAAGGCCTCTCCTAAATCCTAATTATGCATTGTCTGAGCGCCTTGGATCCTCCTTGGATTATGTGGCAGGCATGTAAATAGGAACACACTAGACGTGATATGAAAGAGACAAATTGTGAAGTTCGGAATCTTTCAATAAGAAAAAAATGTGGCAGCTTCACGACCCACTAATTCAGGTGTGGATAACAGTACACCCACTAATTGACAGTACTATTTTCGCCTCACAAGAAAGTTCCTGGCTCCTTTCCATCTGTGGACAACAGAACCCTTCACCTCACGTGACGGTTTGACCGAGCACCAACAAGCTTAATTATCGAGTCAATGAGAGAGTGGTGGAACCTTCAACCTTGGCGACAACGGCAGCATCGGCATTCAAAAGACAAGTCAATAGAACGTCGCAGCCTCCTTCTTCTTCTTCCTCTCCCGTGGACGAAGCTTCGTTCCCACAGCAAAAGCACCCGCACAAATCTTCCCTATAAAAAGACTGCAACAGAACGTCGCAGCAACAAGAAGATAGCAGGGAGAAGGAGAACAACCAAGAAGAGAGAGAGAGAGAGAGCATCAGAAAAGACCAGAGATTACAGGCATCATGGGGCTAGGCTTCGGTTGCTTTGGTGCCGCCGCCGCCGCGGAACGCAAGGTGTCGCCTGCCGCGCGGCCGTCCGGAGAAGGTCTGCAAGCTAAGGAGCAGCGGCGAGTGGAGAAAGAGAACGTGCAGAAGGGAGGTGAGGCCAGCAAGCAGGTTGCAGCAGGGAGGAAGGAGAAGAAAAGGGGTGATCTGAAGGCTGCGATCGTGATGCAGAATCAGTTCCCATTCCATTCTCGCCCCGGGTTGCTCTGATCGATTGAGAAGAGCTAGCAGCCTAGAGTGCTCCGAGTCTTGATTATCTCTTTGGATAACCAGCGGAATCGTTCCATTCTTTAGGTCTTTATTAATTTTGTCATAGATCCTCTTAGAGGAAAAAAAAAGATTTTTGGTCTGTTGTCAAGCCAAAAGTGAAATCCTCCTCCTATGTAACAAATTCTTTTATCAATAAATATATTGAAGTTTGATCCTGTTTTGAACATATAATCACAATGATTATAATGGTGTAGATGATTTACAAATTGTAAATTATGGTTAAGTAACATTATTGTCTAAATGTTCCTTATTAGAGTACGGAAGGATGTAATTTTTACTACAAAAACAAAAACAAGGCAGTTCATACTAAAAAAGGCATTTCATATTCCAGCCTCTGCAATGCATGTAGCTACCAAAAGGCCACCCACCCAAAAATGTTTCTTAGTCCGTTATCAAGTCTATTGCTAAAAAAACCACCCATGCTTAGTAAAGACTTCTATGACAGTGATCTCAAGTGCACGACACCCCCATATTGTTTGTAGTGGACCTAAATCTCAAATTCAGTTATATATATATATATATATAATGGCACTAATCTCTTTAGTCATAAATATATATCATCATAGATAGTGTACAGTTAAATCTTTATTTATTTTTACCACTAATTTAAGTAATTAAAATCCTTTTATCTTCCACTACTGATTTAACGACTCTTCTACTTTTTACTAAACATTCGGATTTGATCGTATGAGATGTTTAACATCATTTCATTTCTGAAAAATATCTTTTTCAGAAAACATCATAGTTTGAAAATTGGCAACTACTTGTCCAGATATGTTTGTTTTCTGAGCGCCTTGCAGCATGCGGGAGAGATGTGGTGCCCAATGTACTGACTGCAAAAGATAACATATAGAGGATGTAAATAGAAACACACTAACTACATAGGAGCATGGAGACAACTAGTGTGGTTCAGAATAATTGTACTTAGGAAAAAAAAATATGACTTTCAGCGGTAGGCGATGTGGCTGTCGACAGCGAGGCGCCAGTGATGACTTCGTCAATTTCGTGGATTTGCCGGCTCAGTCTTTGAAGATGGTCATAAGGGTTTGAAGATGGTTATAAGGATAGGGTTCGCGTATGTGCGTTTATAGACGTGAGTGTCTGAGTTGTACTGTGTAATCAAAATAAAAAGAAAAAAAATTTAGCCGCTTCACTAACCACTAATTCAGCGTGTCCTTTTCGTTTGACAGTGCTATTTTCGCCTCACAAGAAAGTTCCTAGGTCCTTTCCATCTGTGGATAACAGAATCCCTCACTTCACGTGACGATTTGACCGAGCACCAACAAGCTTATCGAGTCAAATAGAGAACACTGGAACCTTGGCGGCCACGGCAGCATCATCAGCATGCAAAAAACAAGTCAACAAACTCGCCCTGCTCTTCTGCTGCAAGCCTTTCTCTTCTCCTTCGTCCTCTCGCCGTACGTGTGGACGAAGCTTCGTTCCCTCAACAAAAGCAGCCACACAAGTTAGCAACTCTTCCCTATAAATACAGACTGCAAATTAGAAGAACTCACAAACAAGAAAGAGAGCCGGGAGAGGAGCCAAGAACAGCGAGACAACTAGCATCAGAGAGGATCAGAGCTCAAATTAAGGCATAATCATGGGTTTAGGCTTGGGTTGCTTTGGTGTCGCCTCCGGTGGAAGGAAGGTGTCGCCTGCCGCGCGGCAATCTGCAGAAGGACCGGAAGCTAAGGAGCAGCAGCGAGTGGAGAAAAAGGAGAAGGCGCAGCAGCAGGCAGGTGAGGCGGGGAAGGTGGCCGCAGGGAGGAAGGAGAAGAAGAGGGATCATCAGAAAGCTTCCATCGTGATGCAGCATCAGTTCCCCTTCCATTCTCGCCCTGGGTTGATCTGACTGTGTTGATTGAGAAGAGCTAGCAACCCAAATAGTACTCCCCTGAGTCCGGATTGTCTCGATTCTTTTGTTCTTTCATTTTGTAAATCATCTGGTTGTAGAGTAATCAATAAATTTCATTGCCTCGCAATCTGCCAGTCTGGGTATCTTCTATGTTCTTCATTATCAGTTGCGAAAAGGGAAAGAAAGAAAATTTATTTTATTAGACCAAAAACGAAATCTATTATCTTAGTATTTGAAGAGAAAAAGAAGCCACCACGTTCGCTCTCAAGGTCTAGAAATTCCCACGTTAATCGGTGAAAAAAAGAAAGATCTTAACCGTTTATTATTCTAGAGTCTATCCTCACCGTTAGATGTGACTTAAAGTTAAATATAGTATATACGTTTATCAGCCGGCAACACCAGATAAGATTTTCATATTTACACGATTCTCAATGAAACTCCATGTCAGACACGATCCTCAATAAAGAACTCAACAATGTTTCTGATCCTATCTCTGTCGGTAACATCAGATAATATTTCCATGTGGACACAACTCCCAATAAAACTCCATGTCGGACAACACCGAACCTAATGCATGCTCCAGCAGTATAAAATTCGGCCAACTCGCCATCATTGATTCAAGTTTTCTCGACGACGCATTGGCTTTGTCGCCGGATTCTCTAGCTCCTCCGGATCACGTTGGCTTTCTCGCCGGATTCGCTCGACCAGCGTCGCCGAAAAATCTATTGCTTCTCGGGATCGTGTTGGCTTCCTCGCCGGATTCAATCGAACAGCAGGCACACAAGATTACCTTGATCATCTTGATCTTGCTGGAATTCTGACCAGCAGTGACGCAGATTGATTTCGTAATCCTTTCCTGGACGTCCTCAAATATTTGCACCAGGTTCAATGTCTCTTCATGTTACCTCTTCTTCTTATACTACAAAAGAAAAGTGATCATGCATCTTTTTCATATACTGCCATTGTTTCTCCAATTAACATCAAATTTATTGTTGTATGTAAAGGCAGTGACAGTATGGCATAGAAGAAGTTGAGACAATTGACAATAAGCAAACAAGTAGGTTGGGAAATTAAAGTCAAAACATCAGGATGTGGAGATCAATTAACAATGCAACTGATGAGCTAATAAGTTTAGACATGATTCTTATGGATGAACAGGTACATTGCTTTTAGTTTTTTCTTCATAACATGTTTATGAATATATCAAGTAACCAACTAACACTTCTTTTTTCTAGGGAGAAACAATTCGTGCTACAATTTGGAGTAATTTGATTGAAAGTTATGAATCGAAGATCATTGAAGGTTTGTTTATGCACTAAGCAATTTCAAGGTTCAAGAGGATTCTAAATACCGTACGTCCAGTTAAGAACACACTGAAGATAGTCTTCATGTACAACACAAATATCAAGGAAGTTGAGGAGCAACCTGAGGAGTTTCAAAATCATTACTTTGAATTTGTATCTAAAGATACACTTCTGGAACGAAAAAACTTTCCAACACAATGCTCAGGTCAATCTCCATAATCTTCTTATGTTTTTTAGATGTTATTAGATTATATATTTTTTTATATCTGTCATACTTAAAATTTTCAAATATTATTGGATTGCTGACCAAGATAAAAAAAGTTGAATCTAGGATGATAATGAAAAACACCCCTAATCCGCGTTTAAGGGATATTCGCGAAATAGAACATCTGATATCAAAGTAAGACGACGACGATCGACCTTGCGTGGGTCCAGGGGAAAATTGGGTTTCGATGTGCAGTTGGGCTGGACTGATTAATGATGGGCTGCTACTGGAGAACAACCAGGTGGGCTCAAACATATAAGAGAAACAGAATTACCCCGGCCGAAAATATTACAAAATTATATATATAAAAAAATTCAAACGTGAACCTTCAAGATTATTCAGTGAACAAAATATTAGTTTTGGCTAGCCGCGCGATCCGCGCGGGCCACCTTGCTAGTTTTCTTTGAAAGTAGGAAACAGGCAAACAGAACGCTTTGAAAGGATGAACGATTGTTTGGGCCCGGACGCTCTTTGATCACTTGGTGGTGGTTTGGCCCATAGATCTCTTTCACGCTTTTAGCAAAGAAAAACATCTAACTGGCCTAACTAAATTTATTGACATGCAGACTGACGAAGCCTCCGAATCTACCTAGCTGGGTTCCTTCTATGTTCTTCATTGTCAGTTGCGAAAAAGGAAGGAAAGAAAATTTATTTTATTAGACAAAAAAAGAAATTTTCTTCGAAGGTAGGAGACGAGGCAAAAAAAAAAGCACGACAACAGTGATAAGAGAAAGATAATAAGAATGAATTATTGTTTGGGCCCGGCGAACGCTCTTTGTTCACTTGGTGGTTTGGTCCATGGATCTCTTTCACGCTTTAGCAAAGAGAAGCATCTAACTCGCCTAACTAAATTTATTGACATGCATGACTGACAAAGCCCAGTGGTTCAAGAGAATCTATGCGTAGGGCGGACTACATTTAACGTTTGGTAGATCAGTGTTTGATATTCGTGCAACGGCTGACATTCACGCGGGTGGAGAAGAGGATGGCTGAGATGCTGCCACGTGTTGGCTTCTGATTGGGGCGGATGGGAGGAGAGAGAAAACAAATCGTTTTTAATTTTCAAACGTATTTTTCTCACAAACCGTAAGTCCGTTTTCGAATCCGTTTGAACTATGGTGTTGTTTAGAATTTATGCTACAAAATAAGATTCAATATGAATATTTTTTGAACATTTTTGAAATTCAATTTTTCGTCAACATTTTAAATGTACTATGTCAATATTTTGTTTACACTGTGTTAACATTTTTTATGTACCATGTCAACATTTTGCAACAATGTTGATTCTTTTCATGAAAATGTTGATACAGGTTTACAAAAATGTTGAATAGTTGTTTAAAAATGTTGATGTCAGTTAGCAGGCTAAATTGGATCAAATGGGCTAAATTTGATGGGTTATTAGGCTGACTTACAGGTTAAATCTTATAGGTCGCACTATGTATAGGAGGTCCCAGTGGTTCACGCACGACATTTTTTTGTTATCGAAAAATGTATTCCACCGTCTGTCATGCTTAACACGCGATCTACCGAGCGCACGTGGTTTCAGGCTGGCCTGTCCAACATTGCTATGTTGCGTGCTTTCTGTTGTTTAGTGAGTTAATTAAGCACGCGACCCAGTCAGAAGATGACATACAAAGAACACAAAAGGACCACACTGACATCAACATATTAAATATGCAATCTAAAACTTTAAAATAACATAACTCTCTCGTATAGTATCTATTTTTTTCTTTTTGTTTTCATATTTTTTTCTACACAACGAGACAAACAAAACGAGATTCCACTTGTACATATTTTTTTAAAAAATATATACTAACATAAGTTGCTACTATACGTATATCATAATTTGCTACACAAATTTAACTAGTACATGAATTAGTAGGAAGTTTGATTTCATATTGTAATAGCAACCAAAGATGGAATAACATTTTCAACATATTTTTTTTAACATTTTCAACATATTGTGATAGCTACTAATGTATTACTAGTGTGACAATTAAAATATATTTATTATGAGATACTCCCTCCGTCTCAAAATAATTGACGCTTTTGACTTTTAGACATCATGTTTAACTATTTGTTTTATTCATTTTTTTGTATAAATACTAAAACAAACATGTCCTGATGAAAGTATCGTTAATGATAAACCAAGTTATAAATATATAAATAGTATTTGCATAAAATTTTTGAATAAGACGAATGGTCAAAAATGATGTCTAAAAGTCAAAAGCGTCAATTATTTTGGGACAGAGGGAGTAGCAACTCATGTTGTACATGGTGTAACAACCTTAATATATTTTGCTTGACTTTATTCATTGATTGATCACGGCCTCCTTATGTAGAGTGCCGCCTAACGCAACCACTAACAACTTAACAAACAAACAAAATAAGACTTAACAAACAAAAGCCCAAGGTAACCAATTGCTACCAAATTGATAATGATCAAAGCGAACTGAACGAGGACTACTGGCAAGCAACTGAATGCAGTGGAGCCCTTGCGACGGCGGCTGTACTTTTGGCAACTCCACATGAAACTTTTCTTGTTATCCTGAGAGGGTGCTCAAGGATAGACCTCGATAATTGAGGTCATATCTATAACTGATATGATTTTGTAAGTGCTCAACCCCGCTTGCATGAAGATATTTTCCCACCCTTTCTCATCTCGTTCAACCCCATTGATGTGCATCATGTGCACATCGTATAAGGCCAGCATCTCCTTTGAAGTAGTATCCTGCAGACCAGGCCCAGCTCCCATCACTGCATCAATGACTATCACCTTTCCTCCAGCTTCTCTAGCAGGGATAGCTTCCTTGCACCGCCTTAGTATTTTAATGCAGTTTCCATCGTCCCAGCAATGTAAAATCCACTACAACATATTTAAATAGAAGCAAGGAATCCATCATTTCAATGGTTGGCGCAAGAGATGTATATGTTGCAATTACAAGGATCGATGATTCATGAACGAACTGAAGGCGTCTGTGTGTATGTACCTTTAGTAACACAGCATCAGCTTGTGGGATTAAGTTGAACATATCTCCAGCGATGAATTGCAGCACCTCATCCTCAGATGCTTGGCTTACCACATGAGGCAGATCAAGAACAGTGCACTTGACGTGCGGGAACGCCCTCGCTATGGCTGCAGACGTTGTGCCGACCCCACCACCCACGTCGACCAAGGAGCTCAGACGACCAAAGATTTTATCACCAGCCTCCTTAAGAATGATCTCAACGCCAAGGTTGCTGCAGCCGACCATAGCATTGTTGAACACATCATTGTGCTCATCGTTCTTCCGCATCAGTTCCCAGCGAGTGCAGCCGTGCATCATCTCAAAGAATGAGTTTGATGTGGCCTGCTCGTTCTTCAACCATGTGTGCATGTCGAAGAAAGGGGTGACAGTAAGAGGGCATACAATGAATTTGACCATAGCTGACATACTGCTGGTCCCCTCACTATCGACGAGGCAGCGGGATGAGGGGGTCAGCTTGTAAACCAAATCATCCACACTGAGGCCAGAATTTCCTGAGAGCCCAGTATCAGGAGGGTTGGTTGAAGCAAAAATGCCAGAGGTGGTGAGCAAGTTCATAAGACGCCGCACGTAAGGCAGCCTGGAAGTATGGAGCCCAGTGCCCGTGACGATGTCAGATAGGGATGCAGATCCACCACATCTATGGATGGCGTTTGGGATTCCTAGATCTACAGCACACTTGAGTGCCATGGATTTAACAAAGCTAAGGAAATGGTGGGTTAGCATGCGCTGAGCTTGGATCAAGTCTTCTGTGCTCATTGCGTCCATGTTTCTATGCCTCTTATCCACCCACTGCAGACCTATATATGCTCGCATCTATCAGTTCATAGGCTGCGTTTTTCTTTCAAAAATGCAAAAGAATATATACATTACAAGAATTGTATTTATTATCTGAAACTTGTTTCGCATGATAAGAATAATACTTTAAGATGTCCCTTGTCATCGAACCAATATAAAATACTTCATGGCACTCAAAACCAAAAGTTCATGTTATTGTGACGTGTCAATCTCTTTAAAATTTCACTGACAGTAGATTATCTGTCCACGGGTATATAGCAACGCACGAAATAATACAATGTATTGCTTTTTTCATTTCTGATCGATTTAATTTAAAAATATAGTACTATATATACAGAGTAGTGCCATAACTCTTGTGGAATAACAAATTTGATTGTAGTATTTTCTTTTCATGCTGCTCTGGTAGCTATAGAATTCATAACTGATTGGGAATAGAACAATATACAGGACTGAAGTTGCATGACCTATTTAGTACACTTTTACATATGGGGACAAAGGTGGATAAATTTTTGCTGGCCGGCAAGAAATTGGAAGCCAGTTCATATGCTATCGAAATAGATTAGATTGAAAGCGTCCTTGTAACTGTTGTCTGTTGATGGTCGATGCCATCCTTGATTCCAACGATAAGCGTACATGATCAAGAAAATCCAGATGAGATCCAGCCGAAGAAAAATCCTCCCACGACAACTTATTTATTCCTTTGGTACTTGTTTATTGAGATGTGAATGATGGCGACCAATTTTATCAGCAGAATTGTATGCGTTGGCCCTTATTAGTAAAGCAAACTACAAAAGAATCAAAACAAAAGGATGCCTAAACTCACGTCAGATGATTCTGCCACGTGTGATTGCAAAAGTGTCAATATATCTGCAATGGCTCTGACAGTAGATTCTTGCTGTCGATTAGTAGCTAGTAAACCCCAGAAAAAGATTTATATATTGGTTTCCCCATATTTCAACCATCTCTTAAAATTATAGCGCCAGATTTAGTGGAGGAATATATATTTTGTACCTTAATATTTGTGAGTGTATTATATGGTTATAGAAGCTATTTAA
Source organism: Eragrostis nindensis (assembly GCA_012490785.1). NCBI lineage: Eukaryota > Viridiplantae > Streptophyta > Magnoliopsida > Poales > Poaceae > Eragrostis > Eragrostis nindensis. The sequence continues at coordinate 66,977 of JAAXCT010000740.1, read as the reverse complement.
TACTGTGAAAATGCTATGGGTACAAATTTTTCATCACACCTTTGCACGACTGGAAGAATAGGTCACTAATTTGCATCATTTCAAGCCCGCATGAACTGCCACTAACAATCCACTAAGAATGTCTATATTTGATAGTGCATCACAGCAGGATGATTTCATACGACATGTATAATATGTATCACTGCCCGTTCATGTGAAGAACCATGGTTAATGTCTATCGATAAAAGTTGGTGGATAAAAACTACTAATTCATCTGCAAGATCATGTAATGAATCTGGAAAGATTGTATAGCTATCAGTTCTTCAGCTAATTGTTCGTTCTATCCACAATTTGGTACCAAGAATTGTTGGAGTATCATTTGCCACTTATAATCACAAAACTTCAGTTGGAATTCCTGACAAACCATTTGTCAATTCATCACTTTTTAATAGAAGTGACACGGAGGCAAAGCTTATCTTACATTTGTAGTCCTTCAGGAGATCGACATTTCTGTCAGAAGTTTTCTTAGAGCCTGAACATTGAGAATTCATAAATGATTTGAGTTCAGTTTTTTTCATGGATGAATAATCTGAGTACAAAGCAGTCATAAGCTACATGACAAGGGATGTAACTAAGAATACCACGGCGAGTCGAATCCTTGCTGCGACTTGTTTAATAGCAGTACCACATGCCTCGATATGCTTATTATCTCTCTCAAACCGAAATGCTTTGTCACTTTTAGAAGAATTTAATATTGAGCAACTCCATACAAGTCACCTCATTAGTGCAACTCTAAAATTTTAAGTAAATTGTATAGTTGAATATTGAGAATAGACAACGAGGCTGCATAGGACCTTTTCTTTTTCTTTGCGATGAAGTTGCATGGCCTTTGTAGTAGCACTTTTATATTTAGGGACAAAGGTATAGGTGAATTTGTACTGGCCGGCAAAAAATTGGATGCTAGTTCTCACGACTATCGAAACAGATTAGCTTGAGAGCGTCTCTGTCGGTTTGTGGTTGATGCCATCCTTGATTCCAACGATAAAGGCGCATTATCAATCCAGGGGAGATCTAGCTGATGAAATAATACAAGCTAAAAGTGTAAAAGTGTTCGGGTCCACAAAGAAGTGGGTCCAGCGCGCCGTACAGCGCAACAATAGTGAGCCTTCAAACAAGCTGAATATGGCTGGGCCTACTAAGAAGTGGGCTGAGGCCCAATAAGACGTGGGCCCATACACACTGTATAGTCCAACTAAAGTTGGACTCATAAGCTCTGCAACATCGCATGCCACACGGATTGTCTACATATACGCGTCACAGTACGGTATCATGAAGAAAGGGAGAGAGGAACATGAAAAAAATGTCATAAGTTAACACTAACAACGCTCCATCAATCATTATTTATGACAAAAAACCGTCACTAGCTGTGGCTGATGACGCCTAATTAAAAAATATCATAAATCAGAATATTTCTTTAAGCCGAGGCTACATGGCCAGGCCCACTACTCCCTAATTAAGCATCGATTAAGGCCGACTCAATTATTTCTGGGCTAGAAATGATCACGACGACTTCACATTTTCAAACTAGAACGAAATTTATTTAAAAAATCACTTCAAAAAAAAGAAATTTATTAAAAAATTCAACACAGATACAGTGCCCACATGGTCCGCCGAGAGAAACCTAAGAGACTACGGACTTGCTTATTATTGCAACAGAATATACAGTGCTTCAAGTAGGAGAAGCATGGTGTCTAGCTACGTGTTACATGGTGCCTTAATTGGGCAACGCACGGAGGAGGATGGTCTCTATGGTTATTCCAGGGCCAAATCCAAAGAGCAACCCCCATTCCAGGCCTTCCCCCGTGGTGGCCAGTGACTGCTCTTCTGACTTGCGCCTCATCTCCTCCAAGACAATGATAACACACGAGCTTAGTGTGTTGCCATACTGCCTCATCACCTCCCTTGAAGTGGTTAACTTATCCTTACTAAGCCCCAGCTCGGTCTCCATTTTATCCAGTATGGCTCTACCGCCTGGGTGCACCACCCAAAAAATCTCTTCGTTCCAGTCTTTCACATCACCCGCCTGCTCCAGAGCCACCTGCACAACCTTCTTTATGTTGCTGGAGATGTGAAGTGAGACGTCCGGATGCAAACTAAACACTAGGCCCTCTTCACATAGCTTTGCAACTATTCCACCCTCAGCTCCCGGTACGATTTCCTGCGACGCCGAAACCAACTCAAACAAGCCCCTTTCCCCGCAGACAGGGTCTGTTCCAACGATGACAGCGCCGGCAGCATCACCAAACATGGCTTGCCCAACCAGATTCCCCACATGGCTCTCCGAGGGGCCACGCAACGACATCGTGGTTACCTCGGAGCACAGAACCAGTACCCTGGCACCGGAGTTGTTCTCAGCGATGTCCATGGCTAGACGCAAGGCGGTGCCTGCCCCATGGCAGCCAGCATGGTACATCATGAAACGCTTGGTGGAGAGTGGGAGGCCAAGGAGCTTGGTGACCTCAAAGTCGGCGCCGGGCATGCACCCGCTGCTTGAAGTGCAGAAGATTAGGTGCGTGATGTCTGAGGCATTTCTGCCCCAGTCTTTGATGGCGACGAGTGCCGCCTCCATGCCTAGCCGGGGCACTGCTTCGTCGGTGAGCTCCTGCCGGATGTTGAGTGATGGGGACTTGAAGGCTGCTATGGACGGGTTGGTCCTCAAAAGGTTGTCCGACAAGTACAAATGACGCTTCTCAATCATTGTCTTCTCACCTGCATCGATTGGATCCATGAATGAATTGACAAGAAGGATATATAGTGGGGTAATTGAACTAATTACTTGACAGAAATACATACGTTTATGTGAGTGTAAACTTACAGATTTTGGCAAACTTGGCCTTCAGGTCGACCATTTGATTGCTATTGGTAACCTCAAAAAAGTAGTCAGGGAAAGAATTCTGCTCAAACACATGCTTTGGAACTGCACTGCCTATTCCAATAATAGTTGCGCGCCTTCTACTATGAGCATTGCCCATTTCTTGTGCCCGGCAGGCCATCGAAGTACTCGTCTATTAGTATACTCGAGGGCAAACTTTGAGACATGGGAGTTCCAAGCATTGGCTTATATAGACGATAGTGATGAGCTTTGTAATTGTCTCATGGCACCGTTTATAGATACGAGGTGGCGGCAAACCCGCTCATACACTTAATGTATAGCAAGTGTGCAACACGGACAAGACTTGTAGAGAGTTGCATTTTGTTAAATGCTTCCACAATAGATAAAGCATATATAGTTAGAGAGACAGATATATATGCTTGGAGAGCAGTTTTTTTTTTATTTTCTTTACATCGATGCATACATAACATCGAGGTCTATGGTGTTTCTTATCTGTCACAGCAATTTATTGCTTTGGTTCGCTGTGGAATTACTATTAACCAATGAAATATCCTGCCATGTAGCTTTCGAGTGCTCCGGACAATCCAAAGTGAACCAGGAAAAAAAAAAGGCTTTGGCCCAATCAGTGATCCAAAGGAATCCTAGGATTCTGACAAGTGATATTCAAGCACAGTTGAAACAAATAATTTTCAATGACTAAAATATAGATCTCTTGAAGGGCTACAATTGTCATATAAACTTTGTCTCCATCCGACTTCTATGAAAATCCTATATTTACTAATCGGAGCCTCTTTTTTATGCCGTTATGTTAATCGGAGAAAAATTTTAGAAATTCTTAGAAAAAAGCAAAACATACAGGTGTTAATTTAGATGCTTAACAACCTGTAACCATTGGATCTGCACACTGCAAAACATACATCCTTTCTATTATAACACGAATTCCTATTGGAGGAGGAAAGGAAATCCTAGGAGGATCTATCTGTCGGTGTTTAGTAACCGCCCGACGAGTAAATTTGTACTACGCGCACGACTTGGTGGTGAATTTAGGATTGAGACGGTGGATTATACTGGTTCAGGCACGAACGCCCTACGTCCAGTTCGTAGTGTTCTTGAATTGCTCGTAGTAGGGGTTACAAGCCGTGGCGAGAGAGGAAGTGTTCCCAAGTCTGTGTGTGAGAGAGTGCGAGGGCTCTAAACCGAGTTAAGTGTTCAGAATGAGCCATTGTCCCCTTTCCCCGTTGTCCATTAGTCCCTTTTATTTCTAAAGGAGGGGGACGGCTCACATTGAGGGGAAAAGGGAACAAAAAAACGTGTTACGGATGGAGGAAAGAAGAAGAAAAAGAAAAGAGGAGGAAGGAGTCTTGACTCGGTCCGTTGCCTTCTTCCCCACTCCCTGGTCGGCCGAGGCGATGTGACAGGTGGTGATGCGCCGTGTGTTCGTACGCTGTTCGCGTCCTGTTGAGAACTGGTTCATTTATAATTCTTACATGATTATTATATTCTTCTTTACGTGTTCACTGATGAGACGCCATCTTATATTTACTAATTGGTGGCTCCTTTTGAGGCCTCCACGTTAATCAGAAAAAAATCTTAGAAATTCTCACAAAAAAGCAAAACATCTGACCATCAAATTAAATGTTTGATAAATAATAGCCATCGGATCTAACATGATTTAAATTACCCACCTATACCATTATGAAAAAAATAGACGAAAGTACCTTCTTATCAAACCAGGCCATTATGCAAAAAGAAGTATATATCCTAATGAAATCTGCGGTGCGGCCGAGCAACTAGGGTTTATTTTCCACGGCGACCTCGCCACCTATGCCATTATGAAAAAAATAGATGAAAGTACCCTTCTTATCAAACCAGGCCATTATGCAAAAAGAAGTATATATCCTAATGAAATATGCGGTGCGGCCGAGCAACTAGGGTTTATTTTCCACGGCGACCTCGCACGTCAGAAAAAACCAAACGAGCAAGCCGCAGGTGGAGACATGATCTGATCAACTCGGTAGCAGTTCTAAAAATCTGTTCTTAGCAACGTGAATTGTGCAAGGTGATCTCCCGATACGGCATGCATGCTGCCAACGTCTGTCGGCGTTTAGCAACCGGCCGACGAGTAGATTTGTGCGCGGTTCGACGGCGATCAGAAGGATTGTGTTTGACACGGTGGGTTATACTGGTTCGGGCAAGGAAAGCCCTACGTCCAGTTTGGGTTGTCGCTCGTGTTGCTCGTAGTAGGGGTTACAAGCTGTGGCGAGAGAGGGATTCGCTCCCAAGTCTCTGTCTTTGCGTGTGTGTTTTTGTGTGTCCGTCTGTGAGAAATGAGCTTTCTGTAAGCCAAAAGAACTCTCTCCCCCTCCTGGGCCCAATCTTCCCTTTTATACGTCAAGGGAGAACGGTACAGATGGAGATGGAGGAAAGGAGAAAAAGAAAAGAAAAGAAGGTAGGGATAAGCGAGCAGGCGATGGAGTCGGAGTAGGGCCGTCCTCGCTGGTTCCGGTGCCTTCCGCCGCAATCTCCGCTCCAGGTGGTGTGATGAGGTCATCTGTGTCTTGTCTGGGCGCTGTGGAGCGCCCATTCCCTGATCCGCACTGTTGATCACTGCTGGTGTGCTGTAGATACCTGTGGTGTTGGGTGACGGTCACTTCGAGCACTGTTCCTACTGTGCGGCGTACTTTGATGCATGCATTCGCCGTTCCACGCCTGATCCGGATGCGACGCCCCCACGCGGCCGTACGTCAGGCATAGTGTACTTCCGCACCGCCCAGGAGTGGATATGGAGTGTCTTCTTATCCGAATCTGGCTGGCCGTACGCTCGGGTTTGACCAACACTTCCATGTAGCTCCCGAGCTTGTTTCCCGGCCGCAGGGGTCGGGTTCGCCTCGGGTCGTGTCCCTCCGCCGATCCCGACCACCGCCGGGGTACATGGACGGCGGACGGCGGCCGGCCGGAGTTCGGTCGGAGGTGTCGCTCGACTCGGCGGCGCCCGACTCCTGCCGCGGGGAGTCGGGTTTATTGCCACGTCCAAGCCGGGCTCCTCTACGCTGGACCAATCGCGGTCCAGGGCGGGGGGCTGCGCCCACGCTGCCACGTGTGCCCGGTCTTTTAGCAGGCCGTGAGGAGCAGAGACTCGGTGGGCCAATGACCGTCGTCGCGCCTTCCGCCCAACCGGGCCGTCCCACGGGCCCCGCTTTCCATCACTCAGACATACACAAGGCCTTTGGGTCTCGAACAGCTCCCATACTTCGTTATTTTGTATGTATACCGTATAGGGTACCTAGTAAATAGGTATCCGACAGTAGCCCCCGAGTCCTGGCGAGAGCGCCGCGCTGTCGTCGGGACTGGTTAGGCTTCCAGACGTTGTCATTCAGTTCGCCGGTGGGTGCGCGCGAGCGCACCCGCCGGGTGTAGCCCCCGAGGCTGGGAGCTAGTAGGAGACTAGCTTCCAGGCTTTTCTCAGGCTTTCTCTGCGCAACGATGCAGCGTGCTGTGTCGTTTACCCGTAGCCACGATGTCCGAGCCCCCGGGCCCCCTCTTGTGCCCGAGGGGGGAGCGCGCTTATCCTGCGGGCAAAACGGTGCCCGATGGACTTCTCCCTGCCCTCGCTCAGAGGGCGCGGCCGCCGAAGCCTGCAGCCCACGGGCCGACTGTGGCGGGATTCCATCCCTTCTTCGCTTGTCGCGGTGTGTGGGGGATGGTCCACGTGGCGTCGATGCAACTGGGTAGTGCTCTTCGGCTTCCGCAGCCGCCCCCTTATGCACCCGGTCCATGCTAGGCCGCGCGGTGCGCCTATAAATAGGTCCGCATCCTTGGCCTGGTTTCTTCAAACTCACCATGTCTAAGTACCAGAAATCTCGTTCGCGCAAAGGAGGCTTAAAGGGAGGAGGAGGAGGAGAGGGCGTTGTTCCCTCCACCCTGGCTTCGCGCCCTTTGCCTCCTCCGCTACCAAGCCCCTGCCAAGATTTGGTGCTGGTGGTTGAAGCGGTTCCGCTCGCGGTGGTGCCTCCAGATCCGGTAGCCGGGAGCCCGGCGCCCGAGTCGGAGAAGCCCGAGGTCATCATTCTCTCCTCTGATGAGGGTGGAGACGATGACCCGAGCCAAACGACCCAGGCCGGCCGTCGTCGTTCGGCCGGTGCTCGTCGGCGTCACCGCAGGTTTTCGTCCTGCTTTGGCGTGGCCCACCGGACTCGGAGTCATTCCCGCGAGGATTAAACGGGCTCTCGTCAGCCCTCGGCGTCCCAGGAGTCGCTCCTGCGAGGATTACGTGGCCTAGGATTGAGCGCCGCCACCCTCGAGGGAGAGTCCTCGGCGCCGTCATGCTGGTTCCACCCACTCATAGGAGTTTTTGCTGCGGGTGGAGCCAGCGCGGGCCCTTAGGCCTCTTTACGCGGCCACTTGCGGCCAATCCATGGATTCATGGGACTAATGTAATTTCTTTTCTAATTAACGATCTTTCGATCGACTTTGTACAAAGAAAACCATGGAATAAAGAGGCTTATTTTGCGAGACCCGTTTTAGTTTGTGTTGCGACCACGCTGTTGGTCTCTTGTGCGAATGCATGCCTTCGAGCCCCCGATCGTTTCGGGGGTCCGGCCGAAGACGGTTTCGACTTTGTTCGTTTGTCCTTCCGCATCCTGTCGGGAGGATGGAGGATCGGGGCCGTCCGCACCATTCCTCGATGGTTCGATGGGCGGTGCCATTTGAGTTGCAAACGGGCTTGTTCGAGTGGCACCCCGGTTTGCCCTTAGCGGGGACCCGGTTGAGACCAGCGGGGGTCAGTGCCATATGATCCGGGAGATTGTCCCATTTAGTTTCCGAGTCCGTTCGACCGGTCTCGGCGGCTCGTTGCCAGCTCTCGATGAGCAAACCATGGGCTTATTTCGTCCACGGACTCGGACGTATTCGACAGGGGCCCATACGCTTCGCGCATACGGGTACTGGCCGCTGGTGCCCCCCTTTGATTACCCCTTACTCTTGTTTGGCCCAGAGCGGCCGTCGAACCCAACGCTGGGCCGGCCTACGAACTCTTGGGCCGGGAATGGGCCGTCGGAGCGTTTACAGCTCCTAGCCGCTTTACCTGGGGGCCCAAACAGGCTTCCCTACCAGTTGGGCCCATGAGGCGTCGGACGCGAGGCGTCGCGTCGCTTCGCCGGCGCGGATCTAGAGGCGCGACGCTTGGATGAAAACGCAGCGGAGAGGCGTGCGTTATCTCCACCTGCACACGTTAGGGCGGAGGAAAACGAAGGGACGCGAGATTTAGGGTGGGAAACGGCGCAGCACCGGTTCGGCGCATATAAATAGGTCATACCTATCCGGGGAGTCTTCTCGCACATCCCATCGCCCATTACTGTTGGCCTTTCTTCTCCCCTTACAATCGCCTTCGATTCTCCTCGCTCCGCGCTGCTCTTCGCCCCAGTCGCCACCATTCGCCGTCCGCGCCGCAACCGCCGCCGGTCGACTCGATCCCGGCGTCGCCCGCGCTCGCCCATCCCGTTGAATCTGATGGAGGCGGGAGACGAGTGGCCGGCGTCGATGGTGACGCCGGAACTGCTGCGCGGGCTGGTCGCGAAGGGTCTCCTTCGCCCGCTCTCCGACGCGGTGGAGTGGATGGTGCCGTCGGAGCGGTCGCCTTCTCCGCCGGACGACTACATCGTCTCGTTCTTCCACTTCCACTCCCGCGGATTTGGGGTGCCGGCGCACCCCTTCTTCCGCGGGCTTCTGGGCTACTACGGGATCGAGGTTCAGCACCTCAATCCCAACTCGATCGGCCACATCGCCGGCTTCATCACGCTGTGCGAGGCCTACCTCGGTATTCCCCCCAACTTCGATCTGTGGAGGTACTTCTTCCGGGCGTCGCTTCAGCCCGTCCGCGGGCGAGTCCCGCTCATGGGCTCCGCGAGCCTGCGTCTCCGCGTGGAGCGGGCGTCGGCCTACATCACGTGGGTGCACACTTCCTCCAACTCCGGGTGGCACGACCGATGGTTCTACTTGAAGAACGAGCGCACCGGCCCGCTGCCCAAGTTCACCAACGCCCGGTTGTCCGGGCCCCCCGATTGCTGGCACTGGGGTCTCGGAGCGAGGGAGATTGCAGCGATCCAACCCCTCCTCGACGCCGTGGCGGTGCTGCGTGACCGGGGGGTGTCGATGGTCGGCATCACCGGCCACTTCCACAGCATCCGCGTGTTGCCGCTGATGCGCCGCGCGCTCCCCATGTGGGAGATGACACCGGGCGCCGACCTCCGAGGGACGGCGATGGTGATTGACGAGCCGCTGAGCCACCGCGAGATCGGAGCGCGGCTGTCGGAGGCCGCCGGCAAGTCCGCCCTGCACTTCATCGACAACGAGTTCGAGTGGCCCGTCGCGGGCCACCCCGCCGCACTGCCGCACGCCGACGCGATCCGCTTTGTGAGTTTCTTCCCCACGCTTTCTTGATTGATTGGTATTGTTTGTTTCAGATGAATGACGGCGGCATCTTCACTTCCCCCTTTGTTGCAGCCAGGACTGGCCGTTCGGCGCTCGACGGCGCCCGTTCCCGAGGATGCGGGCCGTCGGGCGGCGAACCGCGCCCATGGCGAGAGGATGAAGCGACGAAATGATCGTCGCAAGGCCCGGAAGGACGCCTACGAGGCGCGGAGGAGAGACCGGGCGCGTCGTCGCCGGGGCGGCGAGGTGGTCGACACCGAGTCTGAGTTCGACACGGACTCGGCGCTCGACCACAGCAGCGAAGAGGCCGGCGACGGCGGTCACCGCGACGACTCGTGGATCGACGACGTCATCCCTGACGACGACGACGCGCAGTCGATTCCGACTGGCGGTGTCGCCGGCGAGGGCCAGGGGCCCTCGTCGAGCGGTCCCGGTGAGGTGGTCACGGTTGCCGCGACGTCGGCGGCGGCGGCAGGGAGCCTCGATGTCCTTGTAGCCGTCGCCGCTCCAGCCGGGACTTCCTCCCCTGTCGGGACGGCTTCCGCGTCGCCGGCCGCCCCTGAGACCGGCGCGGGGACGACCGAATCCGGGATCGCGCGGGAGACGGTCCCGCCCGAGGTGCCCGGCGTGCCTCATCCGACCCCCGCCGTGGGGGCGCGGGGTAGCGAGGAGCCCACCCCTGACACGGCAGCTCGTGCAGCCGCCAGACAAGACTCGCAGCGCCCGTTGGTCATGCCTGCGCGGAAGCGCAAGCGGTCCGAGATGTGAGTTTGCTTTATCGTGTCTTTTTGCAATCGCTTGATTTGTTTTTGTTCGCCATTCTTCTGAACCGCGACGCGCTTCCTTGCAGCCCCGCCCCGAGATGGGACGGGACCCAGTTGGCCCCTCACAAGGCGCTGCGTCTCGCCGCCGAGCAGAGCCAGAGCCAGGCGGTTTCCGCTCCGCGGCAGGATGACACCGCGCGGAGGCAGCCGGAAGTCATTGCGGCGCCGGAGGAGACGGTGCGGGAGCGCGGCACGTCGGGGGTCGACGGCGCGGCGACGCTACAAGGTTCCGCACCCGTCGCGAGCACAGCCCCCAACTCCGAGGGTCGGGCTGGCGAGCCACGGCCTGGTACCGCCCCACCGCGTGCACAAGGTGTCGCTGGCGCAGGGGGTCGGACCGCCGAGGTCCGTCCGACGTCGAGCCCGTCATCGTCGAGGGCCGGCGACGCCGGTAACGTTGCGGGGGATCGTCAGGGAGCCGCCTCGCAGGCGAGGACTGCGACCGGCGATCCGCGCTGGGACGCGGCCGCCGCCGATGTGCCGCTGATCCAACGTCTGGCGCGGTCCGGCTGGGGGCCGGATGTACTGGTGGACACGCCGGAGGGTCCGGTTCCCGTGACCGACACGGCGGAGTCGAAGGCCTGGGCGTACATGGCCCAGGAGCTCTCCCACACCTTCAGCAGGTTGGAGACAATCAAAGCGTCGGTCACGACGGAGGTCGACGCCGCGAAGGAGCTGATGATGAACGCGCGGGTTCCTATCGACGTGAGTGGGAGAACTCTCCGCCCTCTGTCTTTTTTTGTTTTGGGAGTTCATTGTGCTCGCCTTGTTTGCCTTATGGTTCTTCTTGCTTTCCGCAGACCCTGCTTGCACACAGCAAGCTCAAGTCGAACCTCATCCGGCACCAGCTGAAGGAGTACGTCGCGCGGGGCGAAGAGCTGGCGCGCGCCCTGCGAGTCTCCGACTCCATCCGCCGTCAAGCCGAGACAGCCGAGGCCGCGACAAAGGCGGCGGAAGATGCTAAGCAGAGAGCCGCGGACGCAGAGTCAGTGCTGGGCGACATGGTCGACCGTGCTGAGGCCGCGGAGAAATCATTAAAGGCCCGGGAGCAAGAGCTGCAGCAGGAGCGCGAGCTCCGTGCCGCCGCCGACAAGGCCCTGCTGGCCATGATCCAGCGTGCCGAGGCCGCCGAGAGCAGGGCGACGGCGGCCGAGACGGCACTGAGCAATGAGAGGGAGCTCAAGGTCGCCACCCAGTCATCGTTGACCAACATGACCATTGAGCTCCAAAAGACGCAGAAGGAGCTGAAGGGTAAGTCAGTCTACCTGTCTTCTGATCGTCTCGGCGCAGCAGCGTCTTGTTTCGATTGCTTGACCGGTTCTGTTGCTTTGGCCAGATACCCAGGAGCTCCAAGTGCAGTCGCAGACGGCGCTGGCGGACCTCAACTTGCTGCGGCAGGCCATGGAGAACGCTTGCAATGAAATCGGCGTGCCGCGTCCGCCAGACGCCACATCTGTGATCCCGCAGGTGGCTGGGCTCCCCGCCTACTTCCGCATTCAGGAGGAGGAGTGCCTTCGGACCGGGGTCGAGCTCGCCTTCGCCGTGTCGAAGAGTCACTACGGAGATCACTACAAGATCGACGTGCTGGCGAGAGGCTACGAGCCTTCCTGCAGCGAGGCCGACTTGGAGCGGATCGAGGAAGAAGTGGTTCCCTTTGCGCGCCACCTTGCCGATGACAACCTGGACATGATCCCCTCGCGCCGTGGCGGGGGTGAAAATCAGTAGGTTAGGTGGTGACAGTCGAGGTCGGGCCCGTGTGGGCCTTATTTTGTAAACAACTATGTGGGCATGCGCGCCCGTGTGTTTATATGAATTTTCGTTTCGCTTTTCGCAAGTTTTTCGTTCGTTTTACTCTTTTCGTGTAGCGATTCGCCTCGAACGCTCGTGATCTCAGAAGGTTAACTCAATTCCGACCAGCCGCTTGGGCCGACCCTATCCGCTGGGGCGTCGGGTGCCCTTGACCGAACTGGCCGAGCCTTGAGCCAACATCCGGGGCTCACGATTTTCGCTGCAATTCGTCGCACTTCGAGTTTTAGGACGTCGGTTTTGCGTTCGCGGAGGCCCGCTCTTAGTCGAATTGCGTTGTTTCTCTTAAGAGCATCACTCCTAGCGCATACATAATCAACGCGGCACAAAGCCACACCCGCCGGGTGGAGCCTCCGAGGGGAGCGCACCCAGGTGGCTGCCCATGAGGTGTGTAAAGAAAACACCGGGATCGTTTGATGTTAATGCATTGGCAGAAAGACAACAAACGAATTTACAAAGTTAGGGATAGAAGCGACGTAGCTGCTCAATATTCCAAGCGTTGGCGACGAGTTGGCCTTCCGAGTCCATGAGCTTGTACATTCCGGGACGCAGCACCTCGGCGATGACGAACGGTCCCTCCCATGGTGGTGACAGCTTGTGTCGATCCTTGCTGCTTTGCACCAGTCGGAGAACCGGGTCTCCTTCATTGAACGCGCGGCCGCGAACTCGTCGTCCGTGGTAGCGGCGCAGGGCTTGCTGGTACTTGGCGGATCTCATCAAAGCGACTTCTCGGTCCTCATCAATTTGGTCGAGGGCGTCCTCGAGAAAACTCCTGTTGGTCTCCTCGTTGAAAGCACGAACCCGAGGAGCGCCGTACTCGATGTCAGTTGGGAGCACCGCCTCCGCTCCGTAGAGCATGAAGAACGGCGTACACCCAGTCGCCCGACTGGGTGTGGTGCGCAAGCTCCATAACACTGCAGGTAACTCCCGCACCCACCGGCCAGCGTGGACTTTCAATTTGTTGAAAATCCTCGGTTTGAGCCCTTGTAGGATCATTCCGTTTGCTCTCTCGACCTGGCCGTTGGCCTGTGGGTGCGCGACTGATGCCTAGTCGACCCGGATGTTGTAGTCGTCGCAGAATTCGAGGAACTCGTTGCCGGTGAACTGAGTCCCATTGTCGGTGATGATGGAGTTCGGTACCCCAAAGCGATGAATGATGTCGGTGAAGAATCGAACGGCTTCTGCTGACCGGATCTTCACAAGGGGTCGTGCCTCGATCCACTTGGAGAATTTGTCGACGGCCACCAGCAAATGCGTGTAGCCCCCGGGCGCCTTCTTCAGGGGCCCGACCAAATCCAATCCCCACACGGCGAAGGGCCAAGTGATGGGTATGGTTTGAAGGGCTTGCGCCGGCATGTGGGTCCTTCGAGCGTAGTATTGACACCCTTCGCAAGTGCGTACTACCTCGGTGGCGTCGGACACGGCCGTGGGCCAGTAGAAACCATGCCGGAACGCTTTTCCGACCAGACTCCCTGGGGCCGCGTGGTGACCGCACTCGCCGGCATGGATGTCGGACAGTAGCTCTTTTCCCCATTCGATGGGGATGCAGCGTTGAAGCACTCCCGAGTGGCTCTTTTTGTAGAGCTCGCCGCCGACTACGACGAATGACTTGGCCCGACGCGCGAGTCGTCTTGCCTCTGTCTGGTCGGCGGGGAGCTGTTCTCGGAGTAGGCAGTCGAGGAATGGAGTCCTCCAGTCGGACACCGGGTCGGGCGCACCCCCCGAGGGCCCGACTGCCTCGTCGGCAGTCGGACTCGAGCCCCCGACCGCTTCGTCAGCAGTCGGGATGGCGAGAACGGCTCGACCCGAGTCATCTCCGAGAGGAGAGCGTGTACCTTCCATCGCCGAGAAATCGGCGCCGTCTGGTTGGGTTGTTGAAGCGTCCGTCATGGATGTGGCAGGCGCCTCACGCACCGACGGCTTTTGCTGGTCGTGGGAGAAGACGCCGACAGGGACGGGGTCCCGGTTGGAGGCCATCTTCGCGAGGCCGTCCGCCTCCTCGTTGTAGCGGCGAAGTACATGACTGACCTGGAATCCCTCGAACTTCTCTTGAAGTCGGCGCACCTCGGCGCAGTACGCCGCCATCTTCAGGTTCGAGCAATTCGACTCGCTCGTCACCTGATCGGCGATAAGCTGGGAGTCGCCGAAGACCTCCAGCCTTTTGACGCCGAGCTCGATCGCCGCCTTTATCCCGTTGACGAGTGCCTCGTATTCCGCCACGTTATGGGACGCAGGAAAGTTGAGTCGGACTGCGTAGCGCAGTCGGGACCCGAGTGGCGAGACGAGAACGAAGCCGCTCCCGGCGCCTCTTTTTGTCAGCGAGCCGTCGAAAAACATGTTCCAACACTCTTGCTCGACGGGCGCAGGTGGCAGCTGGATCTCGGTCCACTCGGCAGCGAAGTCCGCAAGCACCTGTGACTTGATCGCGGTGCGTGGGGCGAACTCGAGCTCCTGTCCCATGAGCTCGAGGGCCCACTTTGCGGCCTTGTTCGTGGCCTCTTTGCTCCTTGTTGGTATTTCTGACACCAAACAGAAAACACCACCTTAGGCTGGTTAGGCCTAGAGTGAATATTCCCGGTTCGGCGCCAGAAATACCTGGGGTTAAGTTACTTGCTTAGGATACATAATAATCCACAACTAGCAACGAGTGCCAGAAATGTATTATTAGTATTTAATCATAAAAGATAATCCGCAAGCGCACGGATAACCCGTTGTAGCATTTCACCCGAGAGTATTCCAGGGTATCGTTATTTATATTTTCCCAAAGGAAGACGTGGTTGACAAGTGTGTACTTATACTCATGGTGTTACAAATGATAGATCATAACCAATATCCAAATACAGGGGTAAGGCAATGTATGGATAGAGGATAGTGCGACACACACAGCAGGCATTTCCACTCTCTGATAAAAGGCGAGAGGCGGCTCTAGGCTAGACTAAGGTTAAGTAAGAAGAACTGCTACTCCTAATGTACATCGTCAAGTAGCGTGCGTAGCATCTACCTATAGCCTAAGCTGCACACAAGCCAAGACTAAGCTGTTCTACTGCCGAGCCAACATCGGGAGATCTAGCGATCAGAGTCTGCCCCAATCTCCGGACATTTCATATATACTCCTACGCCATACCCGAACGTGGAGGATTACAAGGGACGGACAGGGCTGTCACCACCTGCCGCCTACCTCTACAAACCGTGGGGCACGAACACGCATCCAAGGGTGGAAAGGAAGCCCTAGCACCATGCTAGCGTAACTAACCACAACTCTAGATCCCTCGAGGCACCTCGCAAGGCGATAAATCTAGAGCACTCTTGCAAGACAATGGACCCGATGACTAAGCAAAAGGAACAACTAGGTCTAGCAAGCGATTACTTAGACAAAGGATCAAAGCTAGCACTACGTTAAGCATAGGCGTTCGTCGCTCAAGAACGAGCGACGAACGATGAACGATGAAGAACGATCATCGTTAACCGATGATCGAGTATGAACGAACGACGAACGAACGATGAACGATCATGAACGAACATCGATGAACGATGAACGAACGATGAACGAACATGAACGAACGAAGAACGTTCATCCAGGATCAAGGATGAACGATGAACTAGCATAAGCACATAACTACTACAAGAACGATGATATTCCATTGATAAAGAAATAAGTCTTACAAAGAGAGTAAAAGGATACAAGGGAATATACCCCAAACTCTCCAAGGGACTTGGGAGCCAAAAGGGCAGCCCAACTACTCAGCCTAAGCCTAACTAGAGAGCCCCTAGCTCTGGATGTGTGGAGGAGGGAATGAGCCTCTTGTGTTGTGTGTCTTCCAAGGGGAGGGGGTACCCCTTTATTTATAGCCCTCAAAGGCGGTGGAATTGAGGCGGTTCCGTAGGTCGGTGGCATTGATTGCAGGTGGAACCGACTTCCTGAAGTCGGTTGCAAACCGCCTTAGAAAGATGGACCCAGGGGGCCTCCCTGTCAGGTCGGCCGACCTAGGGTTGGGGGTCGGCCGACCTAGCCCTGGCCCCCCCTGGGCTGGGCTTTGGCAGGTTGGCTCCCCTCGGCCTTTTAGCCTCTTTTCCAGGTGCGTGGCCTCAGTTGATATTCTGAGTGGTTCTGGGCCTTTAATCCTTGAATTATATTCCCGCGGCGAGCGTCGTTTGATGGACGTGTTGGAATCGTCGCCTTGGGCCTTGTTTACACCTGGAAATCCCTGTTTTCCACCTGCACATCCAAATCTAGAGGTACACGTGGAAATAGGTTATTTGATAACAAAATGCAAGTAACAAGTGTTAGTTCTTCCTTATTTATAGAGCTAATTGACGGTCAAAAACTGGGTCTAAGGACCGTCAACAACTCCCCCAAGCTGTCCTCCTTGCTCGTCCCGAGCAAGAAGTAGGACTTAGGATGTTGATCAGGAGTTGCTACAATGTTTCATATCTCATAGGTACCATGCACACAACAAAATACTCTCCTTTGAGTTGAAAAAGTTGGCATGGTAACTCACCCTTTACCTTACTCCTTATGGGGCGTATGGCTTTTTCCTTGTCTTGGGCGGTTGAGAGATAGAACGGTTATAACAGAGCACCAATCACTTGTCCATTGTTTGACTTTTATTTTCCGGAGGTTTTCAAAAGTTTTGAAATAAAAGCAAAGTTCCTCAAATGATGCTCTCAAATCGCTCAATAAGTGTATATTCCTCACCAAGGCATTATTGTGTTGCCTCTTTGTCATCCTACTTCTAAGGCTTGTATGTGGAGCTCAAGGTAGGGATGATATGAGGCATACTTGCATCACACATATTGCTGAACCAAAAGAGTGGATCCATGGAGAATGCAAGTCATACAACCTTGATCAAGATGTGCATGTGTGTGTAAGGTGGTGGTGAGGTGGAAGAACTATACTCCTTTTTATTTGTTTCCTCTCTCTCTTTTTGAATTTTTGAGGAGAACATGGCTATCTTGCTTTCTTTCTTTTTCTCAACATTTTTCTTTCTTTATTCCCCATTTTTCTTCATCGTGCTCTACTTTTGTATGAGCAGGGGATTATTCTTTTTCTTTCTTTTGCATAGCCATGTCTCCAATGATACATTTTGAGAGAGAGGTAACAATGAATTTTTGGAGTATTTATTTTGGTGGAAAGTGTGGTGGTATTGCTTAACTTCCAGTGTAGAAGTTTAGCATGCGAGGTGGAGTGTACGTGATCTTGATCAATGAGAGTATGACAAGCTTCTCACTAGGGTCACACAATTTTGATAAAGCTCAATGCAATGACAAGCAGCATATGTGTAAGGGTTTGCAATGTAAGAACAACATATGGCTTTGGTAGGAATTTTTGATCATTGAGGAACTTTATCATTTTTTTGTATTTTGTAAAATAAAACTCCGGAAGTCAAGTCCTACTTTGAACAAGATCATGGCAGCCCTATTTGTACCATATCATATCTCACAACAACTTAGACTTAGATCAAGCACCATGCAGCCCACAAGTTTCAAGTTCTAGGTAAGCATAAGCCAAAAGTCTCAAAACTTGGGAGAGCACTAAGTTGTGACTAGGTACAAACAAGAGATAAAACAGAGCAACTGTTCATCATCTCAACATAAGGAAGGCTAAGCACTCATACTCGCATATGAAGAGAAACTACGAAAAACTAGAAACCACACTAAAGACTATTTTTGTTCTTTTTAGTTTTGTCATTTTTATTTTATTTCAGATTTATCATTTTTTTGGTATTTTTCATGAGAGGTGCAAGAACAAGCAAACAAAAGAAACAAAAGGATACAAGTTGCGATACATGATACCTTAGCGGGGGGTATGGCATCCCCCCCAAGCTTGTTCTTGCTCATGGGTGATGTCGAGGATCGAACCCGGTGTGGCGAAAGTAAGCCAACATATCGGCTTGGCCCTGCTGCGTCATGTTGGTGAGGTTGGTGAGCTGGGCATTTGTGTTTTCTTGCCACTGATGGGTCTGCAGGACGTGTTGGTTGAGAGTGTACTCAACGTCCTCTCCTCGAGTCTCGATGCGTCCCATTTGCTCGGTGAGCGCATTCATTTGCTGCTCAAGATATGGATCACGAGCTGCAGACGAACGCCGCCCACCGGCCCGTGGTGAGTAGGACGTCGAATCGGAGGAGATTTCCTCCCATTGCGCGCGGGAAGGGTGCGTCCATTGGGCTTGGCCCGCACCCTGCTGCGACGAGCCGCCGACCTCGAACGGTGGTGGAGTGGTGTACCCACCGGGACCATACCCGGCGTGACCGTAGCTTGGCCCATGTGCATAGGCCATGGGCTGCGGTGCGGGTATCCCGGTGTCGGCGGTCGGCTCCGGCCTGCGCGTCCTCCTGCGAGAAGAGGTACTCCTGCGTGCAGCCTCCTCTTTTTCTAGAGGTGTGGTTAGATTTTTACAGCCATACAAACGAAGTTCCCGGTTAGGTAACGGGAATTCATTTGTATAACCGACATAATAAAATATGAGAGAATTATTTGGACCATGCTTAAGTGTATGACCTTGAATAAGATAATCCTCGGTGATAAGAGAGCGGGGTGTATCAATATAAGCAACATTAGCATCATGCAAAGCACCAACACCCGCAGCAATACGTGTAATCAACGAGGTGCACTCAATTGGTCCAGTCATTCTAAAATTTTCTAACCACTGAGAAATCATGGACATGACAGGAGCAATCTTTATTTTCTCAACCATAGCATAAAGAATTTTCAGATCATCCTCGCGCACAATCCTAATATCACTTCTAGGAAACAAGGTAATGCCAAGCCACATGTGCAACAAGCGCAAGGTAGGATGATGAATGTGATTAGTTCGGGGTTTCTCACAAGTAGGAGATGCAGAAATTCTTTGCCAAAAAGCTAACTTTGAGTAACCCGGAATCGAACTATCAACATCAATGGTGCAGCGAGAATTAAAGCCGAGGCATTGACTAAGGATTTTCCATGTCAAATGATATTCCTCCCGGAAAAACCGAAAGGTAATACCGTCATCTACCACGCGTAGGGTGCATAAAAACTGTAGTGTAAGTAAGCGGGAACCCTGCTCATCTACACTTGCAAACTTATCCCACCCTATTGCTTTAAATACTCGAGAAAATTCAGCATCCATACCAATCTTTTGCAGCAGTTCCGGATCAAATGCTCGCGTAGGAGCAAATGTTCGGAGTCGGAGAGCTTCGTAGGCGCTCATCTCTTCGTCGCCCACCAAGTCGAGGTCGGTGTCGACGAGAAGACGATGCTCGGTGTTGGCTTGTTCCTCCGTTGCGGCTTCATGTTGAGGGCTTGACACTTGCTCGGTGGCGGTGCGGGCGCGAGTGCGAGGTCGAGATGAACCCGAGCCTGTGCTCCCGGACCGGAGCAGCGAGGCGAAAGCTTTGCCGGCGCGCTTCATGCTGCAGCGAGGTCGAGCAAGAACGCAAGAACGAAAACTCCGAACGGGTTATGAGAGTGAAAACCAATCGATGAAACCGTCGGTGTTCTTGCAAGCGAGAAAACGCAACTCGGAAAACCAAACCAAAACAAAACTGCAAAGCAAACCAAAGGAGAAATATTTTTGCAGAATTTTGAGGCAAGAACTCAATGAGCACAATGGAAAACTTGAGAGCAATGGAGTGAAGTGAGTTGAGGAGTGGAAATGAGAGTGTGAGAGGGAGAGAGCTTGTGGCCGGCCACCTCCTCATATACATGAGCCATAACGGCCATTTTAGAAAAGAGGACAGGACAGGTGACCGTTGGGGCAAAGGGGAGCGCGCCCAACGGCACCCCTGGGTCGGCCGACCTGCCAAGTGGGGTCAGCCGACCCCCTGTGGGGTCCACTTGCTTGCCTCTTTGGCCCACAGCCCCCAACGGCCAAATGGAGATTGACCATGGTTGCTATGTCCAGAAACTCCTCAAAAATATTTGCTCAAAAAGATTTTCAAATAAAAGGTTGCCTCGAATTCAAATTTTTTGAAAAAAAATCAAAAATCGACATGTTGATGAAAAATTTCAACATGCAAAAATATTTTTGGCTTTTCCATGATGATACAAGGGTGGTCCAAAAATTTCATCCAAAGATGAGTCATTTTGAACGCAAAAGTATTTTTGAAAATTTTGATTTTTAAATGCATGGCGAGGGAAAAATTCAAATATGCTGGCGGAAAAATCCAAATAAATTTTTGGTGGAGGAAATAAATATGCAAAGTGGTTTGGAAAGAAATCCAAATGCAAATGTGGTGGAAAAGTTCAAAAAGAAAAGAGAATCAAACCGAATGATAATGCCGGTTTTCCTGGCGGCCAGGGCCGTGTCGTTTAAAGTCCGACGGGCTAAGACTTCTCCAACGGGTTTAGCTTGGTGGCGCGGACCCAGTCCTTGGAGATGAGGACGTAGAGGGCTGCGCCTTGACTTGCCACACTTGTTTCATCTTTGGTGGTGTAGGTGGCTTCTCGGACTTTGGGACGGGTTTCTTGGCCCATAATCCCGGCCTCGTGGTCGCAGGTTTCTTTGGTTGAAACAGCGATGGATTTTCAATCTTTGCCAAGCTCTTCCACAGAGCAATGAGGCTGTCCGTTTTCCTGGCTGTCACTTCAACTTCTTGAATGTTGGAGGTGTTTGGCCCATACTTGACCTTGATCATCGAGCATTGTTCTTTCCGAGGTTGAAACTCGAACTTCTCCTCCTTCCCATTGATGTAGAGGCGGATTTCTCCAACTCCAACATCAATTTGGGCCTTTGTGGTGCTAAGGAAGGGACGTCCCAAGATGAGGGGCGTTTCCTTATCAATATCCATGTCAAGCACCACAAAGTCGACGGGGATGAAGCTACCCCGGATTTTCACCGGAATATCTTCGGCGATGCCCGCCGGGTAGCGGATGGATGAATCTGCTAGTTGCAGCCGCATGGGAGTAGGAGTTAAGTCAGTGTGGCTCAATTGATCGAAGACCTCCTTGGGCATCACGCTAACACTTGCCCCAAGGTCGCATAGAGCGTTGTTGAAGTGGTGTGTCCCAATAGAGCATGATATGGTGGGACATCCAGGATCTTTCTTCTTTTCAGGAAGTTTGTTGAGTATAGCAGCGCTACACTCCTCAGTGAGCTTGATCGTTTCTGTGGTGGGCAAGGGTCGCTTGTTGTTGAGGATGTCCTTGAGATAACGTGCATAGGTGGGCACTTGTATCATATCCATCAAGGGCACGTTGACATGAATCTTCTGAATTGTCTCAACAAATCGGGCGAATTGCTCATCCACATTTCTCTTCTTGGTGCGGTGCGGGAATGGCATGATGTTTGTATCTTGGAAGTCCAATGGTGCTTGCCTCCCGTCATCTTCCTTAGGCTCACTTTCTTCTTTTTCTTGATCTTTAGATGGTCCTTCTTTTCTTCTTGTTCGTTCCTGTTCTTCCCTGCATGGTTAGGATATGGCGGGTCGCGAGTGGATTTTCCTCCCCTCGTGGTGACCGCATTAACATTTTCACAAGTAGGAACAAGAGCAGCTAGCTGAGCTATCTGAGTTTCTAACATTTTATTAAAGCTCAACTGATTTTTGAAAGCGGAAGAAAGACCTTCTATTTTTGAATTTAAACTCTCTAGACTCTGATCATTGGCAGCAAGCTTTTTGTTGATTGATTCGTTGATTTTAGCTTGGCCATAAACCAAATCTTTCAAAGAAGGCTGATTATTATTAAAACCAGAGAAATTATTACCTCCTTGATAAGATTGGCGGTTTTGGTTAAAACCTTGACCTCCACTTGGACGATACCCATTGTTGTTGTTCATGTAGAATGCTTCTTCATGGGTATGGTTGGGGCAATCCTTCCCCATATGGCCAGTGTTGCCACATTCCTCACACGTGATGCGTGAGTCAAGTGAACGAACACTACCATGCGTGTTGAAGTCGTCCAAGCGCTTCATGACGAGGTCGAGCTTGGCGGACAATAAGTCCACCTCCTTGATAGGGTGTACGCCCTTAGAGCGTGGTTGGAGACGTTCATCGCTCCACCCTTGATTGGAGACCATCTTCTCAATAAGTTCTTTAGCTTGAGCAACGGTCATTGAGAAGAAGGCTCCTCCAGCAGCGGCATCCATATGTCCACGGGTTGTTGGTGTCAACCCGTTGTAGAAATGTTGAAGAATGAGCCATTCTTCCATCCCGTGGTGTGGGCAGGCGGATATGTAATCTTGGAGCCTATCCCACGCCTCGGCGATGGTTTCATTGTTGGCTTGCTGGAAGCTTGATATTCTTCCACGAAGGGCATTGGTTTTACCCAACGGGAAAAACTTTGCGAGGAACGCGGTAGAACAGCGGTCCCAAGTGTCAATGCTAGCACGATTGGCATAGAACCATTGTTTCGCCTTCCCAAGGAGGGAGAGGGGAAACAAACGAAGTCTGATAGCATCTTGGTTGACTCCGGCGGTTGCCGATGTGTTGCATATCTCAAGGAATTGCTGGAGATGAGTGTTGGCGTCCTCCGTGGCCTTTCCACAAAAGGGAATGGCCTGCACCATAGTGATTAGGCTTGATTTGACTGCAAACCCTGCGTCACCGGCGTTGACATTGGGCCCAACGGGAACATTGGCAACGGAGGGAGCAGAGTAGTCACGGAGGGTCCTTTGATCAGCCATGTCAATAAGTGATAATGGTGCGGATGATGTGGGTTCGTCTGTCGGGAGTGTTGCTTGTGAGGGAGAGTCGACGCGGGGTCGGACTTTCCTTACAAGCGACTCTGGATTATCAACGAAGTTTTCCGGCAGGTTGAATCCACGCATACACTATCCTGTTTTCACATCAAAGAGAGAAAACAGATCAAGGTTAGCCTGCAATGGAAATGGTTAAATCACATCAAGTGTAATCATGAGTACTCATTGTATACACTTGTCAACAATTGTCTTCCCCGGCAACGGCGCCTGAAATGCTTGTTGGTATTTCTTACACCAAACAGAAAACACCACCTTAGGCTGGTTAGGCCTAGAGTGAATATTCCCGGTTCGGCGCCAGAAATACCTGGGGTTAAGTTACTTGCTTAGGATACATAATAATCCACAACTAGCAACGAGTGCCAGAAATGTATTATTAGTATTTAATCATAAAAGATAATCCGCAAGCGCACGGATAACCCGTTGTAGCATTTCACCCGAGAGTATTCCAGGGTATCGTTATTTATATTTTCCCAAAGGAAGACGTGGTTGACAAGTGTGTACTTATACTCATGGTGTTACAAATGATAGATCATAACCAATATCCAAATACAGGGGTAAGGCAATGTATGGATAGAGGATAGTGCGACACACACAGCAGGCATTTCCACTCTCTGATAAAAGGCGAGAGGCGGCTCTAGGCTAGACTAAGGTTAAGTAAGAAGAACTGCTACTCCTAATGTATATCGTCAAGTAGCGTGCGTAGCATCTACCTATAGCCTAAGCTGCACACAAGCCAAGACTAAGCTGTTCTACTGCCGAGCCAACATCGGGAGATCCAGCGATCAGAGTCTGCCCCAATCTCCGGACATTTCATATATACTCCTACGCCATACCCGAACGTGGAGGATTACAAGGGACGGACAGGGCTGTCACCACCTGCCGCCTACCTCTACAAACCGTGGGGCACGAACACGCATCCAAGGGTGGAAAGGAAGCCCTAGCACCATGCTAGCGTAACTAACCACAACTCTAGATCCCTCGAGGCACCTCGCAAGGCGATAAATCTAGAGCACTCTTGCAAGACAATGGACCCGATGACTAAGCAAAAGGAACAACTAGGTCTAGCAAGCGATTACTTAGACAAAGGATCAAAGCTAGCACTACGTTAAGCATAGGCGTTCGTCGCTCAAGAACGAGCGACGAACGATGAACGATGAAGAACGATCATCGTTAACCGATGATCGAGTATGAACGAACGACGAACGAACGATGAACGATCATGAACGAACATCGATGAACGATGAACGAACGATGAACGAACATGAACGAACGAAGAACGTTCATCCAGGATCAAGGATGAACGATGAACTAGCATAAGCACATAACTACTACAAGAACGATGATATTCCATTGATAAAGAAATAAGTCTTACAAAGAGAGTAAAAGGATACAAGGGAATATACCCCAAACTCTCCAAGGGACTTGGGAGCCAAAAGGGCAGCCCAACTACTCAGCCTAAGCCTAACTAGAGAGCCCCTAGCTCTGGATGTGTGGAGGAGGGAATGAGCCTCTTGTGTTGTGTGTCTTCCAAGGGGAGGGGGTACCCCTTTATTTATAGCCCTCAAAGGCGGTGGAATTGAGGCGGTTCCGTAGGTCGGTGGCATTGATTGCAGGTGGAACCGACTTCCTGAAGTCGGTTGCAAACCGCCTTAGAAAGATGGACCCAGGGGGCCTCCCTGTCAGGTCGGCCGACCTAGGGTTGGGGGTCGGCCGACCTAGCCCTGGCCCCCCCTGGGCTGGGCTTTGGCAGGTTGGCTCCCCTCGGCCTTTTAGCCTCTTTTCCAGGTGCGTGGCCTCAGTTGATATTCTGAGTGGTTCTGGGCCTTTAATCCTTGAATTATATTCCCGCGGCGAGCGTCGTTTGATGGACGTGTTGGAATCGTCGCCTTGGGCCTTGTTTACACCTGGAAATCCCTGTTTTCCACCTGCACATCCAAATCTAGAGGTACACGTGGAAATAGGTTATTTGATAACAAAATGCAAGTAACAAGTGTTAGTTCTTCCTTATTTATAGAGCTAATTGACGGTCAAAAACTGGGTCTAAGGACCGTCAACACTCCTCAACGCCTCGCCAGAGGGAAGGAGGTGACCACGGTGATCGGATGCGCGTCAAAGTAGTGACGCAGCTTCCTTTTGGTTATGACGACCGCATACAACAGCTTCTGCAGCTGAGTCCAGCGGGTCTTGGTGTCAGACAAAACCTCGCTGACAAAATATACCGGTCGCTGGACTTTCAGAGCGTGTCCGGGCTCGCTCCTCTCGACCACCAGCGCTGAGCTGACCACCTGAGTGGTTGCGGCGATGTACAAGAGGAGAGGCTCGCGTTCTGCAGGGGCTGTCAGGACGGGTGCGTTCGATAGCACCGTCTTAAGCCGATCGAGCGCGGTTTGGGCCTCGGGGCTCCAAACGAAATGTTCCGACTTCTTGAGCAGTCGGTACAGGGGCAGACCCCTCTCCCCGAGTCGGGAGATGAATCGGCTGAGAGCCTCGAGGCATCCCATCACGCGTTGTACGCCTTTCAGGTTCTGAATGGGGCCCATCTTAGCGATGGCCTCAATCTTCTCGGGACTGGCTTCGATGCCGCGTTCCGATACGCAAAACCCAAGCAGCATACCTTTCGGAACTCCAAAGACGCACTTCTCCGGGTTCAGCTTTATGCCGCACGCCCTCAGCTTCTGAAAAGCTCGATCGAGGTCGGCGACGAGGTCGTCGGTCTTTTTGGACTTCACCACGATGTCGTCCACGTATGCTTCGACGGTCCGACCGATGAGATCGCCGAAACATTTGATCATGCACCGCTGGAACGTTGCCCCGGCGTTTTTCAACCCAAACGGCATCGTTACGTAACAATACACGCCGTACGGGGTGATGAACGTAGTCGCGAGCTGGTCGGACTCTTTCAACGGGATCTGGTGATAACCAGAGTACGCGTCGAGGAAGCAGAGGGTTTCGCACCCAGCGGTCGAGTCTACGATCTGATCAATACGCGGCAAAGGAAAAGGATCCTTCGGGCACGCCTTATTGAGATTCGTATAGTCAACACACATCCGCCACTTTCCATTCTTCTTTTTCACAAGTACAGGATTGGATAACCACTCGGGGTGGTATACCTCTTTGATGAACCCAGCGGCTAAGAGTTTCGATAACTCCTCACCGATGGCCTTGTGCTTCTCCTTATCGTAACGGCGCATGTGTTGTCTCACCGGGCGAGAGCCCGGTTTGATGCACAGGGAGTGCTCGGCGACGTTCCCCGGGATGCCCGGCATGTCTGAGGGCTTCCACGCGAATATGTCCTGGTTGGCTCGGAGGAAGTCGACGAGCGCGCTTTCCTATTTGTCGGAAAGCGCGGTGCCGATGCGCACGGTCTTGCTGTCGGGGTCGGCCGGGTTGAGCGGGATCTCCTTGATGTCCTTGGCCGGGTCGAACAACCCGGTCGTGCTCTTGTAGTCGGGCCCGGCCTCCTCCGCCGTCGCAGCGGCAGCCGGGAGCTCGTCCTTGTGCAGGAGTGCTTCCGCGACCTCGCAGGCCTCGCGGTCGCACTCGTAGGCGCGCTGGATGAACGTGCTCACCGTGATGACCCCCTTGGGGCCCGGCATCTTTAGCTTGAGGTAGGTGTAGTTGGGGACGGCCATGAACTTCGCGTAACATGGCCGCCCGAGTACAGCGTGGTACGCCCCGGGGAAGTCTACCACCTCGAAAGTCAGCGTCTCGGTGCGGTAGTTGGCGGCGGTGCCGACGGTCACGGCAGTCGATCTGCCCGAGCGGCACCACATGCTTGCCGGGGACGATCCCGTGCGCCCGAATCGGTCGGTCGCGACGCGATCCCGACTGATCCCCATGGCGTCGAGAGTCTCCCCGTAGAGGATGTTGAGGCCGCTGCCTCCGTCTATGAGGACCTTGGAGAGCCGCTTCTTGCCGATGATGGGGTCGACAACAAGCGGGTAGCGCCCCGGCCGAGGCACGTGCTCCGGGTGGTCGGAGCGGTCGAACGTGACCGGGGAGTCGGACCACTTAAGGAAAGTGGGTACGGCCGGCTCCGCGGCGTAGACCTCGCGGCGGACGAGCTTCTGCTGCCTTCGCGGCGCGCAGGCGTCCGGTCCCCCGAAGATCATGAGACAGCCGTCAGGGTGGGGGAAGGTGTCGTCGTCCCCGCCCTTGTCTTCGTCGCAGCCCTTAGGCGGCGGGTCGTCGCGCTCCGCCTTCTTGGAGCTGCCGGCGAGAAACTTGCGGAGCAGCCCGCAGTCCTTGAGGGCGTGCTTGACGGGGTAGGCGTGGTTAGGACAGGGCTCCTCGAGCTTCTTCTCGAAGTGGTTGGACGCGCCCTCCGCGGGCGCGCGCTTTGGCTTGCGCTCCGCCGCGGCGACAAGAGATGCCTCCTGCCGCGCGACGTTGCCCTTCTTCTTCTTCTTCTTCTTGGGCTGGCTGGAGGGGCCGGCCCCTGCCGTCGACTCCTCCCTCTTGGCCTTAGCCTTGAGCTTGGCCGGAGTCTTGGTGAAGATCGCCCCCACCGCGTCCTCGCCGGACGCGAAGTTGGTGGCGATGTCGAGGAGGTCCTTGGTCGTGCGTGGGCTGCTGCGCCCCAGCTCGTGCACCAGGGTCTTGTTGGTCGTCCCGGCGAGGAACGCGCTGACGACGTCGGCGTCGGCGATGTTGGGCAGCGCATTGCACTGCTTCGAGAACCGCCGGATGTAGTCGCGCAGGGTCTCGTCGGGGTTCTGGCGGCAGTTCCGGAGGTCCCACGGGTTCCCGGGACGCTCGTACGTCCCCTGGAAGTTGCCGATGAAGACGTCCTCCAGATCTTCCCAGCTCTGGATGATCCCTTCCGGGAGGTGCTCAAGCCACGCCCGCGTTGGGTCGGCGAGATAGAGCGGGAGGTTACGGATGATGAACTCATCGCTGTCAGCGCCGCCCGCCAGACAGGAGAGTCGGTAATCACCCAACCAAATAGCCGGGTTCGAGTCACCCGAGTACTTGGTAATGCTGGTTGGCGCGCGGTACCGCTGCGGGAATGGTGCGCACCGAATGTGACGTCCAAAGGCGCGTGGCCCCAGAGGTGGAGGGCTCGGGCTCCGGTCCTCCTCCGGGTCGTAGCGTCCACCTCGTCGAGGATGGTAGCCGCGCATCTCGGCTTCGCGCCGAGTGCCACGGGCCTGGTCACGCCTGCGCGCTTCGAGGAGTATGCGCGCATCCCGCACTGGTCCCACGCGCTCCTTGATGGGAGGCATGTTGCGGCCGCCCGATCCGCGCGTCGGCTGCGCCACGGACACGTCCTTGTCGTCGTGGCGGTCGACGGAGCGTTGCAGGGCGCCCAGAGCGCGCTGCCGGGACAGCGAGCTCTCGGCCTGCTGCTCCGCGGCTACCTCGAGTAGGCGCAGCAGCTCTTTGCGCTTCCGCTCGTCCTCCGGAGTCGCAGGCTGCGGAAGATCTCGCGCGAGGGCCGCTGCCGCCGCCAGGTTTTGGCTGGCCCGCGGGAGCTGAAGCGGGGTGCCCGCGATGTCATGTATGATGCGGTGCTGCACATCGCGCGCCATGGTGCGAGCGCGCCCCGCGGGGGCACGCCGCTGGGCAATCGCTTGCTCCAGGAGCTGACGCTCCCGCTCGATGCCGCACTCCATGTCAGCGAGCTCCCGCCTCCGCGCGAGCAGCTGCTCCAATGCTGGGAGGTCCTGTGGTGGGGGTGTAGCGCCCCCTACCACAGGCACCGGGCGCGGGTTCGGGCCTCCATCGCCGGATGGCTCGTTCCCGCCATCGCCTTCCCCGTCGCTGGGGTCGGCAATATCCTCGTCCCGAATCTCGGCCATGAAACACTCGCGGGACGGATCGAACGTGAGCGCGTCGAAGCACTCAGCAAGGAGGTCCTCGACAGAGTCGCGGTCCTGGGTGTCGGCGGGCTCCGCGCCCGCAGATGAGGATGCGCCAATGGCGGGACCGGGAGGTCCAATCCGGCTAGGCGGGAAGCGGCACGCGAGCTCGTGCTCCAACGCCTCCATGGACTCCCGCAGCCACGGCGGCAGGGAGGCTCGACGCTCCCAAGCCTCGCAGCCAGGCGGGAGTGGTGGTCCCTCAACAAGGCAGTTGTTGAGGAGTGCCAGCGCGTAAAAGATACGCCGGCATTCATCTGGCCGGGGGTTCGCACCAAGGTACGCCTCGATGCGCACGGGCAGTGCCCGGGCCCCCGGTCCACGCGAGAGGTAGACATCCGAAGTGAAGACGCGCAGCGGCTCCGCGCCGGCGCTGCTGCGCATCCGCTGCAGCTCGGCGTGGTCTGTCTGTAAGCTTCATGACCATTGGAGTTTGGAAACCCCAAAGGTATGAATGTTTTGGTGATTGGGTGACCATATTGATGTGACTAACATTTCCTTGTAGGATATTCAAATGGTCATGTCAATGAAGCGTCGTCTCACATATTCTATCTATCGACGACTTGGTGATTGGTTGCCTCGACAATTCGGATCGAGAGCTTGATGGAGTCGCGGAGAAGATGTGGATCAAGGCTAAGGACATGCTAGATCCAAGCGAGTGTTGCTTGGTTAGATGTTAGCTTGAGTCCATAGGAAAAACCGGACTATCAAGAGGGATCGAATTGGTTCTCTTAGAGCACACTAGGTTAGAGATCAAATGGATGCATTGTGAGTCTCTTGAGGGCTAGGGTGGTTGAAGAGAAGAAGAGGAACCAAGGATGAAGAAGTTGGAAGCAAGGATCAAGAGTGGATCAAGGTTTCAGCTTATCCGGAAGAGACCGGACAGTACGGTCCTAGGTGTCATACCCCATTTCTGGAATATGTTGTGCATCCTGTATCAGTCCCTGGATCAGTAGCTGATACGCACAAGAACACAGATATGATAATCAAAAGCATACTTCGAATAGGTAAATAAGCATAATACCTGATATAGGACCCTTAGTGGTGGTGCGACAAGGATTCCTAACTATCCAAGTCCTTACAACCAGCTAAAGGTGAAGCAGACAGCGGAAGACCTTGGCCCAAAGCCACAAGCAGACTTGAGAAGTAGAACCAAAAACCAAATCGTCGTCGTCTCCTACGAAGTCTTCTCCTACTAAACCAACAATCGCAAACGCGTGAGTACATAAGGTACTCAGCAAGCCCTACACTACTCAAGGGTATATATACATGCAATATTTGGACTTAGCAAGGAGTAGGCTAAATGGTTCATTTGCAGCAAGCAAGCTTTATGCAGGGTTCACTAAAGCAAGTGAAGGAGTCATAGATAAAACAGGGAGTTGATTGTCAATATTTTAGTTGGTTGGCCCTGGGGGAGTATGTAACATTCCCGCCAGTTCCCAAGTTTTAGTTGGGCCTTCTGACCTCAAGGGTCATACTGACCCGGCATCCATGCCATCACTTCCAAAACACGGGTCGACTACAACCCACTCACACTCCAAGGGATAAGAGAGGTGGCTAATCCAACGTGCGCCACAATAATGTGTCATATGCCGTGACAACGTCCATCCGGATGAATTTTACACTCTGCAGAGGTTGTACATCTTTTCCCACGGGCTATGTACTCTTGATCGGAGAGTACATAACGCCTAGTCCATCTTCTCCGAGTAGTCTCACAAGTCCACCACGGAATCATACCCAGGGGCCTGTGACTTGAAATGTCACACTACGGCACAACACCTATAACAGGTACGTCGTGCTCCTGCATTAACCTGCAGGATCCTGAGACACACAACAGGACGGGCGGCTTTCCCATGTACCGACAGTGGGTTCCCGAGACAGACAGCGGGTTCCGCAACCGGACCACGGGTACGTTTCCCGGGCCTGTTCCTGAGCTTCCGTTGCCTCTACTGGCCTCCAGATGGAAATGCAAGAGTACCAAGAAGGTAGGGTAGGTCCTTCCCATACAGGTTCCGTGGTTGTACGAGAAATCATCATGTTAACGGGCGTCAGAACCGGTCCTTATGTGGCCGGGCAAGCACCAAGTCTTCCTCACTAGGGGACTATCACACCATCAACATCTCACTAGTGGCCTTGCCCGCAATCCAACCCATCCCATCATCACCGTCACCATCATCATCACCTAACACAGTTGTGCTACTCCCAACCCAAGTATTACACACACCACCAAACTCATTTAACACAGTTGTAAAACATAGTATGTGAGAAGGTGTGGCAATGTAGAAACATTGCAGGGTCCTAAGCATATCTAGTAGCAAGGTGATTGTGCCATCATAGAAATGATGGAACTATCCTAGGGTTATCAAGGTGACAGGTAAACAAGGGTAAACAAGGATTAAGATATTAACGTCTTAAGTAACAGACATCAATATCAATAAGCAAGTAGGATCATAGCTACACAAGCAGTAAAATAACAAGTAATGCATAATACGAGAATAGGCCATATAGGTGCATTTGCAGAAACAGTAGGTTCAATCATGATCAAGGAGAAGTAGAGCTTGCCTGAAAACGCTATCCTAATCTTCCAAAACTTAGTCTTCAGATTCTTCTATCGAAGTCGGTGTCTTCAAGTCCTTTTCTTAAGCTTGTATCTTCTGACTTGTCCTCGGGCTTGGATTCTTCGACTCGTCCTCGAAGCTTTGATCTTCTAGATCTTCCTCGAATTCTTCTGGCTTCCTCGAATCTCTCGTAAGCTAGCGCATAGGAACACAACGTATAAACAAACTACCGCAAAAGAAATAAAGATCGAAAAAGCCAAGTAAGATCCAATTAAACTCCAATAAGAATCGATAGAACATCAATGAAGGTTAAAAGGCATAAATCATGTATGATGCAATAGGTTTTACTTTAAGAAGATTTTATTATCTTAAGACTATTAGGAGTGATGCATCAAGTACTAGGGCTTTTAAGTAAATGAGAGATGCTAAACAGAGAAATGCATGAGTGTACGTGAAGGTGGAGATAGTGTATGCACGTGTTGATCATACATTTGTGGCACTAAGTCTTTATATAGGTTGTAGCCTATATAAAGGTTCATGCGACACATGAACAAGTGCAAGATGGGTCACTTTAATTACTTACCTATAGATTATGGTACTACCTAATGGTGATTAGCTATCATATTATCTACTAAGTTAATTATTAAGAGTAAGCTACTACTTATTTGTCATGAGCGGAGCACATGACTGTGGTACGTGTACGTGGTTATGCATGTTATGATGCACGGTTGCAAATAAAATACAACAATTAACCAGTAAAGGACAATCTAGCCAATAAAGATAGCAACGAACAATAACTCCAATAAAACTCAATGAAAGACAATTTGTAGAGAGGTTAATAACTTCGATAGAGGTTGGTAACGATAGGTGGTAACCTGGGATTAAGATTGATTGAGCGATGGGTGAGCTAGGTTAGGGTTGGAGCTGAGTGAGAACAACGGAGGTTGTATACTTCGATATGAAATGATGCGATAAGATATGTTAAGTTCAATGTCAACGCTAAAAGGTTAGCGAGCATTCGTGATACGCGGGATCAACGACGTATGATGAGGTTTGATGAGAGAGGGATTTAGGTTCAATGCTACAAGGTGAACGGGCATTGGTGACATGCGAGACTGGCGTCGCATGATTTGCTGAGAGGGGATTATAACATGAGAGAGATAGAGAGAGAAGCTTGAGTATTGATGGCTCGTAAAAGTATTCTGAAGCTTCAAGATTAGTACCAAAAGGTACGTCGCGTTTCTATGAACGCGTGAGCGCAAGAATCGCCCAAAACGGAGCTACGGTTGAAAAGATATGGATACTTAAAGATTGTAGGGGCTTATGTATAATTACAGAAAGGTTCTAGGGACTTATTTGTAAGAACAGAAAAGCATTAAGGACTAATCTGTAATTACAGAAAAGTTCCAGGGACCTATCTGTAATTATGGAAAAGTTTAGGGGCTTCGGTGTAAAAAGACACGGACTAAAGTGTAATTATGAAAAAGTATAGGGGTGTTTCTGTAAAAAGACAGGACCTAAACAGAAATTACTGGAAAGGTCAGGGGCTTAACTGCAAAAGAACAGGGGCTGGCGATTTTCCTGGAATATCTGGATTTATTTTTATAAAGGAAAAGATCGTGGACCATGTCTACTGTGAACCAAGGAGTCCATGAGTCTATGGTTCACGTGAACCGGGTGCATGGAACTGAGGATGGAGGGGGCTGCTGACTGGGC
Organism: Eragrostis nindensis; assembly: GCA_012490785.1. Taxonomy (NCBI): domain Eukaryota; kingdom Viridiplantae; phylum Streptophyta; class Magnoliopsida; order Poales; family Poaceae; genus Eragrostis; species Eragrostis nindensis. The sequence goes on along the minus strand of JAAXCT010000740.1, from coordinate 34,235 downwards.
GGCGACCGGGTCTTGCCGGGCCCCACCTGACGACGTGGCGCGCCACGTCGGCGGCGGCGCGACGCGGTCAGCAGCGGCGGAGCGGGCTGGGCGCGGCGGCGCATCGCCGGGATCTACGCCGCCGGCGGCTAGGAGGGCAGAGAGACGACGGGATCTCGTCGCAGCGGTGGAGCGCGCGACGGCGGAGCTTCCAGTGGAAGACGTCGTCGACGGCGCGCACCGGAGCGGCGGCCATGGCTCGCCGGAGTTGGCGGCGGCGACGGCACTTGACGGGGAGAAGCACGGGAGTGGGATTTCTACAAGTGTGTGCTCCCGTGGAGGTACAGGGAGGTTCGGCGAAGGTGTGGCGCGCACTGGCTCGGCCGGGCGCGGACGGGAAGGCGGCAGGCGACGAGGTCGCGTGGCGGCGGCGGGCGGCGCACGGCGCGGATGGTCGTGCGCGTGGAGGGAGAGGAAGAGGAGGAATGCAGGAGGAGGAGGGGAGCGAGGAGGAGCTCACCACGTACACAGTGAAGGAGGAGAGCGGCGGGAGGTGGCTATCGACGGCGTGGAACGGGAAGCGGCGGCGACGCTCGACGGTGAGGGTGCTCCGGTGCTCGCCGAGCTACGTGGAGTGGCGCGGGCGAGGCAGGCGAAGCTAGTGGAGCTGGAGCACGGGGAAGACGAGCGAGCGCGTCGTCGGGGCGGCGAATTTGGTGGCGGCCGGCAATGGAGGAGAAAGGGGAAAGAGAGAAATTGGAGCGGCTCGGTGAGTGAGGAGGGGCGAGGCGAGTGGGGAAAGGGAGAGGAGATCGTCGCGCATCCATTTTATAGCCGAGGGGCGAGAGAGGGAGAGGGAGTGGGGCGCGACCGGGAAGGCTCGGTCGTCGGCATTATTGGCCGATGCGTCGGCTCAGCGGGGACGGGGGATGGGGCCTGCGCGTGGTGACGCGAGGAGCGGGATGGCTACAGGGGGGGCGGAAAGCGACGGGAGAGGAGGGGGGCCGGAGCGGCGTGGCGTCTTCGACGCGGAGTTCGCCGGAAATTTCGGGGAGATTGACGGATGGGAGCTCTTCTTTTGACGTGAGCACAGAGTGGCTACAGGGCACGGAAGCGACTCGACGGAGGGACTTCACGTGGGCGACGCGACGAGACGACGGCTGACCTGGAGCGCGTCACGGCGGCATGGGTGTTCCTGGCGCAGTGACAGGAGGAGGAGGACGGCGGCGGCGCCCGCCTGTCGGCGAGACAGAGGAGGAAGAAGGAGGCTGGGCTGGACTGGGCCGCGGTGGGCTTCGGCCTGGAGTAAGGGAGAGGGAAAGAGGAAGAGGAGCAGCTGGGCTGCGAGATGGGCCGAGGGAGTGGGCGGCCCACGCGAGCTGAGCGGGAGGAAAAGAGAGAAGGAGTGGGCCGGCTCAAGGAAAAGAGGAGAGGGCGGCCCAGAAGAAAAAGGAAAGGCTTTCCATTTTCTGGGATTCGAATTTGAAAGAATTTCAAATTCGAACAAAAACGAAAGACAAACAAACACTCAAAATAAAGCTAAATAAATTCAGAAATGCATATGATGAGTTTTATGCAAGTTTTCAAAAAGTTAAAGTTTTAAATTCGAGATGAATTTGTGAGGGTTTAAGATAAATATATTTTAGTTTGTTGTAAATTCAAAAGTTTCAAGCTTTTAGTGCATTTTAAATGAAAACAAACACTTGAGCACATGTTTTAATATTTATAAAATTCCATCTTCTAACTAGGTTTGAAATTATTTAATGTGTTTTGTTTTGAAAATTCGTGACAAGGTAAGAGCGGAACAAAAATTTAAATTTGCACTGATTTTTATTCCTTTTTGCTTTGCTTCGAAAGTTGGGGTGTTACACTAGGGACCGTACAATGCGGTCTTCATTGAAGATCCAGACAGAGAAGTGAAGTCTCGGATGCTGAGAAAATGAAGACCGGACAATAGGACCGGACAGTACGGTCTAGGGACCGTATGGTACGGTCATCAGAGGATTTCCAGACAGAGAAGTTGAAGTTTCTGGAAGTGGAAGAAATGAAGACCGGACAATCGATCGGATGGTACGGTCCTAGAGACCGGACAGTACGGTCTTCATTGAAGATGAAGAAGAAGATGGAGATGCGCCTGGAAATAGAGACCGGACAATACGGTCTGGAAGAGACCGGACAGTACGGTCCTTTGTACGGTCTCTAGTTTCGCAGGGCACTTTTGGGCAACGGCTAGTTTTGGGTTGGTAGCCTATAAATAGTTGGTTGCCCGCCCCTTGAGGGGTCTCTTGGCCATTGTTGGAGTGCAGGAAACTCAGAGGAAGCCAAGAGCAAGGGAGAGAAGCACTTGTGAAGGATTTGGAGTGATCCTAGTGCTTGAGAGAGTAGCAATTGCATCCACTTGATCTCTAGGCTAGTGTGAGCTTGAGAGAGTCACTTCGGTTTGTTACTCTTGGTCTATGGCGAGGCCTAGACCGGTTAGGCGTTGGTGTTGAACTGTCCAAGGAGATTGTGGAAGCTAACACAAGTTTGTACACGGTCTTGGAGCTTCCCGTGCGAAAGAAGCATCACTAGTGGAGCGCCCTTTGGCACGCATCACGTGCGGAGCCTTACCTCCGGAAGAGTACCCGGGATCGAGCCCGGCGGGACGTGCCCGCGACTTCACTCGGAGGGTGAAGTGTGCTCTAGGAGGGATCGCCATCGAGCGGAGGGACGGGGTCGAGACTCCGGCGGGAGTGACCCAACGTGGAGTAGGGGAAGGCGCCACCCTTCCGAGACCACGGGAAAATTCATGAGCATTCCTATCCTTATCTCCTTTACATACTAGCATTTACGCTTCCGCATTTACTATTATGTGCTAGTAAAATTGCATGATAGGTTGTCTCTTTACTACTTGGTAGAATTGCTTGTTAGGCTTTACTACTTGGTAGAATTGCTTGCTAGGGTGTTGCTTGTTGCATAGACTAGATTGTGTGCGCGCATCACTTGCTTTTGTTATCACCATATCTAGTCTTGCTAGCTTCACGCCTAAAGTACGTTTGGGAGAAATTGTTGACACACCGATTCACCCCCCCCTCTCGGTGCCCTTGATCCTTTCAAGTGGTATCAGAGCCTCGTTGCTCAAATAGGGCTTAACCGCCTTGAGTAAGGATGCCGAGAGATCATGGGCCGCCCCCGTTCGATGGGACCGACTATGCCTATTGGAAAGCTCGCATGCAAGCTTACCTCGAGGCTCTCGATCCTCTCGCATGGGAGGTGGTAAGTACCGGTGTCTCTCTAAGGACTCCCATTGGTACTCTTGATGTGAATCTTGCAAAGGCAAATGCTAAAGCTAAAAATGCCTTGTTTGAAGCTATCACTAAAGAGGTCTTTGCTCGAGTCAAGTCCGCGGGTACCGCTCATGAAGTGTGGACTCAAATTCAACAAATTCATGAGGGTTCCACGGACGTGAAAGAGGAAAGATACTATGTGCTAAAGAACAAGTATGATGATTTTGCCATGTCTTCAAATGAGCTAATCAATGATACTTACTCTCGCTTGAATGTGCTTGTAGAGGATATCAACTCTCTCGGTGTGAAGGACAAGATTGATGATGGTGACCTTGTGCGGAAGATCTTGAGGATTCTCCCAAGGGAGAAATATGGAGCACTCATCACATGCCTCTTCAACACCGACATTCAAACCCTCACAACCCACAAGCTACTTGGGAAGATCACCGCCTTCGAGAGCTACAACCTCGACAAGAAGCTTGATGAGAAGCCCTCCAAGAATCTTGCTTTTGCTTCCGAGGGGTCAAGCAAGAAGATGAAGAAGGTGGTGACTCAAGATTCAAGTGATGAAGAGCTCGAAGAAGATGTTGAAGACTTGTTGCAACTTCATCCCAATGATCTAGCACTCCTCATGAAGAGAAGCAACTTCTTCAAGAGAAGATTCATCAACAAGAAAGATGCCGAGTGCTACAATTGTGGGGAGAAGGGTCACTTTGCCAAGGAATGCCCGAAGCCAATCAAGAAGAGCAAGAAGAAGACTCAAGAGTCAAGCGATGATGAGAAGAAGACCCTAGAAGCAAGTACAAGGCAAGGAAGAGGTTTGTCAAGAAGGAAAGCTCTAGAGGCAAAGACAAGAGAAGATCATCTCGCAAGGGACTCTATGTTGGAGAGTGGGTTTCGGATGATGATAGGAAGAAGAAGAAAGTGATGACTCATCCTCCAAGGGAAAGAAGATGGCCGGCATTGCTCTCACAAACATGTCCGAGACTCTACCTCCACCACCGACTTGCTTGATGGCCAAAGATGATGATAGTAGTGAGGATGAGGAGAGCGAGTCCGATGAAGAGTTTGGTGAGGAGGATAAGCCCACATATGAGGAACTCTTGGATAGCATTCTCCTAACCGGCAAGATGATCATGAAGAAGGACAAGACCATTGCTCGGTTGGAGAAGGAACATGATGTGGCCGCCTTCCGAGTTCGTCAACTTGAGGGTGAACTTAGGGACTTATCCATCTCTCACAAGGCTCTTGATGAAGACTATGACAAGCTTGAGGAAGACCACATGAAGCTCAAGGAGAAGTCCAAGTTACTAGAGGATGAGATCAAGCACCTTTCCACTTCGCTCATGACCTTGGATGAGAGCTATGACAAGCTCAAGGTTGAACACATGAGGCTCAACGGCAAGTTCAAGGTTCTTGAGGAAGAACATCAATCCCTCCTCGAAAAGTGTAACACTTCTTCTTCTAGTTCATCTATTTCTGATTCTTCATATATTACTTGTGATGGACTAACTCCCTCTCTTGAGAGCATCTCTCTTGATGAGAACATTTTGAAGGAATATCATCAACTCAAGGAGGAGAGAGCTTCGGTGATGGACGGTTTCGAGAGGCTCACAAGGGGAAGGACCATTCATAAGGAGATACTTGGTCGGAACCTTGTGAACAACCCCGGGCACAAGGGACTCGGCTCCTACCCCGCCGCCATCAACCTCATCGGCAAGGACGAGGACATTCCACCTTGGGTAGTCCCCCTCATGGCGGACGACTACTATTGTGAGAAGTGTTGCCGAGACGGCCACACTATCAAGAATTGTCCCAAGGTGAGAAGTTCCAAGGTTTTGCCTAACGCTAACTTGTTCCATGGAAATACACACTACAAGCTCTTTAGGGACAAGAAAGGCAAGGTGAAGGCAAAGGCTCTTGGATCACCCGACAAGAGAAGGATGATGAGGAAGATTTGGGTGCCCAAATGCATAGTTGACCTTGAGAGGCCAACCAAGTCCGAGTGGGCTCCCAAGAACAAGACCTAGAAGGGTGATGGTGGTGGACCGTGCGCCGCAACGTCAACTCATGAACGTCCACCACAAGCTTCGAGTGCGTCATCGACAAATCTACTCTTCAAGGAGGTAACTTGTATCATAGTAGTTTCTTTTCTTGCATTTGCTTGCATGGTAGCTAGGTGCTCCTTTGTGAACTAGTATGTTTGCATTCATGCATTTGTTAATAACTAAAAAGAAAAGAACATAAAAATTAGTTCAAGGTCTAACTTTCTCAAGATAGCTATGAGCATGGGGGATGCTTGAGTTGGTGGACCGATGGACTCAAGGCAAGGTTTGGCTCATAGTGAGTAAGCTTGAGAGAGGTTCAAACTTGACCTTGAGTAGGTTTCCTTTATGCGTTGTCTTAACTTTGCTTGCATATCACATGGCATGCTTACTTTCCCTTGCATTTGTATGATATGCTTGTCTCATGCATTGCATATAGGAAATCACAAAGGAGTTGTCACACTATGAGGAAGTGCTTCATTCGTAATATGATCTCACATCTCATGGAAGTGTGACTAAAGAAAAGAATTGTGCTTCATGCCCATTGAGTCTTGCTAAATGATCCTCAAGGTTAAATCTACTTGCACGGATCATAGGCAAATGGCTCATACATACCCCTCTTTTGGTTTTATCGCATTTGGTTCTTATTGGTTGCATCTTATTTGCCAATTGAAAAATTACTATAAGCCTATGCGCAACCTATATTGGTTTATTTTCAAAGGAGTGTTTGAGAGTTCCCCTTCTAGTCCATGTTTGGTGCTTATTTGGTTTTTGAGTGAGAAACTTGGACTTAGAAGGAAATTCCTTGAAAATCAGCATTTCTGGACCTGACCGTACAATACGGTCAAGGGGACCGTACAATACGGTGTGCTTTTGCACAAGATCCTTCGAAACCTGAGGCAGAAAGGAGACCGGACAATACGGTCCTGCAGACCGTACAATGCGGTCTCTATAGCTTAACTGTCAGGGTTCCAAAGGAGACCGTACAATACGATCCCTATGACCGTACCATACGGTCTAGTTAATTTCATCGTGAGATACATTCAATCCTATCCGTTGATTCCGATTTGGATCAATCGTGGCCGTCGATTCGAAATTAACCTATCCTAACGGCCGCCCGACGGGTTACTGTGCATCCCTTCGCCGTTACGCCGCCGCTCGCCGCTCTCCCGCCTCGCCGTTCCCGCGCGCGCCGCGCCGCCGTACGCCTCGCCGCCGCCGTCGCGCTCGCCGCCGACGAGCTCCACCCACCAGAGCCGCAGCGCGCGCCGCCTACTCCTCCACACGCTCGCGCACCGCGAACCCTAGCACCGCGCCGCCGCACCTCGCCGAGCCGCCGCTGCTCCACCTCGCCTGCGCGCACCGCCTGCCGGAGCTGGAGACGAGGACGAGGACCTCGCCGAGCTCTGTGCCGAGGAGCACCTCCATTCCACGCGCGTGATTTCGAGCTGGTGCTTCTTCCATCTCGCGCGCGACGAGCTGCTCCCCGGCGAATCACCGGACCAAGAACACCACCACCTCGACGATCGTCGTCAATTTGATTGCTCCGGTGAGCTCCTGATGTCACAAATTGCACAGTAGCCGCGTATCCGATACCTATCTAGGGTTTGAGCCATTCAATTCCTTCATCGTTTGAAATCCCTAGAAAAATCGAACCTTTGTTGCATTTGTCGTAAATTTCAATCCACTTCAATGCAATTTAGGTCATTTGCCTGCCATGTGTCATAGTGTTCGAGTGTCGCACTTCATTTATCTATGACATTTTGGTTGATTGTCGCTTTGTGTCGATTTCCGCTCCATACGACATACACCTAGCTCGACACTAGCATTTCCTCGATTAGTGGTACATTGTGTCTATTGCATATGATCTATGTACACTAGTCGATCTCCACCTATAGTCGACAATGCCGTAGTTCCCCATTGCATATTTGCCGGCATTGTGTCCTTTACCTCTGCGCTAGGACTTCATATAGATTCATGCGCTTACCTACGATTCTTGCTGGTAGATTATAGTAGGTTATTCTATACTCATATACCCTGTCTTATTCCTATCGTGCAGTGGCAGTGGTCAGCGGACAGTGGGCAGTTGACAGCAGAGCAGAGACAGTGGACGGATTGAGGGCCAAGCCCTTAGTCCTATCTTTGGCAGTCAGCCGTCAGTGGACGGGTTGGTGGGCCAAGCTCACTCGCCCTATCTTGTCTGCAGCCTAGTCAGCAGTTATGGCAGGAGGTTCTGGCAGAGGCAGAGGCAGGGGCAGAGGAGACCGTGACAGGGGCAAGTCCAAGATGGTTGAGCAGCCCAAGAAGAAGAAGCAGAAGACCGGTGATCCAGAGTGGGATCGTGCTCTCAGGGCAGCAGAGGTTGACCTACCAGCTAGCAGGGACACTGGCCTCAGGATCAGGGACACACCTGCTGGAGGACAGGGGGAGACTCCTAGGAGGTCTTCCAGAGCTAGAGCTACAGTGCAGCGGACTCCGTCCACCCGCGAGGTTGGTACGTCGAGGACCGCGCAGGAGCAGCCAGAGTCAGAGGCAGAGGAGAGTTCACACTCCGGTGACGGACCCCCTGAGGTCACCGAGGGAGACAGGCAGAGGATGGCCGTGAAGTTCTGTGCTCTTGACAGGACTGCTACTCTCAGGGACGTGCTTGCTGAGGACGCACTCAGGCTGCCAGGCCCCGTCCTCAAGAAGTTCAGGAGAGTTGCTGAGGAGACTTGGGTACCTGCCAGGAGAGACCCACAGGCAGGAGGTCGTTTCTGGACACTTCTTCAGCAGAGGATAGCAGCTGGTTTGAGGAGTAGACTGCGGACAGATGGACCTGATAGGCTCTTTGTTACTCACCAGCACTGCAGCATAGAGGCTGCCAGCAGAGGTGCCGGGACGGATTTCACACAGCACCTATCTTTTATCCCGGGCCTCCAGGAGATCATCACCACACCGATGCGATGGGATACTGACATCGTGATGGACTTCTATGCATCTTTGTGGATAGCGCCAGACCGCTCAGCTATATGGTTCATGCTCAGAGGACAGCCCCACAGAGTTACGAGGGAGGACCTTGTTAGCGCCCTTGAGACCATCCAGCACGAGACCAGAGTGTTCCCACTTGCTCACCCAGGGATGGAGCCTCCCCGCAGACCTCTTGGGGGACACTTACCTTCAGATAAGGATATGAGCATTGCTTTCCCTCCACCTCACCCGGAGAACTTCAGCCGAGCTCACACCAGACTTACACGAGGGCAGAGTTCTCAGGAGTATACTGAGCAGGACGATAGTTCCCAGGAGTGGATACAGAGATCAGTTCTCCATTCTTACTCAGTGGGTTGTGATGTTGATGCTGAGGCACAGAGGTTTTGATTTAGTTGATCTGATACTGTGCCAGATGGAGGATGTTATTGCTGAGAGCATAGCTGCCAGACACTTAGCCTTTGCACCTCTGATCTGCTACATTCTGAGGAGGCTACAGTTGTTGTCTCAGGAGGACTATGACGAGCTGCCCAAGGTGACTACAGCGTACACACCCCTACCTGCCTCCGACAGACGGGTTGCTGCCCGGGAGTCAGCTTCACAGGGGAGTTCTTCACAGGGGCCAGGTGACACGGCTACCGAGACAGAGCTGCATATACAGACTGGTAGCCATATGGAGTCCATTCCTGAGGACGTGACTCCGGACTCTAGAGCAGGACCTTCAGCGTCTGCTACAGCTCCAGCTCAGACAGATCTACTACATGCAGAGCTAGCAGCCCTTCGCAGAGAGATCCAGAGTCAGCGAGAGGATAGGGAGAGGGATCGACAGATGCTAGACAGTGTTGTACACACTCAGAGGGAGATGGCTTCTGGCTTGTCGTCGCTTTTCACTGGTTTTGAGGCGATTGCTCAGACTCTTCGTCTTTTCGGACAGGCATTGCCAGGACTCCCGTCGTTCCCACCTATCACTTTCCCAGGTGTGCTGCCACCAGATACAGTTCGCTTTCAGCAGCTTCAGCAGCAGCAGTTTGCTCAGACACAGGGAGGACAGTCTTCCAGCCAGGGACAGTACTTCAGCACCTTACTCACGGCTCCCATCTCACCTGCTGGTGCACCTACGGTGGGGCCGTCGACGTCCACTTTTGCTGGTTTGACAGGAGAGGCAGGACCTTCTCAGCAGTACTTTTCTTCACCAGGCCTCTCCATGACTCCGTCAGCCCTACTAGCTACTACAGCTCCGAGCTTCTCACAGCTGACGAGTCCTTTCTTCGTGTCACCACTGCCAGCTCGTTCACTCGACTTCGACACAGTAGCACAGACCGCCTCAGTGCAGACAGATTCACTTCTTACAGCTTCACAGGCAGAGGTCGTGACTACAGCTGAGACAGCAGCAGTGGAGCAGACAGAGTCTCCCAGGACACCTACTCCGCCTCGAGTTGTTGAGCCCTCAGCAGATCTCACTGACTTTGGCTACACTCGTGAGGAGTTACGTGAGGCTCTTGCTACAGGCACTTCTCCAGAGCAGCAGACAGCACCCTCCAGGACTCCTTCACCACCTCCAGAGTTTGAGTACACTGGCACTTCTTCTGAGCAGCAGCAGCCGCAGCAGGGCACCTCTTCAGTGACTACCACCACTGCACCTCCTCCAGCCTCCGACGCGTAGGACAGCTGTTTTTCTCTTTCCTTCTTTCTCTTTTTGGTCATTGGTGCCAAAGGGGGAGAGAGATAGAGAGATCTTGTATAGGTCTAGGGGGAGTAGTGGAGTGATCTTGTGCTCAGGGGGAGTGTGAGACAGCTTTTGTCTAGGGGGAGATCTTTTGGTACTTCATTGTATATTCTTTTGGTTCTTCGTGGTTCTTGTTGAGCTTGATTTGCTTTTGCTTGTGTTTGGCTCATCAAGAATGCACTTGGTTTCATTTACATACACTTGCTCTTATCTATATATCTGCATATTGCTCTGTTGTTGATATATTGCTCTGATATATTGCTCTGAGTTTGTGTATGTTTACCTGGATGCACTTATTTATATCTATCTTGCCAGGTTTCCTCTTTCTGTGATGATATGTGCACTCACTTGCTTTTGCAGGAATATCTTATAATCTTATCATCACAGAGTTGTGGTCATAGCTCATGTTTTATTCCATATATATCGCCCATGTGCTTTAACTCTATTTTGCAGGTGATACCTTTTGAGCTATGACTACTTTGTTCTCCGTTTTTACTTGTTCTTCATTTCATATCCTATCTTATCAATCACTCTTGCGCTTTACATTCTCTATCTTATGATATGTGTTGTCACCAATCACCAAAAAGGGGGAGATTGTAAGCTTCATGACCATTGGAGTTTGGAAACCCCAAAGGTATGAATGTTTTGGTGATTGGGTGACCATATTGATGTGACTAACATTTCCTTGTAGGATATTCAAATGGTCATGTCAATGAAGCGTCGTCTCACATATTCTATCTATCGACGACTTGGTGATTGGTTGCCTCGACAATTCGGATCGAGAGCTTGATGGAGTCGCGGAGAAGATGTGGATCAAGGCTAAGGACATGTTAGATCCAAGCGAGTGTTGCTTGGTTAGATGTTAGCTTGAGTCCATAGGAAAAACCGGACTATCAAGAGGGATCGAATTGGTTCTCTTAGAGCACACTAGGTTAGAGATCAAATGGATGCATTGTGAGTCTCTTGAGGGCTAGGGTGGCTGAAGAGAAGAAGAGGAACCAAGGATGAAGAAGTTGGAAGCAAGGATCAAGAGTGGATCAAGGTTTCAGCTTATCCGGAAGAGACCGGACAGTACGGTCCTAGGGACCGTACAATGCGGTCTTCATTGAAGATCCAGACAGAGAAGTGAAGTCTCGTGATGCTGAGAAAATGAAGACCGGACAATAGGACCGGACAGTACGGTCTAGGGACCGTATGGTACGGTCATCAGAGGATTTCCAGACAGAGAAGTTGAAGTTTCTGGAAGTGGAAGAAATGAAGACCGGACAATCGATCGGATGGTACGGTCCTAGAGACCGGACAGTACGGTCTTCATTGAAGATGAAGAAGAAGATGGAGATGCGCCTGGAAATAGAGACCGGACAATACGGTCTGGAAGAGACCGGACAGTACGGTCCTTTGTACGGTCTCTAGTTTCGCAGGGCACTTTTGGGCAACGGCTAGTTTTGGGTTGGTAGCCTATAAATAGTTGGTTGCCCGCCCCTTGAGGGGTCTCTTGGCCATTGTTGGAGTGCAGGAAACTCAGAGGAAGCCAAGAGCAAGGGAGAGAAGCACTTGTGAAGGATTTGGAGTGATCCTAGTGCTTGAGAGAGTAGCAATTGCATCCACTTGATCTCTAGGCTAGTGTGAGCTTGAGAGAGTCACTTCGGTTTGTTACTCTTGGTCTATGGCGAGGCCTAGACCGGTTAGGCGTTGGTGTTGAGCTGTCCAAGGAGATTGTGGAAGCTAACACAAGTTTGTACACGGTCTTGGAGCTTCCCGTGCGAAAGAAGCATCACTAGTGGAGCGCCCTTTGGCACGCATCACGTGCGGAGCCTTACCTCCGGAAGAGTACCCGGGATCGAGCCCGGCGGGACGTGCCCGCGACTTCACTCGGAGGGTGAAGTATGCTCTAGGAGGGATCGCCATCGAGCGGAGGGACGGGGTCGAGACTCCGGCGGGAGTGACCCAACGTGGAGTAGGGGAAGGCGCCACCCTTCCGAGACCACGGGAAAATTCATGAGCATTCCTATCCTTATCTCCTTTACATACTAGCATTTACGCTTCCGCATTTACTATTATGTGCTAGTAAAATTGCATGATAGGTTGTCTCTTTACTACTTGGTAGAATTGCTTGTTAGGCTTTACTACTTGGTAGAATTGCTTGCTAGGGTGTTGCTTGTTGCATAGACTAGATTGTGTGCGCGCATCGCTTGCTTTTGTTATCACCATATCTAGTCTTGCTAGCTTCACGCCTAAAGTACGTTTGGGAGAAATTGTTGACACACCGATTCACCCCCCCCCCCTCTCGGTGCCCTTGATCCTTTCACTGTCAAGAAGTCCATGTCGCCGAAGCGGAAGACACGGTACGGAACCGTGACTGGGGTGTAGAACCGGGAAGAAGGCGCGGTGGAACGCCTCCGGTCCCTTCCGCGGACGCTCCCGCGAAGCGGGAGGCGACCCCGAGATGCTGGCGGCCACGAAGCCATCAGCTGGCGATGTGGTCGTCGTCGAACGGGCTGAGGCCCCCTACCTGGCGCGCCAACCGTCGGCGTTTAGCAACCGGCCGACGAGTAGATTTGTGCGCGGTTCGACGGCGATCAGAAGGATTGTGTTTGACACGGTGGGTTATACTGGTTCGGGCAAGGAAAGCCCTACGTCCAGTTTGGGTTGTCGCTCGTGTTGCTCGTAGTAGGGGTTACAAGCTGTGGCGAGAGGGGGATTCGCTCCCAAGTCTCTGTCTTTGCGTGTGTGTTTTTGTGTGTTCGTCTGTGAGAAATGAGCTTTCTGTAAGCCAAAAGAACTCTCTCCCCCCCCCTCCTGGGCCCAATCTTCCCTTTTATACGTCAAGGGAGAACGGTACAGATGGAGATGGAGGAAAGGAGAAAAAGAAAAGAAAAGAAGGTAGGGATAAGCGAGCAGGCGATGGAGTCGGAGTAGGGCCGTCCTCGCTGGTTCCGGTGCCTTCCGCCACAATCTCCGCTCCAGGTGGTGTGATGAGGTCATCTGTGTCTTGTCTGGGCGCTGTGGAGCGCCCATTCCCTGATCCGCACTGTTGATCACTGCTGGTGTGCTGTAGATACCTGTGGTGTTGGGTGACGGTCACTTCGAGCACTGTTCCTACTGTGCGGCGTACTTTGATGCATGCATTCGCCGTTCCACGCCTGATCCGGATGCGACGCCCCCACGCGGCCGTACGTCAGGCATAGTGTACTTCCGCACCGCCCAGGAGTGGATATGGAGTGTCTTCTTATCCGAATCTGGCTGGCCGTACGCTCGGGTTTGACCAACACTTCCATGTAGCTCCCGAGCTTGTTTCCCGGCCGCAGGGGTCGGGTTCGCCTTGGGTCGTGTCCCTCAGCCGATCCCGACCACCGCCGGGGTACATGGACGGCGGACGGCGGCCGGCCGGAGTTCGGTCGGAGGTGTCGCTCGACTCGGCGGCGCCCGACTCCTGCCGCGGGGAGTCGGGTTTATTGCCACGTCCAAGCCGGGCTCCTCTACGCTGGACCAATCGCGGTCCAGGGCGGGGGGCTGCGCCCACGCTGCCACGTGCACCCGGTCTTTTAGCAGGCCGTGAGGAGCAGAGACTCGGTGGGCCAAAGGCCGTCGTCGCGCCTTCCGCCCAACCGGGCCGTCCCACGGGCCCCGCTTTCCATTACTCAGACATACACAAGGCCTTTGGGTCTCGAACAGCTCCCATACTTCGTTATTTTGTATGTATACCGTATAGGGTACCTAGTAGATAGGTATCCGACAACGTCGAACAGCCTGATGAGCAAGCCGCAGGTGGAGACGTGATCTGATCAACTCGGTAGCAGTTCTAAAAATCTGTTCTTAGCAACGTGAATTGTGCAAGGTGATCTCCCGATGCGGCATGCATGCTGCCAACGTCGAACAGCCTGATGTCCTCTGATGGGGAGCACTCGAATCTTTTCATGCGCCGAGCCGCGGGCATCAAGATCAATCCTCGCCATTGCAAACTGCGAGTTTGCCGGATCGTGTGTGAGTCATTAATCGCGCGCCGTTCCTAGGATGGGTGATGAGGTACGCATTCATTAATCCATCCCTGTTTGCCGTTTCGTATTTATACTGCACCACCCGGCAAACACGTCCACCGCTAGATGAGTTTGCATGCATGTCTCTACATCAGTTTCAAGAAGCATATGCGTGCATGAATGACTATCCCTGCATGTTGCAGTTTGTATCGATGCTGGCTTGTGCATGCCCCCTCATGATCGACTCCTCATGATCAGGATATGAATCTTCAAGCACAAAACTGATTCTTTATTCTTCTGATGTAGGCTGGGATTTTACGAAGAAGAGACAACCCACTACACTTGAGGTTGTAATGCTATTGATGAAACAGCTGCAATGTGTCTCTGCCCGCGATCAGACACCTTCGTCTTTAATTTTCCCTGCTGCTTCCATTCCGAGTAGAAAGAACTACAAACAACAGGTAACTGAAGAAAACTGGGAAGACATTGAAAGGATTTAATCAATGGCCGAACCTGATACATGAACATCAGTGGTACTTCGGTGGATATCTGAGAAACTTTTGTTTCTAACCAAGGGAAGGGCCGAAGGGGTTTGGAAAATAAGATTTTTCAGATGACTAAGGTAATCATGCACTTCTCTTCAAAACTTAACACTATAGAATATTCAACGATCGATAGACAATACATCAACAGCTGTCTATTGAATTTTTTACCAGTCCTGTATAAAAACAAAAAGGTAAGCTAAGGTAAGCTCAAAAAACCTTTTCCCTGTCCATTTTTTGGTTACAGAAAAACTAGAACCGCTCCTGACAATTATAGACAAACAGGAGATTACCATGTCAATTGTGAGATAGGCAAAAATTAGATGCCAAATATTTAGGTGCAATATTCTTATGACATTAATTCCCAAAACGAACCTAAAACCTCATCTTGACGTGAATTAGTTAGTGGTATAAGAAATTAGCAACACAGAGGACCACACAGGCTTGCATCGATCTCAGACTGATCAATGAAATTAAAAAGGTGTCATACAGCATCAATTATGCACAAGTGCAGCCTAATATTTGGAACCTATCCGATCAGTTATCTATGAACGTTAGAATTACTGAGGTATGCACTAATTGTATTATTTGTGAATAGTAACTCTGAAGCAGATAAGTCAATTACCACGGGCGGAACACCCGTAATTATCATTCATACATTCAACGTATATATCATGGTGAGGATGATGTAATTAGCAGAACTTTCACATCCCACTAGAGATGGAGTCCCAATTCAAAGATCCGTGATAAGTCGATGTCTAACACAACGGAAATAGAGATCGATAAGGTGGGACAAGAAATCCCTAAAAAAAATTAATATGTCAATAATAATTTCTTCAGTTTGTGTTCATCACACCAGTACTAAAGAACATATAGGCTAAACAGGATTTCAATAGTTAATATGTCGCATTGGTGAAAAGAAAACGGAGCAAGCTTTAAGTACTTTCCACCTCCAATGGTATTGAAAATCTTGCAGGTAACGGAATTTTTTATAGCCAATCCTACAGGTATGACGTAATTTCTGACATACATATCAGTATGAAGACCATAACTTTGGCTTGATAGTAGCAAGAATCCCTAAACACTTTTGATTAAATTATAAATGGCATTATTTGCATTATATGCATGAGTATATTTGTGAATACAAAGAGTTGGAAACCTACATTTTAAATGTCACCTTAATTTAGGAAAACACTAGCATACATGTCAATGAAAGAATACTTTTCCTGTATGGAAAAATTAAGATCTTGCCTCTATCGTATCATGTATTGTTAGTATACCGTTGATGTTCAAGAAAAATCTACATTAATTTCTGCATTTGGTAAAATAGAAAACATGTTATAGACATAAATTAAGATGATTAATGCTTAATTAGATTATCTAACAAAAAATGATATTAAACTGTCAGAAACAAATAACACAAACAAATAATCTGGCTTGAATTATGACACTCAATGTAGGAATATATCCAGATAAAGGAAAAACTAAGGGGACAATTTAATTTGCAGTAAAATAGAATCAATGAGTGTAGATAAGATTGGGAGAGAGGTTTTTGTTAATGATAATACCTTTTCATGAAAATTAACTATTTAAAAGGATAAATAAGACATAGTAATATATGAATAAAAAGTATCACGGACATCGTATGAGAAATCAATGCACAACAGTGTGTATGTTATAACTAAAATGTTCTTCTAACTTTCTAGCTCGTGCTGACGCACGGGTTGACGGACTAGTAGCAAATAAAACATGTCACATATGCATATGAACTATTGTTTGGGCCAGGCGAACGCTCTTTGATCACTTGGCGATTTGGCCCATGGATCTCTTTCACGCTTTAACAAAGAGAAACATCTAACTGGCCTAACTAAATTTATTAAGATGCAGACTGACGAAGCCCGGTGGTGCACGCACGATGCTTTTTGCTATGTTTATGATCTTTTTTGCGAGGAGCTATGTTTATGATCGATGTTGAAACAAGAAGCCATGATCTGTATGTTCAAAATAAACATATTGTGATTATTTTTTTGGTTTCTGCGGGCTTAAGAAATGAGGAGGAACAACAGAAATGAAAGAAAAGTGCAGATTGGAATAGTAACAAATAAAAAATTCAAACCACAGTGTCCTGATAAATGGTTCATAATGTGTTTTCTCATACCCAATCCGTACGTTCTCAATGATATGACGTTTTAAAAATCTAGTTTAATTTGAAGTATATTTGATGTCATAAATGTCATATATTAAAAAAAAGGTAGTGTTTGAGGAACCACAACGGGCAAGTTAACCAATGAACAATTTCAATGAATATCTAAGTTTTGCATAGAGTTGAAGAAAAATGTCATTTCACGCTCAAGACGTATGCATCACGCATAAAACACAACAATGGATGGGATGGACGTGACATGGGAGGCGCCTAGAAAGTTCACCTTAAATCGATTGGCAAGTTCTCTCCGCTCACAAATACAGTGTTTTTAATTTCTTTTTATGTCAAACATTTTAAAATTTGACTATCAATTACGAAAAAACCACAAATAATTTAAACACAAAAGACCGTAAATATTATGGAATGTATTATTATAATACGTAATTCTGGTAGTTTGAAAAATATATTTATATGTATTTATATATATTGTTGGTCAAATTTGAAAATTTTGACTTAGGACAAAAGTAAACTATAGGGGTGGTTCGTTTCTTTGGCAAAAATTTTAGTCCTGTCACATCAAAGAGAATCTCACCATTTAAAAATATTAAATAAAGTCTAATTTAAAAAACTAATTGCAGAACCCTAGGCTATATTCACGAGACGAATCTAATGGGGGTAATTAAGCCATGACTAGAAGATGGTTACTGTAGCAAAATATAGATTAATTATGATCATTAGATTCGTCTCGTAAATTAGCACCCATCTGTCAAAAAAGTTTTGTAATTAGACTTTATTTAATACTCCTAAATGACAAGATTCTCTTTGATGTGACAGGACTAAAATTTTAGCTCCCTGAAACGAACACCCTCATATATTTGTAGACAAAAGAAGTGTCAAATATTTAAATTCGACGGAAATAAATGGCCGAGAACCATATTCCTAGTATACCTGCCCCCGTGCTCTCTTGTCGATGCAAGCAATATTATTTCGTTCTGCAAGAGGAGTGCTATTAACCTGGCACACACACTCCTCTTCAACCTTCTCTTGCCGGTGCTCGGAGACATGCAACGTGGGCAATAAATATAGCAGAGCCGTTCAGACGGTGAGAGAACAGCGCATGAGCTAGCTAGCAACCTAACATTTGGGCACCCAGACACGCAAGCAGTGATCAAGTGTGCACATAATTAGTTCCTTCAACAAACAGCTCATACGACTACATATAAGCTCAGAACGTACATTGTTCAGTATAGTGTGTAGCAATCTTTTACGTCATAAATATATGTCTGTCGATGCCTGGTCACCATCAGCACAGCCTAATCGATATTACCAATCGGTTCACCAGTCTTATGGATGCGTATTTTCCCTCTTTAGTAAATGCAATAAATCCCTTTTCATTTTGTTATTTGGATATTGGGTTGTCTCCTTAGAATTGCAATAAGGAACACAAATAGAAAATGCTGCTTTCACTTTCAAGGTCATGAATGTTTCTTGTTTGCGAGATCAGAATGATTCTTTCAGGGTCTTGTTAGCTAGTCGTTTCTCCCAAGACTTCGGCCTTTAATTGGATTGGGCCGCTTAATCTACAAAGAGGAGCGGGTCACTAGTACTAGTAGTAACTTATTTATTATTGGTCATTTCAGGTATGTACAGACAACGGAAACTCTGAAAACCTAGTCAGTTAGGTGTATAACATATTGGTATATTTTTCTACTTGGATGCTCAGTCACACGTTATAACAATATCCATTGAAAAACAGTAATGAAAGGCACCACATAAAGGCTGACGAGATATGACCAGGATTAATTGACCGTCCGAAACCATCTGAAACCACAACAATACAGAACCAGACAACCATAACTGTAAAACCAGACAATCACTCTGCCAGCGTACTTGATGATTTCACTGCAAAATTTACCCAGCAGAAAGCATGGAACGTACATCGAGACAAAGTACAGTCCAGGCACCACAAGGTCTCTCACAATGCACATGTGAGTCTGTGACCATTCGCATCTTCGGTAAAATTGAAGAGCTTCCCAGCTGGTGAGGAAAGCTCGGCCGACAGCCTCATGTGTCCCGTTGTGCCAACCACAAATTTAGGACCATGCATGACATCTGTTCCTGCCTGCATGCACGCCCTCTTCCCTTTGCCGTGACAACCACCGGTCTAAAGGGCCTCATAAATCGTGCACACTGGTCACCGGATGAGCCAGCCATGCACTGTAGAGCGTGACACGGTAGTACTCCAGCGATGCACATGCATGCAGGGCCTAACCACACGGTCCCATGGGAGAACTTGCCCTGCTTTCGGCTCTGGAATGGCACAGCATTCATTGCCGTATCCAAGAGTGAACGAGGATTATGTATTCAACTAATAATGTTATAAACTCTAATGCGGAATTTTTTTATAAAAGAAAAGCTGAATTTCATCAAACAAATGAAATCATCATGACCTCTGTTTCATCAATGTATTTAACCATTTGATTATTACAAAGTTTTTATTGTAGAATTGATTCCGCACCCTGGTGATTACAAAGTTTTTATTACAGACTTTGCTTACAGGGGAAAAAAAGAAGAAGCATGCCAGCTGATAAGCTCAGTGATTTGTAGTACCATCATACGTCCGAGGCCGGCCAAGTACCCTGTGGTGAAGTCAAATCTTGTACACTGGCCACGCATGTGCCACAAATAAGCTGGGTTGGCGCCGATTCAACCGCCGCACCGAACGAAGGAGCCTATAAAGCCTCATTTACGCAACTCACAGGACTTGCCCGGCCTTCCACTCCGTCTGGCTAAGCTAGCTCCGGCCTGCCACCTTTCTTCTCGATCTCCTCAAGACAAGAAGATGGCAAGGAGGTGTAGTAACGTGGCAGCTGCTGCCGTGGCCTTGGCCTCCTTGCTCCTGCTGCTTGTGGGCCTCTCCCATGGGCAGCTCCAGGTTGGGTTCTACTCCCGGTCGTGCCCCGGCGCCGAGTCCACCGTCGCCTCCGTCGTCCGGCAGGCCGCCGCCTCCGACCCTACCATCCTCCCGGCGCTGCTCCGCCTCCAGTTCCACGATTGCTTCGTCCGGGTAACGCGATTTGTCGAGCACTTTTGCTGCTAGTTTGCATTGACATGTGTTGTTTGTTGATTTAATTAATTTTGGACGGGGGAATTAATTAAACGTGCTGCGTTGATTTTAATTTGGTCAGGGCTGCGACGGGTCGGTGCTGATCAAGGGCGGCAACAACAACGCGGAGGTGGACAACAACAAGCACCAGGGCCTGCGCGGCCTGGATATCATCGACGGCGCCAAGGCCCAGCTGGAGGCGCAGTGCCCTGGCGTCGTCTCCTGCGCCGACATCGTCGTCCTCGCCGCGCGCGACGCCGTCGCATTCGTGCGTTCCACCACGCCTTCCTGCTTTCTTTCTTCCGATGAGTTCAACGTGTACAACCAACCAACCGCATGCTCGTCATCTAATTAACACGCACGCTATCCACGCAGACGGGCGGGCCGTCGTTCGACGTGCCGACGGGCCGCCGCGACGGCAAGGTGTCCAACCTGCGCGACGCCGACGCGCTCCCCGACGTGAAGGACGGCATCGACGCGCTCCGCTCCAAGTTCGCCGCCAACGGGCTGAGCTCCCGCGACCTGGTCCTCCTCTCCGCCGCGCACACGGTGGGCACCACGGCGTGCTTCTTCATCCAGGACCGCCTCTACAACACGCCGCTGCCGGGGGGCGGCCGCGGCGCCGACCCCACCATCCCGCCGGCGTTCCTCGCCGAGCTCCGCGCCCGCTGCGCGCCGGGGGACCTCAACACGCGGCTGCCCCTCGACCGCGGCAGCGAGGGCGTGTTCGACACCTCCATCCTCCGCAACATCCGCGACGGCTTCGCCGTCATCGGCTCCGACGCCGCGCTCTACAACGCCACCGCCACCGTCGACGTCGTCGACTCCTACTCCGGCTTGCTCAGCACCTTCTTCGGGCCATACTTCAGGCAGGACTTCGCCGACGCCATGGTGCGCATGGGCAGCATCGGCGTCGTCACCGGCGGCGCCGGCGAGGTCAGGAAGGTCTGCTCCAAGTTCAACTGAACCTACTGATTGATCGATAGATCCTAGCTTTCCGGGCGCCTTCGTTGTTCATTCATTGCGCGAGATTGGACATGCAGCATGCATACGGTGGATCTGGTTGTTGTTCGTTGATTTATTGATCGTCATGAGCTGTACGTACGTAGTACATTGTGTAGTAGATCTCACCGTCTCATATCACTGGTCAGAAACACACATAAACTCAGCACTGTACGTAGTAGCTTCTGTAAATGCACCTCAAAATGAAAACTGCACAACATTCATTAGTCGCCTTTGGATGATCTGTGCAGTTTTCTTTTTGATGAAAGGGTTCAGAAGCGATGCATCATGTCGCCGAGGGAATATACTACAGGGTATAAGATAAGTTTGTTCCTGTGTTTACATACATGCACAGCATATATATATTTGTTAGTAGTTTATTTTGCTGTTGAGTTTTTGGGATTCATTTGTTCTTGTGATGAGTAGTGAAACTGTAAAGATGTGTAGAGTTCATATTGCAAGAGGTGTCAAATTATTGTGACTGGTTCGTCCTCTGGCTTCATTATTCAAGATTTGATCTTGTTATCAACGTTTGCATGTCCACTGAACTTTATTGTGCAGTTATTGTATTGTCGTACTACCACAAAACGTATTGCAATAGTACAATCATACGAGTACTCCATCCCACGTCCACATTTATCTACTGTGACAGCAGAGCCTGTACAGTTGCCAATCTTCTCTGGTTAATTACAACATGAATGCCAAGCTGTATCATTGAGAATTTCTGCAACTCCTAAAATGTTTGGTGACGTTTGCATCATACTTGTAAACATGACCTGCATTCATGTGGATTCCCACCAGATACGAATGGTTGTTGCACAATGTGCCTGAGCTCAAAAATGAGCAGCCGATCTACACCAAAAATGAGCAGCTGAGGATACAGTGCCCCATTCCATTTACAGAAATGGATTCGGCAGATTTCGCAGCATTTCCTTTGTTTCCATGCCCAGTTATGGGCGCGCGGTTGGCAGGGAAGCTGGCACACTAGTGCATGTGTTAGGTGGGTTTTGGTTTTATTGAGGACAAGTACCCTTGCAAGAGTGATCGTATCAATGGCGTGCAACTACAAAGCAGCGTAGCATTCATTGGGCTGTCCCTGGGCAAGTGCAGGATTAACTGCTGCGAGCGAGGAAGAAAGCGATGTGCTCTGCATCCGAATGCAGAGGGTTCTTTTCCAGCTTCTAGATCCGGGGCTTTCAATTCAGCGGTTGCGTTTTGTTGTCGCCAAGATTCGCGCCAGTTAAGTTGTTTCCGTTTGTACTGGGCAGGAGCTGCAAGGGGTCACACGCTCAACACACAGCTATAAAGGGCTGCTTGTACTATTCACTCTACTGAAATGAAGGTACAGTTTTTAGAAGTCTGTATTTCAGAAAGATAAAAAAACCCAACTGAATATGGCACGAAGTTGTGTACTCCTTCGTTCCCCTGAACCAAATTCGAGAACAGAAAAGCGCATGACCAGTCTTTACACTTATCCGACCGTGCGCGCGTGATATGTATTGTCTGTGCGAAGTGCCCCTGATCGCCACGTTCCAGGCTTAATTACAGAGGCAGTAGAAGAGTGAAGTGACAATATGTATGATCAAATGCGCTCCAATGCAACGTTTTTTATTTCTGTCATCGCTGCCGCGTAATGATCGCAGGTTAGTGTAGTAGTACACATGAAGTGAGTTGATTAATTGAAAGCTGTGGCCCATATATAGTAGTAGTCTGTGTATTTGTGAGGTGATCAAAAACTGAAAGCTGACGGTGCAAGCAAGCTAGAGAAGAGCAGGCTGGTTTTTTGGCGGTGAGTACGTACTCGAGCCGCCGGGGCGGCCATTTATGAACCGAGTAAGAGAATTGAAACCTACGTTTGGCTAGCTAGTACTGCAAATAAAAAGCACGGGTAACGTACAAAAAGGCCTGATTCGTTGGCAAAAAGCCTTTTCAAAGTTGTGTGCGTCGTTGTATGCCCAAAATACCCAGAGATTGACAATTGACAGGCAGCTGAATTAATGAATATATGCCACTAAATAATAAGGTGCCGTCATAATGTGCTATACTATGCCCGGCTTACGGACTACTGGACCGCCAAAGTTAAGCCCGACCTATATTTCGCGCTAGCTGCCGCCATTTAGTTAATTAGTCCCAAATTAATTAGGCTTCGTCGCAAAGAACAGCTAGCTAAACCACTAGCAGCTAGTGCACCTACGCACGGCACTGACACGACACGGGAGGCACAAAGAAGCAAACAAACAAAACGGTTCGTCATCGGATCACGTAGTAATAACCCCGACTCGATCTGCCCCTGCCGAGAGCAACACACGTCCGTCGTCGTCGTCGTCTGCATATATATATGATGCCTTTTTTTTTTGGGGTGCGAAAATGCATGTATGATCGATGCTAGTCTCGATCGAATAGAATCCGAGCTGCAAAGGCGGTCGTTAATGGCGGACATGGACACGGCATGTGCCCCGGCGCCGCTGTCTAGCTCGAACGAACGACCGACCGACCGCTCGTGTACGGCTCCTGCACGCGGTGCTTCCATGGATAGATGGATATACGCGTCGCGCGTACTCGCGTGGTGGGTGCCGCTTCTTGGCGCACGCCGCACGGCAGCCGATCAAGATCGAGAGCTTGAGTTGATCGATACTCGAGATGATAGATCGAGCCAGCGAGGGTGCAGTGCGGGAGTGGTGGTGCGGGCGTGGCCTGTTTGTTGTAAAGCGATGGACTCCGGCTGAACCCCCGCCTAGGTAGGTAGATAGTGTCAGCTCAGCTGGGAGCACGGAAACGGCGACATCTGTGCGACATGCTAGCTAGCTATAGACGCGCGTCCGGCCGGTAACACTGGCCACACGTGGGGCCGGAACGTCAATTCGTTTTTTCTTTCTACACTAGCGAAACCATGCATTAAGCGCGCGTATCTTTTTTTTCTTGTTCCAAGTACTAAACTTCGCAGAACTAAAGTCTTAGTTTGACGAAACCCTCGCACTAAGAACCTATCCAAGACACAACTTCACGTCTTCGCATAGCTACAGATTTGCGTCGATCTAAATTTATCACAGAACTCTGCGGCTCCACAGCGTCGTCGTCGTCAAGTTCGTCGGTGTCAACAAAGCTCGAGGTGCCTCGACAATAATGGCGAGCGATCATCGACAGAGGATGCGAAACTCCAACCCCTCTCCTTTGTTTTGTCGTGTATCTTTATAACCATTGGCTATGTGCCAGTGACATTTTCGTTTTCATCGCCATTCACATCTAGATGTTGATCCCAGGATTTGTGCTGTCTTCCTACGATAGATCTGGTGAAGGAGACGGCGATAAGTACCACTATACGAGCTCGATGGCGGCATGCAAGTTCATCGAATTTGCGTCTGCAAGATTAGCCGTCTATCTACCTCTCTCTTTTCGAAAAAAAATAATAACGAGCATGGGATAAATTAATTGAGGCAGGGGCTTTTTTTTGCACGAAGGCAAAACTTTAGTGACCCTGTACCCAAATACGATGCTCACCAAATCAAAATCAAGTACGGGCTGACACGGTCCATTAACTTGTCCCCATCCTTAGTTTGTTGACTGGAGCATGTAGTCAAAACTATTGTTGGGCGAGAATGAATGATTTTTCAGTATAGGCCCAGCTAACTTTTGTCGCATGGGCTGAAAACGGGACAAGAAACTTAAGTCGCATTTCGATGCATGGACTGAAAACGAGGCCTTAATATTGTCGTCGAAGTAGGCTGGTAAACCTTGGCCCATACTGACCCCTAATCAAATCTCTGCGGTGAAGATTTCCCAACCGGCCGGCCGCGCGCGCCGAAAAGGCAGAATTCCCGACCCATTGTGGAATGCGGCCAGCAGCGCGACGCGCAGCACCTGTTTCCGGAAACTTCTCTGTCTCCTTCACGTCTTTTTCCATTTTAGGATATCTTCTCAAAATTGGTCAATTGTTCCACTAGAAATCTCTAAATGTTCCGTACTAGTATAATTGAATTGTTGTCCTTTAGATGTTCGTCCTTTACCATTCCGTATCTCAACTCCTTGATCCAATCAGCAAACAAATCCCCCCCTCTCCCCTTGCATTGCAAGATTGTTCCCAACTTGCATTGAGTTCATTATACAACCCATAATTGCAACTTGATGTTTTACATGTAAATTAAACTGATTTGTTCTACATTCCTCAAGATTTTGTTTCATGAGTGCGATTATCTGTTCCACCTTTCTAAAGATTTTTGTTTCATACATGTAACTGATATATATACGTTTTCCAACTTCAATGTGCACGCAGAAGCGCTCGCGAAGGGAAGGTAATCATTGGCTTTCTTAGTGAAACAGTTCGGCTAGCGGTTAGCTCTGTAAGAGCTTTACTAGAGAATTGGCATCTCCTTCTACTGAAAATTGTCCACCCTATTGCGAACAAACCAGAGGGGGGAACAAAAAAACTGACTGCTACAAATTTAAAGTACCTCCCAAATGTCATGTATTTGTCAAGCTCAGGTAGCAGCAAGTAACATGTCGTGTAGGTATTATATTATTGGACGAACAAAACCTGATTTTCTATGCCCTAATCTTAAATAGACATTGCAAAAAGTCAGCAGTTCTGCTGGCACAAAGGAAAAAATGCGAAGCACATCTGTCGCCCAAACAGCAGCCGGCGGCACCGGCAGTTAACCGTTTTGATGAAAATTAGCGCGCGGGTGATGCAATTCCTTCTGAAAACCGACCAAATGGAAGTCACACACCGACCTGCGACTCGGATCACGAAACGTATAGAAAACTCACGCCCCGCTGCTGATGCACGCAGCAATTAAACGGCCATGCCCAATAAATTTAGGTATATAACAAATAATTCGACAGCTCGGGACAGCAAATCATCATACTAGCTAGAAAATCATACTAGCTAGTAATCTGCGAGCCAGTTAAACGGCTGCAATTTGGCGAGCACGACAAGCAAAGCCCCGTTGACCCTCGCGCATCTCGTGTGCATCCTATTCGTCACATATGTATCTTATGAATATATATATAAATAATAAATATATTCGGGAAGAAATCGCTCTTCAACCGGAAGCGATGGATAACACGCGAGCTAGCTCGTCAGCGAGTGTATAAATACCACACCATGTTTTCCTCGAGTCCATGTGTACCAGTAGTAGTCCTTGCTAGCCGGCCATGCAGGATTAGACGATCGCGCCGTACCAGCTAGCACAAGACCTCTACAACCCTCGCATTAATACTAGCAAGCAAGAAAGCCAGCGTTCGCAAGCAACTGATCCGTCTCGCGCGCGGCGAGCAGCTAGCATGCCGTCCCTCCTCAAGGCGTTCATGATGGAGCAGGACGCCGGCGGCGAGGAGGAGGACGTCAAGGACGACGGCACGACGACGACGCTGGTGCGGCTCCTCCGCGGGCGGTCGGAGCGCGGCGCGGCGGTGGAGGCGAGGGTGGAGTGGGTGCGGTCGCAGCTGGTGGGCCGCGGCGCCGAGTTCGAGACCCCCTTCGGCCAGCGCGCCCTGGTGTACGCCGACCACACCGCCTCCGGCCGCAGCCTCCGGTTCATCGAGGAGTACATCCTCAAGCACGTCCTCCCCTTCTACGGTCAGTGCCTAGCTACCCGCGGCCGGATGCCTAGCTAGCTAGCTAGACCACCCATGCATGCCATGATGAACAAGTGACAAGAGCATGCAAAGACTGATCGACACGTGACGCATTCGATTGATGCAGGGAACACGCACACGGAGGACAGCTACGTGGGCAGCCGGACGACGCGGACGGCGAAAAAGGCGGCGCGCTACATCAAGCGGTGCGTGGGGGCCGGGCCCGACGACGCGCTGCTCTTCTGCGGCTCCGGCGCCACGGCGGCCATCAAGCGGCTTCAGGAGGCCATGGGCGTCGCGTGCTCGCCGCTCCTCCGGGCCCGCCTCCTCGCCGCGGGGATGCTGCAGCCGGAGGAGCGCTGGGTCGTGCTCGTGGGGCCCTACGAGCACCACTCCAACCTGCTCTCGTGGCGCCAGAGCCTCGCCGACGTCGTCGAGCTCCCCGCCGCCGCCGACGGCGGCGTCGACCTCGACGCGCTCCGCCGCGAGCTGGCGGCGCCGGAGCACGCGGGACGGCCGGTGCTGGGCGCGTTCTCGGGCTGCAGCAACGTCACCGGCGTGGTCACCGATACCCGCGCCGTCGCGAGGGTCCTCCACCAGCACGGCGCGTTCGCCTGCTTCGACTTCGCCGCCAGGTACGCACGCATTCGCCATGTTGCTGCTCTAGCTAGTTGATCACAACGTATAATTCTGGTAGTTTTCTAATAGATGTTATTCTAACAGTTCAACAGATTCAACGCTTCATGTAGTTTCATTTGGGAACATTTTCCTCACGATGACGAACTAGTTCAATTAGCAAATAATTAGTCCGCGTCCAAGCTGCCGTGTGTTACATACAAACCCTATCTTTTTTTTTTTTGAAGGTCAACGGGGGGAGGAGAACTCCCCACCTGAATTTTCCATTAATCATAACGGAACGGCCCACTGACGGCCCAGTACATGAGTCAAATTACAAACCCTATCTAGCTAGCTGCGCACAGCCAACTCAAACATCTAAGCTGCGTCAGAATAGTAGTTTGAGACTTTGACCTGTAAGCTAGCTAGCAATTAAGTTTCGACACTTCTCATCCAACACAACAGTTACTTAACTCACTGTCGAAACTCGGTTAGAAAGAATCAATGTCGATCCATGGGCGTAGTTTCTACAGGTTTTCGCTGCTGTACTTGTTTAGACGTGATGATGTAAGCGTAGAGCGACACGAGTGTCTGACACGGCCAAAAGTCATCGAAGCTGGCGCTCAGATTTCAAATGCTGCAAGCAACTCTCATAAAAATTTATATGCCAGTGTGCGGTGCATGGCTTTGAAATTTGACGCCCGGCCGAAGTTACATATCCGATTCAACCACTTAATTTGTTGTCTAACCAACACCGGTGTTTAATTGGCTCATCTCTGTCAGAACCCAAGAGAAACTGGCCCAGCTGCATGTTGTTTCTAAGTTCTGGAATTCATTTCCTCATCCGAAACACACCAAATTTCTTCAACCCTTGACGTCAAAACTTGACGAATTTTCCCGCCACCTGCCGCCGCGTGATATCACTTTGACTCTATTAAACAGCATTGTGTACCAAGAACATACGTTATTCAAGGCATACAAGACCACTTAGCTAGGAATGCATCACACGTTAAACTATAGCTAGAATATAATCCGGGCTGTGCTAGCTGACCCCTTGCTTTCCTCATGGCTGAAGCAATCTTCGTTCGCATCAGTCCGTTGCGCCTCGAATATATTTTCTTTTTGGGTCTTAATTATAAATGAATCCCAAGGACGAAAACGGGATCGGATCAGAGGAAGTCCAGTTCGTAGCGCATCTCGACAGCGAAAGGCATTGACCTGCAGGCGCCGTCTGAACTTGTGAAGAAACTGCAGCTGCTGCTGCTGGTTCTGAATTTATTTTCCCTGCACGCGGTCGGTCGGGTAGAGAAGATGATCGTCGATCGATAGCTTAGCTAGCCAGCAGCTTCCTTCTTCGATGGCATTGCTTGCTACCACATATAGTTTTATTATATTCAGATACAAAATGCAAATACTCCAACTGCACATTTATAACAACAATAATAATAAAAGGCAATGATTTCGTGTGCGTCGCGCGCGGTTCGATTATATCCGTGTTCTAAAAAAACGTTATTGTTGATCTCGATTCTCGAATTATTCCTGCGTTGCATGTGATTGAGTCACTGACGGTGCATGATGCAGCGGGCCCTACGTGGAGATCGACATGCGTTCCGGGTCGCTGGACGGGTACGACGCGGTGTTCCTGAGCCCGCACAAGTTCGTGGGCGGGCCCGGCACGCCGGGCATCCTGCTCATGAACCGCGCCCTCTACCGCCTCGCCGGTGCGCCGCCGTCCACCTGCGGCGGCGGAACCGTCGCCTACGTCAACGGCTTCAGCGAAGCGGTGAGTCCCCGGTTGATCGAGCCATTCAATATGCATGCATGCATATTGTGCATGGAGGATGACGCACGGAGTCGGTCGCTGACGTGTACGCACGCATGTTTAATAATGCAGGACACGGTGTACCACGAGGACATCGAGGAGCGCGAGGACGCCGGCACGCCGGCGATCGTGGGGAAGGTGCGCGCGGCGCTGGCGTTCTGGGTCAAGGAGCACGTCGGCCGCGACGCCGTCGCGCTCCGGGAGCGCGCGTACGCGGAGGCGGCCATGGCGCGGCTGCGCGGCAACCCCAGCGTCGAGGTGCTCGGCAACGTCGCCGCCGCGCGCCGCCTGCCCATCTTCTCCTTCCTCGTCTACCCCGGGGTCAGCAGCGGTGACGACGCGGCCGCTCCGGCAACCGGACGGCGGCGCCGGCGGCTGCCTCTGCACGGCCGGTTCGTGGCCAAGCTCCTGAACGACCTGTTCGGCGTGCAGGCGCGGGGCGGGTGCGCGTGCGCGGGGCCGTACGGGCACGCGCTGCTCGGCGTCGGCGAGGACCTCTCGCTCCGCATCCGCGACGCCATCGTCAAGGTACGTACGTGTACACACAACACAGTCAAATGCTTCGTTTGTTATCACGCCTTAATACTAGTAGCAGAAATATTACTGAAAACCTACTACTCTAGTAACTGAAATAATCTCATTACGGCAACGATCACCATCAGGGGTACCACGGCGTGAAGCCCGGGTGGACGCGCGTGAGCTTCCCCTACTACATGTCGCGCGAGGAGTTCCGCTTCGTCCTCGCCGCCGTCGACTTCGTCGCAGAGCACGGCCACCGCTTCCTCCCGCTCTACGCCTTCGACTGGCGCACGGGGAACTGGGCGTTCCGCCGACGGGCGCTCAAGCAGCGCGCCATGACGGAGGAGCTCCTGACGCGCGAGCGCGACTTCCACGACGACGGCTTCTTCTTCCCAGCAGCAGCTGCAGCGGCAGCGAAGAAGAAGAACGGCGCAGCAGATGGCGGGACGAATAATGCAGCTGATGATGACGACCTCAGCCGCAAGTTCGAGAGGTACCTCGAGAGCGCCACCAGGATCGCGCTCTCGCTGCCGGACACGGACGACGACGATGAACGGATGATGGAGCGCTTGCCCAAGGGAGTGGACCCTGACATCGTGCTTTTTCGGGTCTAGAGAATCGGAACCGATGCTGCTGCCCTGATCGAGCCTCTGATATCAATTGTGTACGAGATCACTGAAAATATACAGTGCGTATATGATGTGTATAGAGAGAATTATAGAGAGTTACACAGATTTTTCGACAGTATATTGTATTGTACTGCTGTATTTATTATTGTATAAAGTGAGAGCGGGTTGTATAGTACTTTGCTTGCGTCACAAAAATATATAGTAGTATTTATGAGATTAAATTAAAAATGTTAGGTATGGAATCATGGACTCCAAAATTCTGAAATAGATTTTTTTCTAGAACGTGCTTTGCACGTATTTCATTAAGAGAAGAAGGAGTGGTACAAGCCCCCGCCACGGTACTTAAGCACCGGGCACGAGATTTAGTTTAGGTAATTTACAAAGCGCAACCACGACCCACACAACACAAGTTCTATCAGGATACATTTAAACGTGAAAGTAGACGCGACAAGGTGCGGAAACCCGCCGAACACCAGAGGCGTGCTTCCGCAAAGATACTAGCTACTAGGGCGGGTGGATGAGATGGTCCCGATGCGAAGACCTGTCCGTTCCGCTCCTTCCAAATTCTCCAAGCCGTGAGGGTGATCAATGAGTCGAAGCCCGGCCGACTGTCCTTTGCAATCCTCTTGCGACCCTCCAGCCACCATTCGACAAAGGTTGTGTGTGTGGTAGGGGTAAGGCGATGGATCCCGATTGGGTGTAGGAGCCGGTACCACACTTCGCGACTGTAGACGCATCCGACCAAAAGGTGGTCCATGGTTTCCTTATTTTGATCACAGAGAGAGCAAGGTCCATGATTCGGCATATGGTGACGCTCCAATCGGTCCGAGGTCCAACAGCGACCGTGGATGGTTAGCCACATGAAAAAACGGCATTTGTCGGTGCACGCGTTTTCCAGATTTCTTTTGCGCCCAATATGGATGTCTGTCCAATGAAGAAGGCTTGGTAGGCACTAGCCGCGAAGTAAGATTGTCTGGAAGGTCCGGCTCCAAAGTTACCGAAGTCAGGCGACCAAGGAGGCGAAGGAATTCCATAATTGCGGATACAGAAAGATGTCCCTTGATGTCATGTATCCAAGCTCTCCTCCGCAAGCCATCTTTTACCGTACGCGACTTGATAGCATGTTTCTTCACCTCCATAAACAGGTTAGGTGCTCGGGCTCGAATCGTCATATTGTCAAGCCAGGAGTCCAACCAGAAGAGGGCGCGCTCCCCATTGCCCACCTCGACCGAAATAGAAGCATCGAACATCGCCTCGGCAAGGCGGTCACGTCCAAAATTGAAAGCAGCCCAAGCCTTGTCCGGCTGTACTTTGTGTAGCCATAACCACCTCAAATGAAGTGCACGGCCCGCTAAGGAAAGGTCCATAATCCCTAGGCAACCGAGCTGTAACGGCCTGCAGGCCTTAGTCCAGGCGACCAAGCAGTGATCGCCATGCACCGAGGATGTCCCTTTCCAGAGGAAGGCCCGTCGTATTTTGTCAATCGCCTTGATAGCCCAAGGCGGCAGGAGGATGGCGATCGAGATGTAGATCGGGATGGAGCTTAGGGTGACCTTGGTTAGTTCTGCTTGTCCGGCACGGTTCATGAGTCCGGATTTCCAGGTTGGCAATCTATTAGCGACCGAATCAATTAGGGGCTGCAAGGCCGACTTTGGGAGTCGTTTCAACGATAGAGGCACACCGAGGTATTTGCATGGAAAATTGACCAATGTGCATGGGAAACGACTGGTGACCAGCTCAATGTCATGAGGTTCCCATCGAATTGGGGTTAGCTGGCATTTCCTCACATTTGCCGACAGCCCTGTGGCCCCCTCAAAACATTGCAGTAATGTTGCGATTGTGTCAATATCTTGGGCGACCGGCGATAGGAAGATCACCAGGTCATCTGCATAAAGAGAGGCTCGGTGCTTGATTTTTGGCGACCGGAGGGAGGCGAATAGTCCTTCGCGATCTGCTTTCTCTATGAGGGCATTCAAGCAGTCCATAACAATCTATACAACTCATGAATTCCGATGGTGTCGTCTGCTCCCGAAAAAAGCGTAATCCGCGCTCCCTGCGATCCAGAACAAGCGCCCACTTTTCTCCGGTTTGGAAAACGTCATGCCCTCACCTCCTCCCCACCCGACGCGATTGCCCCGCTCCCCACGACGTCGTAACTTCCCCTCCCGCACCTCGCACAACTCCACTCAACGTTACGCCACCTCCGCGGTGCTCCGCCGGCGTTGATCTCTGTCATTGCCAGCCAATGAAAGCCGTCGTCGAGAAGGCCAACCGCCAGCCGAGGAGAGCAGACGGTGCGGAGGTGCCATGGCGGCGTGCCAAGGAGCGCAGTCGTCGCTGCCGATCCACGGCGGCGGATCGACACCTCCCGGGGAAGCATCAGACTGGCAGACCCTCTTCACCAACTTTCACCGTCTCCCCACTCCTGCGGCCTCCTCCTCGGCGTCTTCGTTCGTCCTGCCCCTATCCGACGCCCCCCAACAGCACCATCCCCCTCCCAGTCGACTTCTACTATGACGGCCACAACATAGATCACGAAATGCGGCTCCAGGTGCACATCCTCCGTCCCATCCCCTTCTCTCTATGATGAATCCCCGTATGGCACTGAAGCGATCGATTTATCTTCATTTGTATTTCCATTAGTGAAAATTGATCCTACAAATCTGATGTACATACAGGTGCTGAGGTGCGGCAAGGCAAAAGGGCCCATGTTTTTGAGTTTGCCACGTCTCCAGGGTGTTCAACGAAATGCCAGCAAGGTGGAAACTTTTCACGTAGTAATCCATCCAGTAATAATGATGTTCTCTAAATTTTCTTTTTGTGATTGTCTCATAATTAATTGATAGACCGTCTCTATATGCATGGTTACGTAATATGATAAAATTCTGAATGGCTAGGCTTATTGGGTTGGGCGTGAACTTTTTGAGCTGCTGACCTGCCGCTTTGAAAGACCCATGGCCTAAAATGCTTCTTGCTAAATATACCATTTTGCTGGACGACTAATGTAAGCCTTTTATGAAAATTATCTCTATATTACAAACACAACAACAATCTGGCCTGATTTCTATCCTCTGGTCCACCAATTGATTAATTGTTTGATATCTGATAATTTTTTTCCCTAGCCTTCGTGCCACATGCTTGGTACAATTTCTGAATGATAATACTATTGTAGGTGGCCTATTCGATTCTTCTTCATTTTAAATGGGTTCATTTGTGCAACCCTTGTTATTAGGAATGACCCTTGATTTCTTTCTTTGTTGGTTGCGGAGATCTATGATATTCTTAGTGGTACCATGCATTCTTCGAGTACACGGAGACCTCTGATATTCTTGAATTGTGTTTGGTCACCAAATATCTGTTAGTGATTCAATGCAACAGCCAACAGATTCCAGCCTTCGCTGCATGAAGCTTTTGAGCATGCCATCATAAACCTTATAGATACGAATAGCTTAATTAAATGTTCTGCAGAGTGATAGGCTGATAGCTTAATTAACTTCTCATATTGGTGTTGTCTGCATTATCTTGGATTAGCAGACACTCATCTTGTGAGTGAGAACTTGGACTCAGAGATGTGGGGATATAACTAATTAACCTTCTGCAGTGTTTCTTAAATAAAGCTCTGCAGTGTTTCTATTTTGCATGCTGTTTGAACTTTCCAAAAATTGATAAGAAATAAATTCTACAAGATATTGAGTTGATTGATTGAAAAACTATACAGTTTGATGCCTTGCTCTTTTTTAAAAAATGAGAGAGTTCAATAACATTTTGTTGCAGAATACAAGAATTGGGCTGCTTCAGATATGTCTGGAGGAACTGGCAAGTGGAGACAAGATACCCAGGAACCAATTTCGTTAAAATCATCTCCACAGACTGCATTCCCAATTACCCAGATTGAAATGTTCCTATAGTACTGGTGTATAAAAACAGTGCCGTGGAAGGAACTTATGGTCGCCTGCAGAAGTTTGGTGGCAGGAAATGCACACCTGAATGTAAGATTATAACACAAATTATTTCTGGCATCTGTTTTTTTTTTAAATGGTTAGAGTTGCTCTTTCAGTTCGATATTATGTTGGTTACACTTATTTTGTTAAGGGTGTAGTAAAGCATCCAGATAGGTTGCTATGATATTCTCTGATGCATCATTGCTCTTCACATTGCCAAGGTAGGTGAGTTGTCGGATGAGAAGGAGAATGCTATCGCTACCATGAAAACGGGACCGGGATGCAAAAACAGGCATTGGATTCTTTTCTTGCTGGGGCTACTTGTAGTAAGTTATTAGAAAGTAGTTAGTTTGAGAAGGGCTGCTAATTTTACCATTTAAGG